>LR990864.1:2252060-2818789 GCA_905163395.2 Endotricha flammealis
GTGCGAGGTGTGAGCGGCGCGAGGTGTGAGCCGCGCGAGGTGTGAGCGGCGCGAGGTGTAAGCAGTGCGAGGTGCTGAAGTGCTGAGTGCGATACGCGAGATACGACAGATATGGAGTGCTAGCGATGCGAAGTGTGAGTCCACATAGGGAGCTCTGCGAGGTTCTAGGTCACTTTTTTTAACATATGGTGCATAATGTGAAACTGTTCACTTTATAGATATTACAAAAACTAATGTCTAATACTATGTCTTCCATTATATCTTGTAGGCGTGGCGTAGCTGGTTCCAGGCTTAATTGGTGCTGCTGACTTATTCTGAATATTCTGATACGGATTGCCTCCACTTATATGATAGGAGTACATCGCTGAACCAAGTTCCGTAGGAATCCTTTGAAAGTACTTCTCGTGATTGTCCAGCCACTTTTGAACCTGAAAGTAGATTTAAAGGTTTTTGTTTGCTTAAAACCTGTCAAATAATCTTTATCACTTATAAGAATGGTAATTGTTATATAGGAATAAGCACAAATATGTACATACAATAAGCTGCTACAAAGTTATTTGCTCTGCATTGTTATAATAATGTGCAATGTATAAAAAACTTCGTTTTGAACGGTTGTTCCCCCCCCCCCCTCTATCTTCGAAAGTCTGTTGTTTAGAAATTTGAAAAAAAAAATACATGGTAGTAGTCCATATTCTGAACCTTCAATGAAAACTATAACGGTTCAGTGGGCTCTACTAGTTACCGAGTAATAGCCGACGCACTGATAAAAAAATATATATTAGATGAAAACTTACAAAAGGCGTAGAATATGATATTGGACTCATTTGCAAGCAAGCAAAACATATCAAATACGAAACTCTACACTGTGCGTGGCCCGACATGCACTTAACCGATTATTTAAATTTAATTTTGGGTTAACAAATAATGACACAGTAAGATCGTTTCAATTGGAACATTAATATAAATGTGCCATCAGCACCATTCACAACAGATTACCATTGAAAATCATATTTTTAAACATTTTAAGCTTAAATATATTTAAAAAAATGTATTTACTTACATAATCGCTACGCTTATCTTCCGTGTTTTGTGTAGACATATTTAAAAATATCGAATACGTACACTTCCGAGTTGAATTCTAAACTGGTAATGCCAAAAAATATCAACTTACACACTATTAAATAGATATTTAGCTAATTATATTTCAGGATAAGTAATTAACAAATTATATTTTTTTAAATAGATATATTTTTGCTAACAATAGATGTTATTCTAACCGGTAAGTAAATAAAGATATAACGCGTCGTTAAATGTGACTTATTAATCTTGTACGGGTCATTAGACAAAGAAATCTTTGTCACTATTGAATAATGAAGTAATATTTGTTTACTAAAACCTTTATTATATTCTATATAATACAGAAAATTCCAATAATTGAACATAAGCCGAAATGGACAGGGAACAATAATAGATTTTGTTATTGCAACTTCGTTTGCGTATCCGTTCACGTGAGATTTTCGGACAACCCTCGTCTTTACTAATATTATAAAGAGGAAAGATTTGATTTTATGTTTGTTTGTTGGTTTGTTTGATTGTTTGTTTGCATTAAATAGGCTCCGAAACTACTGGACCGATTTCAAAAATTCTTTCACCAGTAGGAAGCTACATTATCAGGGAGTGACATAGGCTATAACTTTTCCCGAAATTCAATGTGGTTCCCACGAGAACGGGTCCGGAACTTCACGCGGACGAAGTCGCGGGCAAAAAAGCTAGTACCTATGTAATATTTACATAAACCTCTTGAATCACTCTATATTTTAGCTTTTGGCTATCTTGACCAATATTTTCAGTTCATCTAACAATCACTTGGCTTAATGATATGTACTACAGCAGTCAGGACCGATACTTTAACATACTGTCTTAAGTACAGTAAATAAAAAAATAAAACACACAAAAGTTTATTGTAGGTACAGTCAAGAGTTACCTAATCATATATACAGGGGGGGGGGGGGGGTCAGTCAATTGCTTTGTTGACGTACCATTCTTAAGTTCTATGTATATTATAAATACGAAAGTTTGTGTGCATGTTTGTTATTTCTTCACGGTCAAATGGCTGGACCAATTTTTATGTTATTTGGTTTGTAGGTAGCTGATAACTTGGATTAACACATAGGGTACTTTTTATCCCGAAAAGTACGTGTTTCTCGTAGGATTTGGTCAAAAATCTGATACTGATGGCGGTACTGTGCATAAAAATTAAACGCGGGTAACACCGCGGGCAGCAGCTAGTAGTGTCTATTGATAAATAAAAATTCGCGTAAATCCCTTCACAAAATATTTAGAAAATAATCATATGTACCTACGTCTTTGCTCTCTTCATTGGCTATACATAATAGTGTTTGATTGCGACCACCCCGAGTTTTAAAGTTCGGCCCTGGCAAATAGCGTAACCAGAGTATTAAATTCTAGATTAGGGAGGAATGTTAGTCGTTCTTTGAAATATCAAAGGAAGCCTCGTTTGGTCAACAGTTCGTGAAAATCTAAAACCATGTTAGAAAGTCATGAGGGCAAGTACCCCCTGCCCCCATATGTTGACTTTATGTTTGTCGCATATCATAAGCGCAAGCCATTTTTGAAATTATTTGCACAAAATATAGCGCCATCTGGTCATAAGTTAAACAAGACTTGGACATTTGTGTTGTGAAAGCTATGTAGATAGCAACACCTAGGAATTTTTTTCGTAACATTTTTTTAAATTTTTACCACAAAGTTGGCAAACAAGCATACGGCCCGTCTGATGGTAAGCATCACCGTAGCCTATAGACACTTGCAATACCGGGGTATCACTCACGCGTTGCCAACCCTCCCAACCGTAGGAACACAACATGGCCGAGACCGATGCTATTTGGCTACGATCTTCTGTAAGGTGGAGGTCCTTCCTCAGACGGGCTGCTCCGGTTTGAGTGGATTATCCGCTATGCGATACCTCTCTTCAAACAACAAATTATGCAAAGTATTAGAGAGGAGAGAACGGTTTCTTATTTATTACTATGTCCCTGGGTGATATCACATTTTTTTTGTGGATAATATCCATGGGAGATGCTACGATTGTATGCGATTGTAGTTCTCAACAATGCAACGGTAGAGACGAAAAGAACTGACAATAGTGAATCTGACGTCTGAACTGGTGGTAGGAAACAATTGAGACGATTCGAAAGAGCATCTAATATTAAAAAAAAAAAAAAATTGACAAAAAAAATATTTTGACTTTAAAATGGGCGCCGGGCCTAAAGAGAGAAACTGATATGATGTATATAGTCAATCAGTAATCAGTTTTGTACATTTTGACTTTTGTCACAATGGTTACTTTTCATAGTTACAGTAATGATATGTAAGCCTATTTGACAAGTGTGTATTTTACTGTATATCTTATAACTTGTACCATCTTCTCAAAGCTATCAAGCGAAAAATTCACCCCGACCCTTTTCAGCAAAATCGGCTATTAAAACACGGAGTTTATGCATATGGAACCCGATCTTTAGAAAAGAGAACGAAAAATTTTTAACCCAAGATTAATAAAAAGTTTTTTTCTATCCAGAATTTACAAGAGATCTTACATACGGGGTGAATTTAATAATATTTTTTAATTTTTCCGTATGATTTAACATTGCAGTTTTTTGCTTTAATGTTTTCTGTTATACATATATTTTAATTGTAACTTTTATTAGTACCATTTTAAAAGAGTAAGTGCTAAGCTTCTTGCCAGTTCTTTTTAGTACAAATCTGTCGTCTGTGGTGAGAACTAGTGGAAAGAGCTTGTTGCCTATTTGTTTTTTTTTTATATCACAAAGTTGGCAAACAAGCATACGCGCCCGATGGTAAGCATCACCGTAGCCTATAGACGCTTGCAATACCGGGGGTATCACTCACGCGTTGCCAACCCTCCCAAAACCCCCAAGTGGAGCTCTGGATACCTTACTCACCGTAGGAACACAGCATGGCCGAGACTAATGCTATTTGGCTACAATCTTCTTTCTATAAGGTGGAGATCCTTCCCCAGACGGGCTGCTCCGATTTGAGCGGATTATCCGATGTGCCCTACCTCTCTTAAAAAAATAGTGGAGATCCTTCCCCAGACGGGCTGCTCCGATTTGAGCGGATTATCCGATGTGCCCTACCTCTCTTAAAAAAATATTTGACTATGACTTAAACTTTTCTATAAATTAGATTCCGACAATCCTCTAGCCGTTATCATACAATGTATTCTATCAAGTTCTAGAGCAGGAGTTTAGTAGTGTCGCCTCAGGATTTGATCATAAACCATTCGTTTTACTGGATACTAAAAGCCCGGGGGTGCAATTGGTAGTGACATACAAAGTACGCGTTCATTGACTCTACTTTCCATGCCTGGACTGCTAGTCTAACATGCTTACCATCGAGATAGTTTCTCGCACGCGACAAAGCTTCTTCGCCAATAGCAATACCCGTTTTGTCTACTGTAGACATAACCGAGATATGCTATTGGCAGAGCGGAGCGAGAAAATTTTGTCGCGTTTGTCATGTTAGCCCGTCTGGACGCTGGTTCGATTCTTGCCATCCGGTACTTGTTGTCATTGTGTTTGACTTGAGACCATTTCGAGTGATCAAATTTTTATTTATTACCGTTTCGCCCTGGATTCAATCTGGGCGAATCTTTTCTACTTATTTGAGACGTCTAATCTAAGCATTGGTATTTTATTCATAAATTCTAGATGAAAATATAGACCTTTACTTAGTCAGGTGTCTTCTGTAGACCCAGGATCAACAACGGCAATCTCCGATTGACAATAAGCAATGAAGATTGTTGAGGTCCCGGGGGAGAAACTACAGCTGCTGTCTTGGAACTCACAACGAAATTAATTAGAAAGAAATTATGATCTTCCTAAAAACAAATTTACCTGATAGTCCTTGTTACAAACTCGCACAATTTTTCAATAGTAGCTAATCATTGTTCACAAACAGTAAATTTTAAAATAACTTCAAGACTCCTTCCCATTTTGAAAATATAGAAATAAAATACTGTAAAATATTCTTAATGTAACAAACAATGGACTCGAAAGCCAAAATCGTCAATATCATTTAAAAGCATTATTGTTCTGAGCACAAAGCACGGGCAGCAATAAATTTGCGTCTAGTGAGCCGGTTATTTAGAGTAACGCCTTAACGGCTGTGTTATCGTTAATGTCGTGGAATTCAACACTAATAGTACGCTTTTCGAACAACGCTGTGCGAGGAAACTAGGATCAGATGCCATGGTCAAGCAAGACTGTAAATCTGTGCGTAATACCTACTTAAATCTTACTCTGGAAAAAAATTTGCTCGATCAACATTGGATTGTTACGGTTAGGTAGGTACTCTTCACAGACACTAGCGCAAACTAAATACGAAATTAGATAAATCGGATTGTACACTTTTCAAATAATTCTCGAAGTATTCAAGGGTACGAATTAGGATTTTAGTCCACCCAAAGAAGACATAAAATAGCTTTCAGGGGAAGATTCGTGTAGTAGCGAATTTTGGCATATTTGTAGGAAATAGTGTTTTAAACAATAAAGTTACTGTAAAAAAGGGGGTGGAGTATGGGGGTGGTGGATTATTTAAGTGGAAGAACATTTTTTCATATGAGCTACTGTTTCAGCAGCTTTTCGGGAACATTGGACTATACTGGTATTTTGTGTGGCAGCTTTTATTGAGTCTATCCAACGCGTAGGTGATCGACCTCTGGGCAGCTTTCCTTCCACTTGTCCCTGGACAACGAGTCGTTCCATGGAGTTCTGGTTTCGAACAATGTGTCCAAAGTATTTGATGATTCGTAGTTGCACAGTCGACGATAATCTATCTTTTATTTTGAGCTCCTCCAAGATTGAGATATTGGTTCGAAACGCCGTCTAAGGGATCTTTAGCAGTCGTGGCCAGCACCACATTTCGAGAGCGTCGATTTTGAGTCGGTCTTTCAGGCGAACCGTCCACGTTTCTGCGCCATATAGAAATATGGGGAAGACTAAACTTCTCATCAGGCGGACTTTCGTGACTTTGGTGATGTTGCGGTTGCTCCAGATTCACCCATCAATATTTTGTCAATTTTGTAGGAAACTGTGTTTTAAACAATATACTCAAAGTACTGACACCCATCAGTACTTTTAATATATTGTTTAAAACACCATTTCCTACAAATATGCCCAAAATTAGCTAGCTACTACACGAATTTTCTCTCCTGAGATTCTTTCGTTTGGTGGACTATTTGGCATAAAAAGTGGGAATTATACGGAATTAAAATTGCGATTAGATTTAAGAGAAGGTTAATGGTGAATTTTTCTTTTTTTGTAAAATATATTAAAAGTTAAAAACTATTATATTATTACGAGATGAAATAAAACCAGTCAAGCCATACTTGGATCGTCAATTTAAATAGCGCTGAATATTTAATGTAATAATGTGTAATGTTTGACGACCTCCGTGGCGTAATGGTTATCACGTCAGACCGCCACCCAGGAGGTCCCGGGTTTAAATCCCGGTCGGGTCATGATGAAACACGAACTTTTTCTGATTGGCCTCGGGTCTTGGATGTTTATCTATATGTATTTGTTATAAAATATAGTATCGATGAGTTAGTATCCCATAACACAAGTTTCGAACTTACTTTGGGGCTAGTTCAATCTGTGTGATTTGTCCCTATATATTTATTTATTTATTTAACAATTAAATATAAAAAAACTTTCATGTCAACCACAATGACATCAATACGAACAACATTTTTGAGAGAACGATTGGGAGGTTTAACTGAGAAAATATTGCCAAACATTTTCACCACAAATTGATAAAAGTAAGGCCAATAAATAAAATTTATCTCCTGTTTATTGCTGATTATTCTATAAATTAATGGTCACGGCCATTCTAAGGAATAAACAGAGGGTAATGGTATTACAAAAAATAAAATTATTTACAAGGAAATGTTTTTACTGCGTGAGACATTTTATTGTAGACATAAGATATTGTGGTTCTATTTATCACACTGGCTGTTACATTAACATAAATCTATGCTTACCACAGATATTTTAATACTTATTCCCATATTCACAAACAAAACCTAAAATTTTAAGTCTCCAAACAGGTTTTCCTGTTTTTTTTTTTATGTAAGAGGTTGGCAGACGAGCATGCGGGTCTCCTGATGTTAAGTGATCACCGCCACCCATGGAGCACAGAGACACCGGGAGAGTCCCTGAGCCGCTGCCGGCCTTTTAAGTGCATGAATGCTCGCTTCTTGAAGGTTCCCATAGACATTTGGAAACACCGCTGGCGGGAGTTGGTTCCAGATCTTACTGTGCGTGGAAGGAAGCGTCGCAGGAATCGTACAGTGTCTTCTATGTTCCATGTCGATTTTTAATAATCATGATTGCTGTTAGGAGACATTTCAATTTTAAGAATTGGTGGTGTAAACATTACAGTATATACTAAAATATAAAGAGGTAAAAACTATCTTATGTGTTAATTCCGGTCATAAACTACCCAGGTACTAAATTTCAAGAAAATCTGTCCAGTAGTTATTGCGTGAAAGAGTAATAAACATCATACATCCCCACAAATTTTGCATTTATTTAGTAATAAGGATTCTAAAAATAAATGTAATCAATTTATTAGACAAAGAAATAAAATACATTTAATTACTTATATAATCATAATCCCTGGCTAATGTAAGGTCCACAAAACATGGGTATCTCACGGACCATTAATAAAGGGATTAATGACGATAACCTTTTTTGCTGACGCCCACCTTCCCGTGACAAAGTGTCCGCCTCCATTTCATTATAGTGTTGTAAGTTGTTATAGTGATGGTTATAATGACAATAATGTCATTAGGTAGTTATATATTTCACTTGAACATTTGAAAGCAGTAAAAAAAAAAAACAAAAAACGTATAAAAAGTTTTAAAACATGATTTTCATCGTTGTAGATAAATTCACGTAACATAAATTTTCTATAAAACATGCCGGAAATTTTCCCACTTTAATAACTTAAGTCATACCACAGAATAGATAATAGTACTACGTCATACCAGACTAAGTAAATACCAGAACACTTACAGAAGTTACATCGATTAAATAAGTATAGGATGGAGGATACAGAAATTGATAATCATTTACGAGGTCTTCAAAGAAATTAAGACGTCGCTCGTTTCATTAATTATGTTAAAATAATAAGTTTATTTAGTAAGTATTAGAAAGTAGTTATACGGAAAATTTATGGGACAATTGTGACAAATATTTAACAATCGTAGAAATAGATTCAAAATGACGTTGCCACAATAAAAACAACTTGCACTTCCTTAGACCTTGTCCAGAAGGGGCGAATACGTCGCGAGTTTCGCCACGGTTTATCATTCATCGCGGAATTACTACCATTTCAACGTGAGGTCTAACATACAAAGAGCTCAATGTAGCACAAAACGAGACGTCCAAGCGCGAACACGTGTGCAGGGTTAAAACAGGATGTGCACCTATTTCTATTTAGTATTACCTGTCAAAATTCGAAAGAAGGTCTCAGCCTATAAATCCTCTAGACTCAGTGCAGGTGCACTTCAAATAGAAGCATATTCGAAATGGCCGTATCTAGTGTCCAATCGGATGAGCCGTGAGATTCCTTATTTGAAATCTGTGTTCTCTATGCACGGGCTTTGTGGCAAAACAAATTCTACTCCAAATTTCGTTAGACAAAAATCAACCTTAATTCAAACGTTGTAGATGTTACAACAGATGCATGTGTAAGTGTGTTAGCATAAAAATCCGCTTAGGTGCCACGCCAGTTCCAATTTTAAAATGGTTTTGGCGCGAATGACGTTGGATTTTACACTTTTTTTTCGTAGGATTAAAGTCGACTTAAAGGTTTGGGTTTGAGGATGGCTAAAATACATAGAAATCGAATGAGATTTTGCTGAAAAACGTAATGACGTAATTTCATTAATTAATTTATAAAATAATAAGCACATTCATTTGTTTTAGTTAGGTACAAGCAATGAGATTTTATATATTTTATGACAAGAGAAGTAACGTCATACAAAGCATTCGTAAAAAGCCGCAACCACTTTAGAGTGTTAAAGACGTAGCTTTGAAACCGATACATATTCCGAGCATATGCCAAAGTAAAATATGTTTGTCTCTTTTTTTCTAGAGTCAAACTAATTATGTCAAAATGAGACAAAAGCATTACTCCCAGAAAAATGGTCAGAGTTGCCAGCTCATGAATAATTTTCCCATTGAATGAATGTTATGAGTCTTTTTTTAAAAAAAAAAGTTTTTATACCATATTATTGTTTCTTAGGTGACAGAAGAATTAAAGATAGGAAGAAATAAATATATAGATGCGTAAATATTGGTACATACATATTATATTTCAAGAATGAATCATGGCGGAATGGAGAAGTTTCCATTTTTTAGTCATTGATGAATCTAACCGATGCAGACCTACTACTATTATCTATTCTGTGCTACTACTAACTTTTAGCAGAGATTTTTTTTGTTTTCTTCACCCATTCTGGGTAGGCAATGGGAACTATGCCCATACAGCCAAGTCTTCAGTAGATTTTTTTTATTGTTAAGAAATGAAAATGAAATTTAAATAAAATAAAATAATAAATTTAAATAATTTGAATAAAATACAACATAAAACAAAAAAAACTATTGTACTCAATCGAACATTTGATAATTGCAGAAACAATTTAAATTAAACACCGTTACCACAATGAAAAAGATGAAATTGTTACTTCACTGTCATAGTAATAATATCATTATGTCAAATGTCAGTTAAAAGCCATATCAAAAAGAGGAAAATGATTTGTTTTGACATTGGAAATGTCTTTTCGTTCGCTTCAGTATAGGCTTCGATTTCACGAAAAAGTGCGATCCCCTTATATCTCGAAGAGTTGTGAAGATATGATATTCATAAAAGGCTCAAAAGACGCGTATTCACGAGAGCTGTAAGGTGCAAAAAGAATTATTTAAGAAAGTCAAAAACGAAAAAAGTTATGGCCGAAATTGTGAAAATAAATATCATTTCTTTCCGAATTTTTGATTTTGGCGCTCGATATTTTGGAAACGAAGAATGATATCAAAAATTTGAGAAAAACTCGTCTGGGCAATTTAGTCAGCTATAATTTGAGCCTAAAACAAAGATGATCGGGTTAAGAGTTTGCCCTGTAGCTTAACCTTTTTGAACAAAGTCAAAAACGTTGTAGTTTTATTTTGTAACCTTTTCCTTATCCCGACTTTATCGTCGATCATCATCATCATCATATCAACTCATAATCATCCCATTGCTGGGATAGGGGTCTCCCTTCAGTCGAAGGTGATTAGAGCGTACTCTGCCACGCTGCTCCAATGATGGATTGGCAGAGGTCGGTGTTTTCAAACCGCCCTAAGGCCACCGACTTGGCCTAACGACTGTCATCCATCGATAACAGCCGGGACCGACGGCTTAACCCTTTATAGGACCTAAGCATCTAGGGTAGATATAGATACCTACATCGGGAAGACAAAATAATTATGTCTTCCAATTCGTTGACTATTTGTAAATCTATATACATATAATAAAACAGTAGACCCCGATATGTCTGAACATATTTGGCAAAAATGGAGAGGGAACAGTTAGAGAAAGGTAACAAACGCAAAAAAATTTTTTTTTTGTCTGTCTGTTTGAACGCGCACATCTTCTAAATTACTGAATGGATTTTAATGCTGTTTTAACTTAAGGAAGATAGAGCTCGGCTTGGAGCAGAATATAGGTTTTGTCGCATTTAAATCGGATGTCAGGAAAATAAGTTATGGTCATTTAAAGGTCTCTACCCTGACTATGTAAGAAAAAATATATTTCTCGCACTTACAAACTTGAGACTTGGTACACCATACTAAACCGACAACAGACTAAACCGGACCGGACTGAACCGGACCGAACCGAACCGAACCGGACCGAACCTAATTGAACCGGATGTCAGAAATAGAAGTTACCCTCATTTAAATTTTCAACAGCCTAAGAATTTTAAAATTGTCACTCACTGCAGAGTCGGAATCGCCCGATATCTCATAACGACCATTTTTAAATTCAGTAGCACTGTGTATGAAAGTTTTTTTTTTACTTGAGTTAACCATTTAAAATTTTGTTCCTCTCAAATTCACTAGATGGCACTGTTAGATTCTGAATCGCACTATGAAAGTTTTTTAGAATAACGAGCTGACGATTTCAATTTTAATATAATTTTAATTTTTCATAATTATTTTACATTAGGTATTTTGATTAGGTACGATAAAATTAAATAAAACACAGCGGCGAGCAAATAGACAATGAGCAATAAAGAACACTGATGTCTCGGGGAAAAACTATAGCAGTAGTAATAGGAGACTGTTAAATCCGTCTATACTATTATAGTCATAAGCCCAATTCCACTCGGGCGAAGCCGCGGGCACAGCTAGTCGTTAAGTATTCTCTACTCCTACTCATTTGCCAGATAGTCTGTAATAAGCAAAAAAGGAAATAGGATTAACGTGGTCCGAGAGTCTCTTCGCGAGTTTTTCAAAAGCACTAATATTCTCACGGTGGCATCTCAGTGCATTCTTGACAGCATCATGTTTGTTCGTAAAAACATTCATGACTATAACCAGGTGTGGATATTCATAATTTCAATACGCGTCACAGAAATAAATTAGCTGCTCCTAAATTCAGGCTTAGGAAAGCGGGCAAGCTATTTATGATTCAAAGTTTGCATTATGTATAATAAAATTCCAGAATATATAAAAAAAATTGCCCAATAATCGATTTAAATAAAATGTCAAAAATTCTTAACCAGTAAAGCGTACTATACTATCAACGAGTATCTAAATGAAAGGTTTCCCTGGCCCCTTGCAAAGGTGAAATGCTAAAACTTGTCGTGAAAAGCCAGTCAATGTTCAATAAATTACCTAAATAAAAAATTGTGTTCAATATTGTAATATGTACACGCGTCGTAGTGTTATCCTAATGGGGCTGTTTTTTATATTATTTACATTTTAATATAATTTAGATTAAATAATTGGTGACAAGGATGTTAATGTGTACGGGCACGTCATACTCGCAAATTGTCCAAACTGGCGGTGGCGTTGTTGGTCTGGTTACTATTGTTCCCTTCAATATTGTTCATAATATTGTTGATGGTGAGCCCAGTAATGGGGGCTGGCAGGCTGACTCTCACGTCAACTCGAAAATACACGAGAACGGTTGCTGCCTTGCGGGCCTGGTCTGCTCCTATCTTTAACACCGATTTAGCATTTTATATTTTAGATTTTATTTTATGAATGGCACTAATTTATTGACGTAATGTTGCATGTACCTAGTTTTAAATTTTATGGTAAAAAAAACACGATATATTTATAAATGCCAAAAAAGACCGTAACAGGTTTTCTTTCGCTATTTATTTTACCAGTGGTCATTTTGCTTTTGTTTTCGAAATAGACGTAGTAGTATATAGAGTAGATTAATCCCACCAAAAACATTTTCATGTAAAATGTTGCCAAGACGAGACCATAATGACTCGCATAGTCAAAAAGTTATCAGATCTCATATAGAGCCAAGCTTCTAACTCTACACGCCCTACCTCTACAAGGCCTAACTTCACAAACTCTACACTTGCAAGTGACGAAATCGGGGGTTTTAAGACATTAATAAAATCTAAAGTATAATAGCTACGACATTCAAACTTTATGTTTAATGATTGTACTGGTGTCATTATATCTTGAAATTTTTAACTATTTAGCATCATCCAAAACAAAGTTATGAGAGTTCAAAAAAACGACGAAACGTTTCGAGAAAAGGTAGGTAGTGCTCGTCTCGTGCAAGATTTATACAAATCATTTATTACAACTGTATACTCTGACAAGAGAACGTGTTTGTGAAAGCTTATTCTCTAAATAAAAGTTTTGAATTTGAATTTGGTCACCCCACGGGCAAAGGGAATATTTTTACACCATAAAAAAAGAAAAAAAAAAGAGTGTAAGAAAGGCCTCGAAAAACTTATTCCAAATGCAATATACATAAAGACATTAAGTTTAATAACAACTTATCTTTCGAAAGTCGCAAAATTTGAAGATGCATAAAGATTTAACAGCAGGTGTCGAAATTCAGTTGTTTTTAAACTTGTAACTGTTACAGATAAAAAAAATATTATGACGTCCGTTCTTAACTCCTAGATAAAAAAAATAATATGAAATCCACAATTTGTTGCCATAGGAATAAATTCGATCACTAGTTTCGTTTTCAAAAAAAATCCAAAAAAATATGATGGGAAATAATATATTCCCGCTGCCTTATAAAGAAAGGGTCATGCCCACGGGTCGTGCCCTCCGAAGCACGGAGAAGCTCAAGATAACAAAACCTATCCAGACGCTGGCTAGGGTCGATGTTGCTTAACTTGCGTGTTCATATTAGAGTGCGACACACCACACAGCAACGCCATCGAGCTCCTCCGACGCCATCGAGCTCCTCGTCGCTCAGCGACAATATTTTTTCGAATTCCGTAGATTCATTTCCAATGTGCACGATAGTCGTGTGAAGCACGAAATCTGTGAATTTTTTCTTGTCTTGACGTGCGTAGCACTAGCGATTGATTTTAGTATCAATCAATTCTAAGTAAATAATTAATTCTAGTTTGAGCCTGGTTGTAGGTTTACTTCTACTGTGTTACTAATAATGATACATAAAGGCGTATGAGTTCGTCATTGACTAAACTCCTAACATTTGGGAAACTTAAAATCGTTTTTACTGGCAACACTGTTGGCAAAAACAATGCGTTATATATTAATTTCGATTTTAATACTATTTTGGTATAATTTTAACATAATTAAGCATTCTTATTTGTGAAAAGTGATACCACTTGCTTTGTTATTAGTTTGGGATCACGACAAACATGTTTTAACAGTGCATTTAACCATTTTTGTGATATTATTGTGAGATACGCATTCACTGAACGTCAAACTACGACTAAGTCGGAAGAAATTCAACTAAGGCTGTGGCCTCAGTCGACGTGGCAGCGGGTATGTGTCAAACATTACGAATCTATAGTAAATAACAGATCACTGGGTACAAGTAACAGCTAAAATTTCGTCTCAATCTCAAACGCTCACAAACAAGAGAACGTGTTTATGAAAACCTATTCTCTGAATAAAAGTTTTGAATTTTGAATTTTATCTCACTGACGCAAAACAAGAAAAGAGTGGAATAGACTTTTTAGATTTGAGACTAGATTCAAACTGTTTTTTTTTTTACAAGAATAGACGAATCACAGACACCGGGCTTGAGAGTGTGGATAACCTGCCGTGATTGGTTGATTTCTTTTGTTTTTTTTGCTTATGCGATGTCTTACAAGGATGGGATGAGGAAAAGGAGATGAATGCTCTTGTGGTCCAAACTCTTGAACTCGCAGGGTGAAAGTTAACAAGTACATTTAAAAGATCTAAAATTATCCCAAGTAGCTTACTTCATTTATTAAAAATAATAATTTAATTTATTTCAAAAAATAAACTATAAAAAAGTAGATTTTAATAAATATTCCATCTAAAAGGCAAAGCGAAGACCAATCTCGGCCGTTCTACCCGACCGCCCTCTTCAATTTTTAATTTACCCCCAAAGAGACGCCGTTGCTAATTAAAAAAGAAAACTGCTGAAGGTTTTTTTGTCATGGCCGGAGATTATGGCTCGATCCCCATTATCAGGGAGCTCGGCATTAAATCCAATTAAGTTATTAGCTACTTAATTTTAATACTTACTAATAACATTTTTGTTTTTTCATGGTCTTGGTTAATGAATTTAATTTCTTTATTTATCGCCCGGGCTTCGCATAAATTAAGGATTCCTATTTTTTTTGTAAATATAATATACTAGTGAAACCAGCGCAACTTTGTTTGCGTGTATTTATTTATGTACAGAAGCGCCATCTATATCAGACTTTTGACCAAATCCTACGGGAATCGTACTTTTCGGGATAAAAAATACCCTATGGTTATATTGACCCAGCCATTTGAGCGTGAAGAAGTAACAAACATACACATAACTTTCGCCTTTATAATATTAGAAGGATAACCTTATGCCACTCGAGAATAGTGAAGCTTCCCAACGATGGTAAATTTTTTGAAATCAGTCCACTAGTTTCAGATTTTTTACCCGAAAGGCAAAGGAGGGTTATTGCATTCGTAGTGTCATTCAACATTTTAGTACACTTGTTCTGACCGCTCACAGCCCCGCGCCAAATTCGTGGCCTAGCTCTAAAGGATTGACGAAGATATTAATTTTTACGTAGAACTACGACTGGTTGACTGGTAGAGAATGTCTTTAGGCATTAAGTCCGCCAATTGTACTCTCAATCGTGCAATAAAGAATAAATAAATAAATAAATAAACTACTGCCATCAAACCTCTACAATACCATCCAGAGGGGAAACAAGATGTATCTTGTAGATATTGACTGTAGGAATATATTTTTATACTCCAATATAAAAATTACCATTAACACGGAAAAATAAACGAAAATATATAAAAAAGTAAAAAAAAAAAGCCAAACAACATAACTTTGCAAGATTTTCATAATATCAGTCGTTTGGCATAGACATACTACAGAATAGACGTGGAATGAATCACTAAATTCAACAATGTGTTATATCGATTGACTGATTCAATAATCTGATTAACGTTGAAGGCTCATTTGATAATTGTTTGTGACATTGAATACTATTTTGGTAAACAATAAGTTAGGATAACATTATGGTAAAATCTACCCATTGTTTAATGAACACATCATCGATCGGTAAGATAAGGGAAATACAATATATTTAAAGCAACTAAGATATTATTTAGTTCTATTTAAAACAGAGGTTACATTTCTACTTTGATATCGATAAATATAGATTTATCTTTCTTAATTCTAAAAACAGTTTTTTTGACAGGACCGGTGGTAGAGCGGCTAGCAATGGTCACTTTATTCGCGGGTGTATGGTGTATGTTTATAAGGGCGAAACCCGCGGAAGGCAAACATTTGTGTGCATGAACATGTCTGTTTGCCTATAACTGAGTGTTTTCTATGTATAATAATTATTTATTTACAAAAAAAAGTATATTTATCAGCAATCTAGTACCCATAGTACAAGCTTTGTTGGTTAGTTTAGGACTAGATGGCGTTGTCTGATTCGTTCAAGAATATTTATTTATTAATTAATTTAATTAATTAATTCAATTAATTTAAGGCCGATTTTTCAATGCTCAGATAAACCATCAAATAAGGTTTATTCGATGAATAGCGTAAAAATGAATTTTTCAATCGTCAGATGGGGCCTTATTTGGCTAATAAACGGATTATCTGAGGAATAAATTTATCTGCCCATTCGTCGGCCAGATATTAGCTTATTCGACAGTTAATTTGACGTTTGAGTCGTTAACATTTACCGTTTGAGTCGTTGACATTTGTAATTGTGCGTGCTGTTTTCAATTATATTTTTGTATTTATCAATCAAACTTACTTAATAAAATTAGAGGAACGCTCCCTTTTCTTCGCTTCCCTTGCGATCAAAATATAACCAACATATAAAAATTAGCACGGCACGCCACAATTTGTGTTTTGTTAAAATCGCGTACGCGAAATGAATGTCGATGTCAAACAAGAATTACATTTGATTATGACAAAAATTTGTCCTGCTCTAACATTCGCGTGATCAATATATTTGTTTCACCTCTATGAAGTTAGTGACGCTCGAGTTGATCTATTCACCAGATAGCTTATCCGTGGAGTAAATATGAATTGAAAAATTGGTATCCAAATATTCGGCTGTTTAACTGTCTGGTAAATTTATTCATCGAATAGTTATTAGCCGTTTTATCTGAGCATTGAAAAATCGGCCCTTAATCCTTCGTTTTTTTTTTTTTTTTTAATAAATACTTAGTTTTGTTTTATAACCAGCGAAATCCGCACAATTTCCATTTGCGTGTATTCTGTTTTTCCGTGGTAATTCCGGAAAATCTTTGTATGTGTTATACACCCATTATAAACCTTCATCTTGAATCACTATCAATTACTGAACTTGGATCTAAGCCATCAGACAGTGGAACTTCATTTTATACTACGTTAATATATTCAAATATATATAATAAAAAATATCAAACGAAATTGCGTGGGATTCACTAGTAAAATATAGTGAAACCTGCGCAACTTCGTTTGCGTATATTTATTTATGCACATTAGCGCCATCTATATCGGACTTTTGATGAAATCCTACGGGAATCGGGATGAAAAGTACCCTATGTGTTAATCCAAGGTATCAACTACCTACATGCCAAGTATCATAAATATTGGCCCAGCCATTTGAGCGGGAAGCAGTAACAAACATACACTTATAACTTTCGCCTTTAGGTTATTGCCAACAATTTTATTCTCGAAATAAAAACAGAAATCTAGTATCATCTTCAAGAGCTGTCTCGCTCGCTTTAATTTTTTGTATGAGCAAAATAGCGCTCGAGATTGAAATTAAATTTTAACTGTTTTTATTACGAGAGTTTGTCAGATGTCGTTACAGTACCAAGTCAGTCTATATCAAATACTTGGTGTATGGTTGCCGCCATATGTGCAGGTCATTCGCCTAAGCTTCACAAGTTACAGTGATCCAATTTTGTTTCTTTACGAGCATGTTCGTATTGTTTACTCGACTTGATATCGCTTTGCTAATGTTGTGTTAGACCAGGAGCCTACTATCAAAGATTTGGGAGAAGTCCGTAGTAGGCAACGGCGAAATTTGCAATAATATTAGAAAGTTAAAAGTGTATGTAGACGCAATCGTTTTCATTCAACACACAAACACACTTACAGAACGAAGAGCCGAAGAGCCGACGATCTTCGTTCTACTTCGTCTTCACTTTTCCTTTGTTTTCTAACTTTATGCCTAACTTCACGTCCTTTCACTCCGAGCCGACCAATAGTGTAGACTAGATACCCGTGTTTTCAAGCCGCCTTGACTTAATGACGGGCTCCTGGAAAGAAGAGAATTATGGTTAAATAGAAAATGTTTTATTAGCAATACAAAACTAAGTAATACATGTTTTACAGACAAGTGCATTACAAGGCGGCCTTATTGCTACAATTTTTTCAAGACAACTTTAGGTTAAATAGTTTTGAAGAATGAGCAAATGACTGATAAGTAGAGAATAGTATTTGGCACTAAGTCCGCCAATTTTATTGTACTTTCAACTGTCTAATAAAGGTTAAATAAATAAAATAAATGGTTAATAATATAAAAATTGTATCAAAACACATCGCTCCATAAAATCTGAATAAAAACCAAACGGAATACAAAGCCGTTGACAGTCTCAACATACCTTTTTGTATATTTTGAGGAGGTATTTACAAATAATTCACGTTTCTTCTCAAACCTAAATAACAAAAGACGGCTCACTTGTTATGCTTATACCTTTCAACTATATTCAGATATATTATTAGATGTTTTTCGACATATTTTGAATAAAGCAAATATGTTTTTCTTTACTATGTTGAAAAGATTTAAACTTATTCGGAATTGTGTGATTGTCTGGTGGGCTCAGTGACAAATTGACTAAGTGTTGTAACTTTATCTGTTTACCTTGTCAATAGATTACTTAGGTAGAGATGACTCTAAATCTAAAGTAAAGTACTGAAGTTAATAACACAATAAAATAGCTGTCACTGTGTCAATATTTACAATTTTATATCTTTTATCTGTTTTATATGACAAATTTGTTCATTTCTTTTCCCGCCATGTCTTCACTTCTCTTGTAATTAATACGCGAATGTTTTCAATAATATTATTTTCTTCACAATTCCCATCTACCTATTTACAAATAACTGTCCTTATTTACAAGATGAAATGTATACCCGGCTCCTGGTCTAATCGATCTGTATAGTTATCGTCTGTGTTTAATTTACCATACGGAATTTATTACAACAGCCGATTCCTTCAATATCATTAGTATCTATGAATATATCAATGCCTCTGAATATTCCTTACTCTGTTTACGTGTTCGATGAAGTAGAAAATTGCAACAATACAAGATTAGTTTAGCTTGTGTTATGTTCGTCACAAGATGTTGGTTCTAATTCTGTTGTATATTTAACTAGACCTAAACTAATTTTGACAGGACTAAAGGTGTTGATGTCCTTCCTTGGTTTACAATTAGTGACAAGGATAGTAACACTTCTAGTCCTGTCAAATTTAGTTTAGTCTAGTTAAATGTACAACAGAATTAGCACCACTAATACTTTATCTAGACGACGCCAGTTTCTTGCACATTCATTAGCAAAAATTGCATGCAATCTAGTGGGAGCAATTGTCCATCAAAATTTGTTAGCAACTGTCGTTAATATGATGCATGTCAATTATTGCTTTGACATTATTGTATGCCACAGGCAATAAAGGCATGGTCTAAATGGGCCTTAAGGACTCCGCCCACTACAACGTATCATACGATGACCGTGCTATGAACGTATCAGACACGACAAGCAACCCGATAGGCTCTACTGTGCCCACTAGAGCGTCGGCAAAATATTCTCTCCTACGATAGTTGGCGCTCCGTGCATGGCACGCGACGGTGCTGGTCGGTGACGGAACGGGCTAGTGGGCATTGTCTTATACTTTTTAATACAAGGAATATTTTTTTGTCTGACACGTTCATAGCACAATCATGGTATGATACGTTGTAGTGGGCAGAGTCCTTTAGACTAGAGATACCCGTGCAACTTCGTATGCGTGTATCCAGCTTTTCCTTGGGATTTCGGAAAGTCCTTTCTTATCTAGCCTACGTCATACAAAAACTTGTCCTTCATGTTTAAGATTTCTAATATCAGCGGTTTATGCTGTGAGTTGATCCTTCAGTCATCAGTTATCAGTTATTCAGGTCAAAACATTTTATCCTTACTAATATTATAAATGCGATGGTTTATAAGGATGTATTGATGTTTGTTACAGTCACACAAAACCGCCTACATTTGCTTGAAATTTGGTACTAGGTATTACACAACCTGGAATTACACATAGAAAGAAAGAAATAAAGAAAAACATTTTTTTCTGTACAGCACATGAGACACAAGACAACAACAGCAATTTACATTTACAAACAGACAGAAACAATTACACAAAACAGTTTACACATTAAAAAATACAAGTAAAACGGCCTTTATGTGCCTCACAGCCGCACAGAAAAACATAGGATGGTTTTTCTCCCGGATATCAGTCTGTATCAGGTAACGGGATTGTGCAAGTGAATCAAAGTGTCTGGTTCGCTAGTTTATGTAATGTCCCACAAGCGGCGGTCCCTTACGGTTAGTTATAAAAAAAAAACAAATGACAAATATGAAGTAAAAATGTTTTAAAGCAGCCGTTCCTCATCATTCATTAAATCCACGAATCCCTAACAACATGTTATAAAAAAATTCAATTTACAATAAAAGGGAGACAGTTAATTAAATTTCGTTCGCCTCAAGAGAAGATATTTTATACTTCCCTAAAACACGGTCGGGAAAACAATTTCGTTTTTTTTTTAGTATAATAAATAAGTTAACGTGTGATCTTTTCGCCTTACGGCATGGAATTAAATTAAGGCGGCGACATACTATTAAAATTCCCTTTCCCAGTTTGATTTCTGGGATCAAAAACTTACTAAATCGAATCGGCTTCATGTAGGTACATCTTTAACATTACATAATTTAAAATATCAACTACTCTATAACCACTATGTCGGAAACAAAGCAAAATTACCACTGGTAAAAGAATTGGCGAAAGAAAACCAGTTACGGCCTTTTTTGTCCACCAGATGTTTCTCTTTTTTTTTTCAATTTTAGGCTACACTGTATTGCTGTAGTATGTACGAGTCCTTACAGCAAGCACCATGTTAACTCAAGCGAAAACTTAATTTCGGATACTCTATATTCTAACAAGTGTAACTGAATGTATGCTGGGTTATCTTTTATTAAAATCTTGTAAAGTCACTTGCAGCTGGCCGCTGGTTTACTGTCTGAAATAAAGGCGGATATTCACGTGAGTTTATATGCGACAAATTGCAAGACAATAACTTGTACAGAGGGTGAATAATCTACCGGCCCGAAACCATTTTTTTTACAGAGGGTGAATAATCTTAAATTTATCAATCCGAAACCATTTTTTTTTTAAATAATTGTAAAACACGTGAACTCATACCGTTTTTTTTATTTAAATAGGCTCAGTTTTGGGATGTATTTATTCGAACTTATCCGTAGTCCGAAGACTGCATTGAAGTATCAGTTCCCACTGATATCGATAAATGACAGTCATCAAGCCAAGTGAAATTTCAACCAAATGCTGCATTACAGAACCGGCTCAACACAACAACAATTCGACACCATTTGAAACGAAATATTATCACTTTTTTATCAACTCAGATAGCTAAAAACTGGAAAAGGATTCTATTTATGGAAACTGAAATCTGGTGGAGTAAATGAAGAGATAGCCTCCAAAATAGATGTGACTAAAAAAACGCTAGCACTCTTCAATAGCCAGGCCACGACTATAGACTAAGGGTCGATTGTTTGATCAGTAGTTAAGTATACTAATGGTTAAAATTCGTTGAAAAAACTAACTTTTTGTTAAAAATTGCTACGAATTTTAACCATTAGACAATCGGCCCTTAGCGGCAAGCCACGGCAAGCGGTGATGGAATCTGCGAGCCGAACGGCGGCTGTCGTAGCATAGCACAGATGCTTGTAAGAACATTCTGTCCCTCCCGTCCCCCCAAAATTTAGATGTTTTTTTAGTATCTAGACAAACTGTGAAACATTTAAAGTTGACGCATAATGTATGTCTGTCTTTAAAATCGCAGTGTGCACTTGACAAACCTGATAATTCTACATCCAGTAAGATTTGGAATGAATCCAGAAAAGTGCTTTTTAATTTTAAATTACTGCTGAATTTAAAATGAACCTTAAATTATATGTTTTAAGTACGTATTCGCACTATTCATATTTCAATTGACATTTTACGAGTAGTTTAACTCGCATGAAATGAGATAGCAAAATTTTTATTTGAAAACCAACTCTGTGTGACTGTTTGCAAAAGTATTTTTTGTCCTTTTCTTTTTGTCATAGTTTCTCAAACTTTTGAGTGCTCCTACAGAGAGTAAATGAATTTGTGAAAGGCACTTTAATAATTTTATTTACACAATATAATATCCAGTATAATGTACATCTTAAAAAACGCTTTTAAGTTATACTTGACAATGAAAGAGGTGAGCTGGGCCGTAAAGACGCTTGCAATACCGGGGGTATCACTCACCCTCAAGTGGAGCTCTGGAGACCTTACTCACCGTAGGAATACAACATGGCAGAGATCAATGCTATTTGGCTACGATCTTATATAAAATTGCGTAAAGGGATTTATTTAAGTGCCGACCCTACTGCGCACGTTCTGTCCGAGTTCTGCGTTCCGCGTTCACTGTAACCAAGGTGGTGGCTTACAATCTTACCCACCAAAAGCAGTCCGACCGCAACTGTCACAGTACGACGGACGGCAGAACTCGGAACTTCGTTTGCGTGTATCCCGCTTTTCCGTGGGAATTTTGGAATGTATTATACTTAAAAACCTTTCCCTTGAATCACTCTATCTATTAAAAAGAACCGCATCAAAATTCGTTGCGTAGTTTTAAAGATTTAAGTATACATAGAGATACACAGACGCGCAGACAGACAGCAAAAGCGACTTCATTTTAGACTATTTAAAGATAATTTATATTATAACAAGGTTTTCAATAACATAAAACACGATAACATCTGTAGAAGTATAAAACCGTGACACAGATATCAACGCCCAGGCATCGGATAAAAAAAATCGAAATTTCCACTTGAAAGTTAGATATATTCTATTAGATCTGCACAATATTTATCAACGTTCCACATGTTGAGAAGCGACGTATTATGTTTTCTATTTGGTCCATTTTGATATGCAAATTCCAACTTTTATGAAAAATTATGTGTTTTATGTGAAGTGGATTTTTTAAAGTAATATTTTATATCATGTAGTAGAGTATTACGTCATTAAATTAATCTGAAAAAGACCTCGTAGAATGTTTTATGTAAGTCATCCTTTCAACACTTTCTACTCCGACTATTTTCTTTCTGATTAAATTCGTTGTGAGTTCCAAGCCCAAAGTAATTTCGAGACCTGTGTTATGGGATAGGTACTCACTCAACGATACTATAATATTTTATAACAAATACATATTTAGATAAACATCTAAGACTCAGGCCACTCAGAAAAAGTTCGTTTTTCATCATGATCTGATCGGGGTTCGAACCCGGGACCTCCTGGGTGGCGGTCCGGCGTAGTAACCATTACGGTCGTCAACTTAAAAATGTTTTTAGGCAACTGTATGTACGTCTGTACTTACATAATTTTTGTTCTCAGTAGATTTAAGAAATGCTTGGGTTGTCAAAGGAGCTTAGACCCAAACAAATATTAGTCCCCGAGTGATCGAAGCAACTCGCATGCGCTATGCTATTGAGATAACCAAAACACTCCACAATCTAATCCCATAAAGGCGTCAGAGTGTTCTTGTTCAATGTGGAAATCTTTGAGACAAATTCAGTTTAAAGATTATTCTCAAAAGTCACAAAAAACAGTCACTTAATAGTAGAAACAAATTTTGACTTATTACACATCAAACAGTTCCGTGGCGAGGCAATCATCATCATATCAACCCTCAATCATTCCACTGCTGGGATACGGGTCTCCCTTCAATCGAAGGTGATTAGAGCGTACTCTGCCACGCTGCTCCAATGCGGATTGGCAGAGGCCGGTGTTTTCAAACCGCCCTAAGGCTACCGATTTGGCTTAACGGCTATCATCCATCGACAACAGCCTGGAAGCACGGAGGAGCTCGAAATAACGAAACCCATCCAAATGCTGGCTAGGGACACACAGCGACGCCATCGAGCTCCTCGGCGAGGCAATACAATTCACCAAACTTACACTATGTTAATAACATTACATTACGATGTTTTAATTTAATTTTAAATTATATTATAATGTATAGTTGAATATTAAATCTATACTAATAATTATAAAGAGGAAAGATTTGATTGTTTGTTGGTTTGTGTGCATTGAATAGGCTCCGAAACTACTGGACCGATTTCAAAAATTCTTTCATCAGTAGAAAGCTACATTATCAGGGAGTGACATAGGCTATAGCTTTTCCCGAAATTCAATGTGGTTCCCACGGGAACGGGTACAGAACTTCACGCGGACGAAGTCGCGGGCAAACAAGCTAGTAATTTATAATTCACATTCTACAGTTAGTAAAATATTTGTTTATTAGAGGGTACTTTTAACATAAAATTCTGTTTCAATACTGTTTTTTGGTAGCTTAAAGACAGCTTATAAATCTGGTCTATATGAAAATAAAATGGTACAAGGTGCTTCAGACTATAACATTGATCAACTATTTGAATAGACATGCTCGTTTTCCAACCTCTTAAATAAAAAAAATGATTCAAACATAAAATATTTTTAGTTCTTTGAAAGAAAGTGATTATCACTACATAGTATAAAACAAAGTCGCTTTTTCTGTACCTATATCCCTTTGTCCCTTTGTCCCTTTGTCCCTTTGTATGCTTAAATCTTTAAAACTACGCAACGGATTTTGATGCGGTTTTCACCAACGTATAGCCTGGTTCATGAGGAAGGTTTATGTATAAAATTTGTCAGGATTTTATGTAAATTGGCTGAAATATAAAGATTATTGTTGGGAGTGTCGGAAAAAATCAACCGCTTGGGAGCTGTCGACGAAAACGCTGGCTAAACCCTTTGAGATATAACAAAACAAAAATTATAGGATATTCCTCTTATTTAGGTCTCCAAAAAAGTCCGCGATAGCATATATTTATCGTATACGGATAACTTACTATAAAATAAAAAGCGATTTCCGAGTAATAATGCGGAAATAGCGCCATCTAGCGTAGAATAGAAAGAACTTGAATTGGAAACCGATTTTGACGTATACAATATTAATCCTTATCCAGTTAACTACGTTAGTTACCTTAAGTATTTCATGTACATTATTATAATCTTTACATCATATTATTTAAATAGATACTTTAGAAGTTATAGCAAAAAATTTACGCGCTTGCCGAAATTAGTTCAAGTTCTTTCTATTCTACGCTAGATGGCGCTATTCAAAAGCATCGCGCTATGGTTACGTTTTCATTAAATTATAAATATCGCGCGAAAATTAAAGCACTTTAAATCTATTACGCTAGGTGGCGCTGTTTAAAAATAAAATTATAGATACTTACATACTTTTAATTTGTTTATGCTTCACAATTTGAATTATTTAAAGTTAATATTTTATTTGTTTCGTGTTATAATTTTTGATACAATTTATTGTAAATAGATAGATATAGATAGACACTTACATACTCGCTTCAATTTAGTCCTTTGTTTGGGCTTATTTTAACATCTGTCGCATTTTTTATTGGTTTCGTGTTGATTTATGTTATCTTTGAGTTTTTTTAAATTATAGATACTTACATACTTTTAATTTGTTTATGCTTCACAATTTGAATTATTTAAAGTTAATATTAAGGGTGCATTTTATTTGTTTCGTGTTAAAAATTTTGATACAATTGATTGTAAATAGATAGATATGGATAGACACTTACATACATACTCGCTTCAATTTAGTCCTTTGTTTGGGCTTATTTTAACATCTGTCGCATTTTTTAATGGTTTCGTGTTGATTTATGTTATCTTTGAGTTTTTTTTTATTGACAGATTATAACAATTATTTAAGTTTAATTAGCAATATAAAGTACCTATTTCATGACAATTTAATCATGCCTCGACGAAAGTCTAATATAGGACGCAGTACATCTTCTGCCAAAAGAATTCGTTTGAGTCGAAGCAACGAAAATGATCAAGAGAGGGATGTTCGTTTATCGTTGGACCGTGAAAGGCATGTTTCCCAAAGAGCGCGAGAATCGTCGGTGGATCGCACAGTTCGTTTATCGTTAGACCGTGACAGTCATGTTTCCCAAAGAGCACGAGAATCGTCGGTGGATCGCAGAGTTCGTTTATCGTTGGATTGTGAAAGGCATGTTTCCCAAAGAGCCCGAGAATCGTCGGTGGATCGCACAGTTCGTTTATCGTTGGACTGTGAAAGGCATGTTTCCCAAAGAGCGCGAGAATCGTCGGTGGATCGCACAGTTCGTTTAGCGTTGGACAATGATAGACATAACGCTCAAAGAGACAGAAACGCCCGAAGATAGACAACTCCGCTTACGTAACGACCGTATTCGTTGCTGGAATCGACTTAACTACTCAATGTTTTTCACATGGACAATTGTATGTTGCCCTGTCACGTGTAACATCAAAAAAAAAAATATGTTTGTTTTTACACGAAATGACGCAGAAGTTGTCAATGTGGTATATAAAGAAATATTTTAGTATGTTAAAAAACAAACTAAAATATTTATTTATATATGTAAGTATACGACTGTTTAACACAGGCAGATAGTTATAACCCGTGCGAAGCCGGGCCGGGCCGCTAGTTATTGATAAATTGAATTTTGTGTTAAGAAAATTATTCTGCTCATTTTGACAGTCACTACGCTACTTAGGGCTCTACTGAAGTCCATGGTGTTAAATATGACGTACTTATAGAAAAAGTAACAGAAATTTTGCGTGAGCGCTCTTTTTTCTGCATGTCATTCGTATGCAACTCAAGTCGCGCGCGAATGGGCCGTATGCTGTATGAAAGCTACTCTCAAGCGACTAGTTTGAAACCATACTTGCGTATGATACTCGATCGCTTGTAAGCGAACGAAAAAAAAGAGAGAACTGTCTTGGATGGATTACAAAACAAACTGTATCCTACTTACACTAATCGTAACGATTTTAAATTCATCAGCTCTATTCATTAGTTGCTCTATGCTCCAGACACTATTCTTGAATAAAATATTTTTATTTCGCCTAAGTACCACCTCTGTGGTTTATTCCCAAATGTCCTAAACTTTATAAATGGCGCCATTTTTAAAGATATGTCGTGTGAATCTCAAGAAAAATGTACACATACATTTGTTTGGATTTTGTTAAATTATTGCGTGAAGTATATAATAACAGCTTTATCAAGCGTCAAATATTTATACCGTCTTTTTCACATGGCTTCGTTTACTTTAATATCATTATCATATCAACCCAATGGGTCGATATGATATCATCCCACTGCAGAGATACGGGTTTTTCCTTCAATCGAAGGAAATTAGAGCGTACTCTGCCACGCTGCTCCAATGCAGATTTTTTTTTTTTTTTAATACTACACAGGTGGCTAACCATACGGTCGGCCTGATGATAAGCCGTCACCGTAGCCTATAGACGTAAGCAACCCCCCCAAGTGGAGCTCTGGAGACCTTACTCACCGTAGGAACACAACATGGCCGAGACCAATGCTATTTGGCTACGATCTTCTGTAAGGTGGAGGTCCTTCCTTCCCCAGACGGGCTGCTCTGATTTGAGCGGATTATCCGCTGTGCCCTACCTCTCTTAAGATTGGTAAAGCTCAGTGTTTTCAAGCCGACAGGAAGCCATAGACTTGGCTTAACGACTGTCATCCATCGACAACAGCCGGGACTCGACGGGTTAACGTACCCTACGAAGCTCGAGATTTTTAAACCCATCTAAATACTGATTGGGTTTGCATTGCTTAACTTCTGTTTCTTAAAGTCATTTCTATTTAGTACCTAATGGTATCCACGGCTCTTTATAGTTAGTTCCTTTGTTAATTTTATTGTGTAAGCGAGTTCTCCCACGACGCAACTCACAAGCGACTCGAGTATCATACGCGCATCATACGCGCATTATACTAGTCGCTCGAGAGTAGCTTCCATATAAATTTGTGGTTGCCATTAGCGAAATAAAAAAATGTGCGTATAACCTTACCTGTAAATAATATTTATATCAAGAACTTCGATAAAACGTTGGTTTGTTCAATTTTAAAACAAACTAAGTTAAAAATGAATAATTAATCGGGAACGAAGCAAGTTAGGTACATGCCTTAGCCAACAAGGTTAAATGAATTGTCTTGTGATTTATAAGCTTATAGCGATTTTTTAAATAGATATTTTTGTTTCAGTATGCCACAAAGTTTTATGCATTTCCCTTTACGTTTTAAATTTGCATTTAGAGGCCATTCAGCCAGTTTCTGAAACGAATTTAATCTTTATTCCGCATAAAACCTCTCGCTTTCTCTTTTTATATTATTTAGTTTGACAGTGACAGCTATAATTAAATGTATACCCACCCGGGTTGCTTATCGAATCGTATCAAAATGGCGGTCGACATAGTACAGTGTGACAGTTCAAGGAAAAATGATTGAAATTAGTCTTATGTAGCGTGAGTAGCGTGCATCTGCATTGATGAGAAATTGTGTTGCAGTCGAGTTGATTCATTTGGGTAGCGTCGTGGGAGTCAAACTAGTATAACATACGAGGTTGAAGTAAAAAAGTATCGACGCTGTTAACTTGCACCACAATTTAAGGGTAAGCTCCAACTGGGACGGATAGGATTATCCAATATCGATTCAATTAAAATTGGCCGCGTAACTAATAATTAAATTCACCGTGGTCCCAGTTTCAACCGGCTTTACATACGGACACCATTCGATTGAAAAATTTATGTTTTCATTATTAAAGTTTTTCATTAATTTTTATACGTCTTAATCATTAATATAATTTATTCATTAAAACATTTTGTAAGTAGGTTGTCAAAATTAAAGAAAGAACAAGCATGCTTCGTTAAAACATGACATGCACTTGAATGTGTTCTTTACATGACGTAAGCATCCGATAAGAAAGGATTTTCCAAAATTCCCACGAAAATTGAATAGCGGGATACACGCGAACGAAGCATATTTGTCAAAAACAAACTGTCAAAACATTATAAAAACTTAAAAAAAAAATCTGTAGTTTAAAAAAAAAGTCGGGTTAATATCGAACGAATTTGCTGATTTCTAAAACATTCATGAAAAGCAATGTCAAAAGTTTATGTTTTTAAAATAAGATATAATATAAGATATATTGTTAATGTCAGCTATAATGCATATTACATTTTAAACACACGCCATCAGCCCCTTAAAAACAAATGAACCTTTTTCACATATTTCTGTATTGTGGTTCTCTTTAGCTGAACATTACACAATTGTTATTTCAATATTCTGGCAACATTTCCAGAGTCGCGGTCGAGGGGTTACCATAATAAAAATACGAATTAATCACACGAAAGCCCAAACAATGCATAATATTTGTGGAGTTTATTAATATGAAAAAATATATTATCAATTCGTTAAAATATTTCGAATCTGAATATTCTTTTTATAGACAAGGTTATTAATACGTAACTTGTTTTCTTTCGCCATTTTGCTTGTTTCTGAAATGGTGATAATTTATAAATTAGTTTATATTAATTTTAATTATAAAAATACATTAATCATTATTCTATTTCGACAACAGGCCCTGTGGTCGAGTGGCTAGCAATGGCTACTTTATCATAAAGACCGCGTGTTCGAATTCCCCGCAAGTCAAACATTTGTGTACCTACATGAAATGTCTTGGTCTGGACATTTTTATATGTACAATAAGCACATTTTTATGTAAAAATATCTATATTTATCATAAATCCATAGTACAAACTTTGCTTGTTTTGGGACTAAATGGCGTTGTGTGATTATTAAAATTTTTTTATTTTACAACTGAGTCATGTATTTTCAATTTAACATACGTTACGTATTTAACTCCCAAAAGCAAGTAAAATGGAACTTGTACTTTGTAAGTCGGCAAGAGGCCTTAGAACGAGCTTAATGCAGACAGACAGGCTTTTAAGATTTAGGCCTCGGTCGTCCCTCGAGACTCGTCCTCCATAATAAATATCCCAGGTCGTCCCCCATAATTAAATTTTATAGGCCTAAGTCGTCCCGAATTTTATTTTTTAATATTGTTTTCCCGACTCGTCCTTTTTCATAAGCCTTATACGTCCCTCGTTTTTTTTGTATGAGAAATCTTGAAATTTTGTACAGTCAGAAAAAGAAACGATTACCTAGCTATTAAATGTTAATAACTTAATAAACTATTTATAGCAATATAAAATGTACCTATTTTGTAAAAAAAAATACGATGAAATAGAAATTATATTAAAATGTTTTAGAATAGATTAGAGATTCTTTTAGGATTATTTTTAAAGTAAAATAAAGTGTTCACTGGCTTTTTATTGCGTCTTTTGTTTGTTTGCTTGAATAGACTCATTTGGCCAATTGAATTGCTTCCGGTTATCAATGGCAAAACGGGTTTCGCACTAGTTCCCGTGATGTGCATTCAATATTTTGACTCATTTCGTTTATCATCTGTTTTTTAAGCGTGTTAAGTGAAATCTTGAAATAAATTTGTCAAAGGTAAGTTTATTTTATTTTGAAGTATTGTTAAATTAGCAGTTAATTAGTAATTGATTTTACATTTGTTAAATTACCTTAGTAGTCCAGCCAAATTAGAAATGGAAAGGGAGTCGTGCTCGCAAAAGATCGTGTTATTCAGATTTTTTTATATGTTGTCAAGACCTAAATCAATATACTCCGGTCAAATTAAACAAAAAAAAACAATTTTTTGTACCCCACCTTCACCCCTAGGTGAAGCTACATTAATGAATCATTAAGCTGAAAATCGGTAAAATCATTTAAAATAGAATTATGAATAAAATCTGAAAGTTCCCCATCTTTCCCCTGTATGGATTTTTTTATTCAAGGCCAAAGATAAAAAATATAGTTTTTCGCGATTTTCAGCAAAACGGTAAGTATTATCATAAAAATACGCCTACCATGAGTCTAGTGGAGGTATACCATCATAAATTCTATACTTGTATCGCTATCAATACCCTCAATGTGAAAAAACCCATAAAAGTAAGGTTATTCATAAACTGCCATTTAGCTCGGAACTGCTTGGACAAATTTTGATGCCACTTACCATGAATGTCTAGTGGAGGTATCCAGGAAAAAAAACATATTAATAAGGATATTAATAAACTGCCATTTATCTCGGAACTGCCGGGACAGATTTTGATGCCTCTACGCATGAGTGTCTAGAAGAGGTACCCTATGAAAAATTGTATACCCACATTGCTATTGGTTCATAGACCACTTCCCATACAAAAAAGCCCAGTTTCCACCTTTGGCCTTGAATATATTTTTTTCCATACAGGGGAAAGATGGGGAACTTTCAAATTTTATTCATAATTATATTCTGAACGATTTTACCGATTTTCAGCTTGTTGGGAGTTAAAGTAACTTCAAATGTTTAAATTGACCGAAGTAATATTAAAAATCCAGATTTGCAATTTCGAAAGTCCTGTGCGAGCGACTGTATGCCCAAAAAACCATGATTTTTCTGATTTTTCAGTTTTTGCTCAATATCTCGCGTGTTATTCTGATTCGCGCGCTTTTGCGAGCACGACTTCCTTTTCATGTCTAATTTGGCTGGACTACTAAGGCAACTTAACAAATGTAAAATCAATTACTAATTAACTGCTAATTGAACAATACTTCAAAATAAATTAAACTTACCTTTGACAAATTTATTTCAAGATTTCACTTTACACGCTTAAAAAACAGATGATATACGAAATGAGTCAAAATATTGAATGCACGTCACGGGAACTAGTGCGAAACCCGTTTTGCCATTGATAACCGAAAGCAATTCAATTGGCCAAATGAGTCTATTCAAGCAAACAAACAAAAGACGCAATAAAAAGCCGGTGAACCTTTATTTTACTTTAAAAATAATCCTAAAAGAATTTCTAATCTATTCTAAAACATTTCAAAATAATCCTAAAATAATTTCTATTCCATCGTATTTTTTTTTTACAAAATACATTTTATATCGCTTTAAATAGTTTATTAAGTTAGTGATGTGATACTAATTAATAATGATTATTTATATTTAAAAGGTCTATTTTATTAACATAATAATATTATTCTTTAAATCATCCCAAATACTTTTGTTTTCTTTTGCTAACTGTACTTTTAAAGTACTTAGCAATGGAGGACGAGTCGTTGCTACAAAACCGATGGAGGACGAGTTAGGATTTTTTTGGAATGCGGGACGAGCCTCGAGGACGACCGAGGCCTAAATCGCTTTTAAGCTGCCGCTTTTAGCGTTCTTCAAAACCAACGGTGTTATATCACATATCTTTGTATCAACAATATTTTATAAAGCTTTCGTGGTCTATATTCAAACTTTTAACACAAAGAAAACTTGAGTGCAATTGAATTTAATTTGAGCTTTTTATTTCAAAAGTTGAACTTTATAACATAAATATGAATTTTATTTTTTTAAATATATTAAATTCTACGTATTCATATAAAATAAGCTAGGCTTAAACTTGCTTGTGTTATGGGCAACGAATATTATTATTGTAAATATAAAAAACCACCCAGACTCAAGGGGTAGGATCCCCCAAAAATGTCTTCGCTCACTAGACTCACGGTGAGTCACTCAACTGCGCACCATTTCGGTTCAACAAAAACTTATAAAGCGCGATTTAATATCGGCACAGTGCCATCTAGTGGCAACTTGGAGAACTAAACTAATAATTATTGAATTATTATTGAATGGAAAATTTGATAATACTATGTAATATTTTACTGTTAAGGCGGCAAGCAAGTTATAATTTGCGTTATAGAGATACTCCAATCTAAACATCGAGAACAAATACAAAATGCCACAAAAATATTAGCCCCGAGCGAGAATCAAATTCTCTGGTGCCGAAGATAGAATCACTAACAACGCACAACCACCGGGCAAAATTATAATTCCTTTTTAAATCTGAAAGATAACTGTAAAAAGATTTAATTCCAGCTGAATAAAAATAATTTACAGTTGCCAAACAAAAATAAAAAAATAACATGCAAAACCTCAAGTGGAAACCGCAGTAAACTTGCAAATTGAAATTATGAATAAACGGATCCGTTGAAAAGCGCCGCGCTTCTTTTTAAAAAGATCAGAATTTTTTAATTTTTAGTTAAATCTCGAAAAAGGGAACAATTTACTTTTTTTTTAAACTGTATTCGACGTTTACCTGCTTGCCAGTGTTATCACTAATTACTTGCAGCAGATGTTTTTAACGATGGGTCGGCTTATAGGGCATAAGAGGAGCGGAATGGCGACTCGGCGTCTATTCTCTTGAACCATTCTCCCTCGTCGCTACCCAAATGAAGCGACTCGACTGCGACGTAACTCTCATTTGCCTTTGTTCCACATACGACAAAATGTTTCCTTGAACTGTCACACGATACGATACTATGCTGACCGTAATTTTGATACGATTCGTATGAAATCGGGCGCGACTGGTATCCGACGAGTTAGTAGAAACGTTACCTCGTGTGCATAAAGCTACTCTCGAGCGACTAGTATGATCGCGTATGCTACTCGAGTCGCTTGTGAATCGCGTCGTGGGCGAACGGGCTTAACCTATTCACTACGGCCAAATAAAGTACTGTTCCTTTACTAGTCAGGTGTTGGACGATTTTTGATTGTCACCGCACCGCTACCGCGCCGCAACCGCACTGAACGCGCCGTATATTATATGTCGATCCAGCACCTCAAGTGTGTTTAATTTTCCTTATGAATATTTAAAAACAAATCGTTCAAAAAGCCTTTTTTACCAATATAAAAATTAAACTATCAATTCGCTCCTCATTCAGGAGTTATTGAATATTTAATCATTTTTTCATCAACTTGACGAATTTTATCGTCATGAAAGCTTAATTTTTTTGATTAAATTAAGTGATGCATAAAAAATTGTCGTTTGCCTGAAATCATTTTATTAATAGAACAAAAAAAAAACATTAATAATGTTTTCAATTGTTTTTCCCTAAGAGGGGAGACACCAGCAGCGCACTGATGGTAAGCAAATTCCCGCCGCGCCGCCTATGGGCACTTTTGTTTTTGTAAAAATTTTAATTAGACAGGCAAGGCATCCTTTAGCAAGGTAGGTTCTCAAAACGCTAGCAGTCAGCTGTGTTACCCCGCTAAATGACAATTGAGAATTAAGGCACTGCCAGATGATCGAACTTGGTCCAGTAGCGGAGCATCGAACCGTCCGGTAGTGAACCATATTCGTGCGTCACGTGATCGAACAGTCCGGTAGCGGACCATAGTCGTGCGTCACGTCACGTGATCGAACAGTCCGGTAGCGGACCATATTCGTGCGTCACGTGATCGAACAGTCCGGTAGCGGACCATATTCGTGCGCCACACAATAATAGTACATCGTCTGTTAGCATTAAAACAAACGATTAAATTTTGTTTGTGTATAATTACATTCCACGATTAACACATCAGAAAGTATGGCATAGTTCGCAAGGCAGCTGTGATATCAATAATTTGGCGTGTTAAACTCTTATTCCAGTATAAAAATAATCAGTAAAATCATTACCTTGTAATTGTGACTTTTTATCTCAAGCTAGGAGGAGGTACATTTCTCTAGGGACACCGTATGTGATATATGTGTACCTATACGTAGTTGTAAACTGTATGAACTACAATAAAAGTTACGTACGAAGAGGATTTTATTAGCCACCCCTTAGCAACCCTTACAATATCAATTTATGCATGACAATGCAAAATGAGATCCGCTAACAATCTAACACATTCAATACCACCACAATTTTCATGATGTTGCCACCTAGAATGCAGTGTACTTTCGAATCGTCGGACCTAGAATGAACTTCACACGACGAGGCACGACACTTATTTATTAATTAAATATTTCTTTGTTAAATAAAACATTCTGTATAAAATTATTTTTATAAACTATTCTCGCTAAAATATTATTGTTGCGGACTAGCCGTCAGGCTGGAGGTGTAAATACTTTTTTATAGACTTTATTTTTTATTCTTTTTTGTTTGCCTTTGACGTTTGTTTTTGCGTCCTCTGTCGGTCTGGTTTTTAGTTGGCTCTGTATTATTTTCTTATTATATTTTCCTTTATTCACTTCTCTCCCCTATCCTTTACAATTATGTTTCGTGTTTTGCTAACCCAGCCTACTCCATATACATATATTTTTTTTGCAATAATGGCTGCCTTGCCAATGCACTAGTCAGTAAATTATTTGTTTAATGTATTATCGACAATTATCGTGTTGTGTGTTGCAAATAAAACCATGCTATGCTATCTATACTTTGACCTTCAAGTTTTACACTGATATTACTATGCTACATCACTACACTGTGTAATCCCCTCGTGCGGAGAGTAATCCCAGTTAATACCTGTAGAAATATGACGCGGCGGTCCAAGGGCCCGGACCCTGCGTATATTGATACAAAGACAGACGTTTCTCACATCACAAAACTAAAATTATATTCATATTAGCCGATGCCCATGGTTTTACCCGCAAAAACCCGCTGTTTCCGTTCCCGAATATCCGGGATAAAAGTTATCCTATGTATTAATCCACTACGCGTATACATACCAAATTTTAAGCGAATCTATCAAGCAGATTTTGCAATGAAAGAGTAACAAACATTTACACATCCATAGAACAAAACTTTCAAATTTCTAATAAAGTGTTAGTAAGAATTATTATTGGAGGAGCTCGAGGGACTTGCTATGTGTCGCACTCTTAACGAATATGCAAGTAATCCGAACAAGACAATTTAATAATAGCCTAGTTAATTTTAAAGATATACTGAGAATCACCGCTTTTTTAAAGTGACTTAAAAAAATATTGTTTTTGAAGTTGTAACAACGTTAATCTCATTTTTTTATAGGAGCATTTGACCCATTAAAATATAATGCCAACAGACGTTTCAATGCAGTGCAACTAACATGACTTCAGAATAGTCATGAAACCCGTCTACTGAAGGAAATGGAATCGACTTGAACCACTGAAGAATATAGAATACGTAATACTCTACGTCAGGGGTGTCAGATTGATTTTTCTAAAGGACCATAAGATTTAGGGTGTGCTAGCGGGCCAGACTCAAAATAAAAAGTATACTAGTCGCCAACACGGCTGACTCCCGCAGACGTAAAACGAAGTTCGAAACTCATACTTTTTTTTTGACGACCTCCGTGGCGTAATGGTTACCACGCCAAACCACCACCCAGGAGGTCCCAGGTTCGATCCCCGGTCGGGTCATAATAAAAAACGAACTTTTTCTGATTGGCCTCGGGTCTTGGATGTTTATCTATAGTATTTGTTATAAAATATAACATCGTTGAGTTAGTATCCCATAACACAAGTTTCGAACTTATTTTGGGGCTAGCTCAATCTGTATGAATTGTCCCTATGTATTTATATATTGAGGAGCTCGATGGCGTCGCTGTGTGTCACACTCTAATATGAACACACAAGTTAAGCGACGGCGACCCTAGCCAGCGTTTGGATGGGTTTCGTTATCTCGAGCTTCTTCGTGTTTCGGAGGGCACGTTAAGCCGTCGGTCCCGGCTGTTGTCGATAGATGACAGTCGTTAGGCCAAGTCGGTGGCCTTAGGGCGGTTTGAAAACACCGACCTCTGCCAATCCGCATTGGAGCAGCGTGGCAGAGTACGCTATAACCACCTTCGATTGAAGGGAGACCTGAGACCAGCAGTGGGATGATTATGGGTTGATATATGATGATTTATTTATTTATACTTATTAGAATTATTACTGGGTGCATAACGAATATCGATTTCGATTTGTTTTATAAACTGTGAGCCCAAATTTTGGCGCGTAGTATAAACACACACTACTATTTTTCTCTATTTACATAGTGTTATTGATTTTTCATAAAAAGAAGTTATTTTGAGCTTGAGAAATGTCTGGTGTCATTTTTATTAGGTACCTAGTCTACAATCCTCACTGGATAAATTCTGGGCGCGAGCCGAATAGAAATGGGTTGAGGGCTGGATGCGGCCCGCGGGCCATATCTTTGACATCCCTGCACTACGTTACGGGACGTTAAGAGGGCCTTTTCAGACCCACACTGACATACACAGCAAAACTTATCTTCCACCCTAAAAAATAAAGTTCAAAATTCCTACAATAGGAATCCTTGTTAGATGGTCGGAAAATGGACTAAAGAAAACTGAACTTAAAATGGATGGGGCAAGTTTTATTTTTGATTGGTGTGGATTTAGTTGATCCTTAGTCCCCGTCAATTGGTATTAGCAAAGTGTAGAGATTAGAAGGCTCATGTCCAAAGAGGCTAAAGAGAATAAGACGATAAAGGAACACAATTTATAAAGGTATCGTTAGGACACATTGGCAGTTTGAAAGAGGACCTTGCAATTAGATGTAATAGGCATTAGGTCCTGTCCACACGAAATTTACCGCGCGAATTTATTTCACAATAATCTGTAACACTTATGGAAGTATCCCCTCTGAGATTTTCTTTCGCAGAGCGAACATAGCCATACTTTATGGCTATGTTTGCGGAGGCGAGGACGGACGGCTTTTGCGGAATAATCCGCAAAAAGACGAGCTCACTTCTCAATAGAATGAGATGGAATCCCAACAGAATCTTGAAAACATTTGGAAACAAGTTTGACACACCAATGATTAGCAATGATGATGGCACTTTGTATCAGTGTTGGTGTGTCAAAAACCTGCGCCCCTTTAATTTAATTAAGTTTAAATTTGTTTTTTTTTTTGTTCCGCAATAGCGGTGAAATTTCGCAGTGCGGACAGGCTCTTTTTGAATTAGAGTGATAGCGGCGTATTTTAAACGCACAGACGACGCAAAGGTGATGCCCTCATACTCCGCTACAAACGAGATTGAGAGAAATCCAAAAACGAATTCGACTCGTATTTTCGTCACGTTTGTAATGGTCCACCGCGGAGTTGCAATCATTTTCATCGTGAGGTGTAACATACAAAGAGCTCAATGTAGCACGAAATGCGACGCTGATGCGCGTGCCTGGAGGGCTACTACGAAACGTAAATCCGATACTTCGGCCGAAGTATCGGAACAATTTTAACCATAAAATACAAGATATTTCATGGTTATTTTAGTAATTCGTTGAATTCTATCCATGAAATACCTTGTACTTTATTGTTATTTTAGTAGTTCGTTGAATAATAACAATGGAGTACCTTGTATTTCACTGTTAAAATTCTTCCGTTACTTCGGCCGAAGTACCGGATTTACGTTGCGTAGTAGCCCCCCTGTATATAGTGTCTACGCGTCCTCTGCGCGTTTAAAATACGCCGTGTGCCATCGCTCTAATTCTTAGCAATTAGTTACAAAAATAAAACAAAAGGAATAGTTATTTATATATACAAAGGAAATATTTTGATTTGTTTGTTAGAGACTTACTTAGGTTTCCTAAGAAATCTACAGGTAAGAAATTGTTACGAGGAAATTCTATTCTTGGTAGCCGTAAAACCTACTTAACATTATCTTTGGCGTTGGCGTCGCTTATACTTTTTGTGTCATACAAACAAGATGAAAAGTTGTTACCACTGCCTATGAACGACAGTAACACCAGCGTTACTGCATTACTCCCTACTGGGAAGGGAATAGGGCGAGAAGAGAAGGAAAAAGAGAAAGGAATGGAGTAGAGCATTTGGACCACTCACTTGCCTTCTTCCACTTTAATTACTCTGTCTCGACCTCCCAGTAGATCCTATGACACTTTTTTCCATTTCAATCCACCACAGAGTGGATTAGACCCTCTCGCCGAACGCAACGCATAGCTGCTTTACGCCGATATTATATGAGAGGATGGTACTTCATCGGCCGAGCTAGCCTCTTATGCTAATCACTCCAAAACTTGTTTATATGCGTCAAATCCATATTGTAGCATTCGGGACCGATTCAAATCTGTCGTCTAGTCAGTAGATTGGATGGAGTAATTTGCAATGTAATATAATGTAGGGGGAGGAGGTGAAATTTTTCTTTCAAAAAATCAATTTCAAAAATATGAATGGCTAGTTGCCTAACAACTTTATATAAAAATCATAAATTGTATAGTGACCGTTATCTAAAAATAGTAGAATCTCAATCTGTAACGATGGGCTACTTAACCTGCTTGGTTGTAAAACCTACAGGTAGATGGCGTGCTCTGCGACTTACGCAGTTAAAAGGAATGAGAAATTTCACCACCATTACTAACCTTCCCGGTAGCTCAGTGGTTAGAGCACTCGGCCGGATATCGAGGGGTCGTGGGTTCGAATCCCACCTGGGGGGAGGAGGTGAAATTTTTCTTTCAAAAAATCAATTTCAAAAATATGAATGGCTAGTTGCCTAACAACTATAAATAAAAATCATAAATTGTATAGTGACCGTTATCTAAAAATAGTAGAATCTCAATCTGTAACGATGGGCTACTTAACCTGCTTGGTTGTAAAACCTACAGGTAGATGGCGTGCTCTGCGACTTACGCAGTTAAAAGGAATGAGAAATTTCACCACCATTACTAACCTTCCCGGTAGCTCAGTGGTTAGAGCACTCGGCCGGATATCGAGGGGTCGTGGGTTCGAATCCCACCTGGGGGGAGGAGGTGAAATTTTTCTTTCAAAAAATCAATTTCAAAAATATGAATGGCTAGTTGCCTAACAACTATAAATAAAAATCATAAATTGTATAGTGACCGTTATCTAAAAATAGTAGAATCTCAATCTGTAACGATGGGCTACTTAACCTGCTTGGTTGTAAAACCTTCAGGTAGATGGCGTGCTCTGCGACTTACGCAGTTAAAAGGAATGAGAAATTTCACCACCATTACTAACCTTCCCGGTAGCTCAGTGGTTAGAGCACTCGGCCGGGGGTTCGAATCCCACCTGGGGGGGAGGAGGTGAAATTTTTCTTTCAAAAAATCAATTTCAAAAATATGAATGGCTAGTTGCCTAACAACTATAAATAAAAATCATAAATAATATAATGTATATGTGTGCTTTCAATTCACTAAGCGTCCATTTATGAATGGGTCCGGACTGCTACAATGCTACATTATGGATTTGACGCTTAGGTATAAACATCGCGATTGGCGATTTTTAAGTTAAGTGCAATCGGGTATGACGACTTTCTTGTTTTACGGTTTTTTCATTTCCAAATTACACAGAAACGCAGTTGGGTTTTTTAGTTTTTTAAATTATCGTTTTTATTATATTTGTAGCTCCTCAAGAAAATATCATTCAGTTCGCGACATGTGACATTCAAGTCAATGACGTCACGTAGAAACCTCGTAAATACAGTGAAAACAATACAATGTTACACATGTCATGTTATGGGCACCAAGCACGTCACGAATGGGTGACAGCTTGATAGAGCGAGTGTGCGTGAACAGTCATGTTTTTCATACTTAGTAAAACACTTTTTGAATGCAAACGAGACTTATGAACTGCAATATTCTCGTTAAGGCGCGGTCCCACTGCTGCGCACGCTGCGCACGAACACGTGGGCCACGTGGCACATAACAGCTGCGTCGATGACTACGTGGGTCTACGTTTCCACAGCGTGCGCAGCGATGTGCACGCTTTGTGGAACAAACTGTGTACCGCATTCACTGCGTGTCATTATCTTTCTTGATGAAAATTAAATGAAGTGTGAAAGTGACAAAACATTTAATATATTTTTATTACGAGAATAGACCTTATGACTATGACATATAAATTAATGTAATAAAATATATAAGTCGCTACATTTTATTTATAAAAAAATACATAAAGGAAAAACTGCTGCATGACATTTTTTGTACAACAATATGATTTTCTTAAGGCTTCAAGAAAAGTCTGTCAAGAATGTCATGTTTTCTATATTTGTTTTAAGGCGAGATGAGCAGTTTTTTTCTTTTATGTATTTTTTTTAATATATAAAATTACGTGACTTATACGCTTTATTACTTTCATTTAAGTGGTGTTATATTGCCTACTAAACACTGTTTATTTTATTAAGCTAGCATTCTTAGTTTCCGAGATTTATAGGTTTCTTTAGGTGACCCGCATTCATTGCTACAGTGGTGACCCCACTGTAGCGGGAGCGATGGCGATGTGCTCGACCGCCACAAAGGGAAGATCTTCCGGCCAGGCTGGGTGTCATGCCTGGGGAACCGCGGCTCCGACAATGTATGTGTCGGAGGTTGTATATATATCTCCATATCGTAGAAACTTCGATAGCGCGATTCAGGATTTCTAAGTGTCGTCGTATATGACGTCATGTGTTCGCTTTGTGAACTTTTTCTTCACTCTGTAGTTCTTCTGTATGGCGATAGGTGTCGCCACAGTACTCCCCTCCAGGATCGAAGGTCCGATGAGATGATGATCAGCAGTCTGTGCTTCTCGTTAGCTTGCCCAGTGAGTCGGGCTTGAGTGTGCGTGCTCCAAGTGTCCCAGTGAGTCGGGCGTGAGCGTGCGTGCTTGATGTATCCCAGTGAATCGGGATGAGTGATGTCCCAGTGAGTCGGGATGATGCATGTCCCAGTGAGTCGGGATGCAGAATATCCAAGTGAGTCTGGATGAGGAATATCCCAGTGAGTCGGGATGAGGATTATCCAAGTGAGTCTGGATGAGGAATATCCCAGTGAGTCGGGATAAGGGGCGCAGGAACAGGTAGCTCGGTGAGTCGGCTGCGATGAACCTGATTTTCCCCGTAGCTGGAGTGCTGTGAGACTGCTGATGATGAGGCTTCAAGTTGAGGAGTGAAGAATGTGATGACGTCAGAGCTGATGAGGAGATATGATGGAGAAGGCTGCTTCCAATCACGTCGGGGTCACCACTGTAGCGGGAGCGATGGCGATGTGCTCGACCGCCACAAGGGGAAGATCTTCCGGCCAGGCTGGGTGTCATGCCTGGGGAACCGCGGCTCCGACAATGTATGTGTCGGAGGTTGTATATGTAGGATCAAGATGGCCTTCCGAATGCTGATCCGACATCTGGGATATGTTTCAAATAAACAACTTAAAGTTCAATCACAAATTTAATGTTCTAATCACTAAAAATAATAGTCAAACAAAATAATAAAACGTCCACAATCTGCACAAAGTGTCTTTTCTAATTTAACGGTTAAAATGTCCTTATTACTAACTATTTGATAATTAATCACTATGAATAATTAATTCTATTGGACTCTACTAAACGAAAGTAGTTCCTCAATGCGCGCACGTTCTATATGGGACAGCTCTAATACACCTCTGTCTGGGGCTCCGCACATGCCGCACCGAGACTCTACTGAAGTGACACATAGGTAGCTAGGTATATGTATCGCTTGCGTTTTGTAGGTTCCATACGATGACCATCCGACACGGCCATTCTGCGAGACGCACGTCCTCGTGTGTTCACTCTGCAAAAGAAGGTTTGCACAGTATCAACCGCTCGGCCAACTCTGACCTAATCGAAAAGGAACATTATCTTGAAATTATAGTACTTGTTACATGAGTACGGATACATGATACAAATTAACAATACTAGAAATATGCCATGTTATAATTATTTGATCTTTTCAAGAAATCTTTGACTTTTAATCAATATTGCAATTCTTGTAAACATAATAGAATCATAAACTTATCAGTGAAATAGCTGTACATTAAACTCAATCGCTACCAGTGGCCTTGAGGTGTCCTCATTTTATGCCCCACTCAGGGCCTCGACCTACTCTGGGTCCAACACATCACCTTGCTGAATCCACAGCTCGCGCCTTCCGCCTCGCGGAATCGCCACGCACCGCCTGGTAACTCACACTGCACCCATGGTAACTGCATTCCGCATGCTCACGGACTACAAAAGTAGATACCGATTTCTCTTAAGCTACGGCTACCGCTACCCATGGAGCAAACCACAACTCAATGCAAGCTATTCAACTATTTGGGCTTCTGTTTGTCCCTCACTCTCATTATCTAAATTTTGCTCGTCAAAGTTTTCTTGATCCCCAGGCATCTTTCGTAGTCTATCATGGGCATATTTGTAAGTACGTTCAGAATCTAAAGCTCGTAAAGTGTATCTATCACCATCTAAAATTTCTATTATTTTGAACGGACCACGATATTTTTGATCTAGCTTTGTTTGGTTTCGTTCCTCATTTTGTATTAAAACAAAGTCACCTATAGAGAATTTATTCAACCTTGCCTTATTTTTATCAAACCTTTGCTTGTTGTAAACAGCCGCCTTTTCTATATTACGAGTGGCATTTGTTCTGACGGTTTGTAAATCTACTTCCTCATCAGCATCGTCACATGTCATTAAAGTCAACGGTCGCGCTACTTTACCGATCATCAACTGAAGTGGACTAGCTTGAGTGGTTCGATTCATTGTGCAATTGATTGCCAGCTGTACGTCCCCTAAAGCATCTTGCCAAGATTGTTCTTTAGAAGTCTCTACGGCAGTAAGCATCGATTTTAAGACGCTCATTATACGTTCTACTTGCCCATTTGCACGTGAAGATCCTGTTGCAATAAGGTGCAAGTTGATGTTTGAATTTTCGCAAAAACTTCTAAATTCGCTACTTGCAAAACAACGACCTTGATCTGCTATTATTCGCGAAGGTGTACCGAATAAAGTTATACTTTCTTTAACAGCTCTAATGCTATTTTTAGTATCAATTTGATTTGAGTGTTTAAGTAAAACAAACTTGGTAAACGCATCTATTAAAACGTATACGTATTCTTTTGCATCTTTTTTTCCGCTAAGCTTTCCGGTAACATCAATATGAACTGTATGCCATGGTGATGATACCTTAGGTATTGGATGAAGCTGGGCCTGTATTTTCCCAGAGTGAGATTTTGTTACTTTGCATGTTACACAATTATCAACAAAATGTTTCACATAACGTGACATGCCTTCAAACCAATAGTGATCGTAAACCTTTTCTAGTGTTTTATCGTAACCGAGATGATAAATTGAATTGTGTATGTTGTTAATTACTGACCACCTTAAGTTACGCGGAACAATTGGTAAACACTTTGTACGTCCATTCCTTTGTATTTTGCGGTAAAGAACTCCCGATCGAAATTCATAAGTATTAGCAACATCACTATCCATCTGACCACTATTTAGTTTTTCAACTAAACCTAAAATATCTTTATCACGTTGCTGTTCAGCCAGAATCCAATTAGAAGAAAGCTCTGTTAACTCAATGCGTTTTTCCTCCACTCGGCATTTTGAATGTATTGGTTTTTCTTTTAATAAGTTTCGCGAAAAGAAATCTACATGTGCCATGTTTTTACCTGAGTTATAAACTACTTCAAAATCAAATGACTGTAAAAAGGCCCACCAACGGTGTACACGTGGAGTTAAGTCAATTTTTTTACTAGCGCACTTTAATGAGTTACAATCTGTAACCACTGTAAACTTTCGACCGTATAAATAGGGACGGAAGTGCTTTATTGCGTTGACGACGGCGAGAGTTTCAAGTTCATAGGAATGATATCGTGACTCCGCCGCCGAAGTGCGTTTACTATAATAACAAAAAAACACGTTTTTTATTCTCTACGACTTGGAATAGTATTGCGCCGTAGCCCTCTGAGCTAGCGTCAGTATGTAACTCAATGGGGTATTGTGGGTCGAATATCATAAGCACAGGCTGTTTAGTAAGCGTAGCGATAACGTTTCTTCTAATTTGTTCATGACATCCTGTCCATTTAAAAGGAACTTTTTCTGACGTCAACTTATACAATGGTCCCATGGTCTTAGCAAACTTCGGAATGAATTGGCGGAAATAAGTTGCAAGTCCTATAAACTGCCTCAATTGCGCTACTGTTTCAGGTGGTGGTAAAGAAGTGAGAGCTTCGATTTTACACTTATTTGGCCATATTTCGCCTGCTTGAACCTCATATCCTAGGAAATCTAGTTTTATTTTTAAGAAAGAGCACTTTTTAAGATTCATAGAAAAACCTGCTTTTGTTAATGTGTCAAGTACCTTTTGCAATCGCTCTATACCTAGCTCTATAGTTTCCGATACGATCAAAATATCGTCTGCGTAAACTATCACATAAGAGTGTGCTAGATCCCCTAGAGCTACAATTATCGCTCGCTGAAATACAGACATAGCATTGCGTAAACCGAACGGCATGGACAAATATTCATAGTGTCCGTCCGGTGTTACGAAAGCAGTACGTTCGACAGACTCTTCTTTAATCGGTATTAAATGAAATCCGCTAGCACAATCTAATTTTGTAAAGAAATGAGCGCCGTTTAGCCTGGCAATTAAATCGGAAATAATGGGTAAAGGATATCGGTCTGGCACAGTGTTACTATTTAATTCACGATAGTCGACGACGGCGAGAGTTTCAAGTTCATAGGAATGATATCGTGACTCCGCCGCCGAAGTGCGTTTACTATAATAACAAAAAAACACGTTTTTTATTCTCTACGACTTGGAATAGTATTGCGCCGTAGCCCTCTGAGCTAGCGTCAGTATGTAACTCAATGGGGTATTGTGGGTCGAATATCATAAGCACAGGCTGTTTAGTAAGCGTAGCGATAACGTTTCTTCTAATTTGTTCATGACATCCTGTCCATTTAAAAGGAACTTTTTCTGACGTCAACTTATACAATGGTCCCATGGTCTTAGCAAACTTCGGAATGAATTGGCGGAAATAAGTTGCAAGTCCTATAAACTGCCTCAATTGCGCTACTGTTTCAGGTGGTGGTAAAGAAGTGAGAGCTTCGATTTTACACTTATTTGGCCATATTTCGCCTGCTTGAACCTCATATCCTAGGAAATCTAGTTTTATTTTTAAGAAAGAGCACTTTTTAAGATTCATAGAAAAACCTGCTTTTGTTAATGTGTCAAGTACCTTTTGCAATCGCTCTATACCTAGCTCTATAGTTTCCGATACGATCAAAATATCGTCTGCGTAAACTATCACATAAGAGTGTGCTAGATCCCCTAGAGCTACAATTATCGCTCGCTGAAATACAGACATAGCATTGCGTAAACCGAACGGCATGGACAAATATTCATAGTGTCCGTCCGGTGTTACGAAAGCAGTACGTTCGACAGACTCTTCTTTAATCGGTATTAAATGAAATCCGCTAGCACAATCTAATTTTGTAAAGAAATGAGCGCCGTTTAGCCTGGCAATTAAATCGGAAATAATGGGTAAAGGATATCGGTCTGGCACAGTGTTACTATTTAATTCACGATAGTCGATACACATTCGATCCGACCCATCTTGTTTTTTAACTAATAAGGCTGGACTCGCAAAAGGCGAGTAACTTGGTCTAATAATATTTGCGCACAATAATTCATCAACTTTTCTCCGCATAATTTCCCTTTCTTCTGGACTAAGACGGTATGGTCGTCTTTGCACAGTTTTATTTGGGTCAATTAATCGAATTTCTAATTCACCCGTATTTACTCGCGTTTTAGGCATTTCAGTAGTGAAATACTTTGAATAATTTTGAAGTATAGAAATAAGTTCGGATTTATTTTCTTGTGGTATGTCTGTTTTTATATCTCGAAAGTCATAGGCGACCTTTGTGTTTACAGTTAAGCTATCCACTTGTAAATGCTGCTTTGTAAGTGAGAACTGAGATGCGGTCATGTTTATAACAAAGCCCTGTTTTAAAATCTCGCGACCTAGCATTATGTCGCTATGCATATAAATATCAGGCAAGACATGAAATAAAATCTCTATAGTGTACGTACATATTTCAACACAACATACAATTTGTTCGGTGCTGAATATTGACCCTTGGCCTATACCGGTTAACTTTATGGTATTATGAATTCTTTTTCCCGAAAAATTGGAGGCCACACTTTCTTTTATCAGCGAACACTCAGCACCCGAATCAAATTGAAAATTATACAACACACCTTTATGATTAAGTTTTCCTGCAGGGGGATCCACAGCACACACGTTCACACGCCGCTCTGCCTGAGCTGCGCCGGCTCGCGAAGCGCTGTTTCCGCCGTTGTCTGCGCCCTTGCTCGCTGAGCACCGCGACGCGATGTGTCCTGGCTCGCCGCACTTGTAGCATTGTATGGAGCTAGTTATTTTATGCTGCTGCGATCCTTTCTTAGTCAAATTGGTGGTTGAAGTTGACATTTTCATCTTCATTTCTGCAGTTTTAAGTCTGCATTCCGTAAGTTTGTGTCCCAGTTTTCCACAGTGATGACATTTTATTGTATTAGACTGCGTAAAACGCATCCGTTTAGCTTCTGGGGAATTCTTGTCATAGGAGTTATCTAATTTTTGTTTTCGGTATGAGAAGGCATGCAATTCCTTCTGTAAGTCTTGACGCGTAATAATTTCTGTTGTAAATGCAATTCGTTGCAATCGAGGGTCCATTTTAGCCAAATGCGCCAGTACCGTAGAAATAATAATTTGTTCGGAGCTCGTATCCTTCAACTTTGTCATTAAAGATGATATCACTCGACTCGCGTATGCTGCATAAGTTTCACCTTCTTTTGGCTTATCATAACTCAGATTTATCAAAGTGGCAGCGGTCGTTTCTGAAGTGGCAAATCGTTCAAGAAACAATTCTTTGAATTGTTCCCACATTATGCCGGGATATGTAACGTGGGAAAGCCATGTAGAAGCCGGCCCTTTCAAAGCTTTGCTTATCACAACAATTAGTTGACTTCCTTGAAGTGGTTTTTCAGCGAAGCATAATTCGACGGTTGCGCACCACGATTTAGCATCCATATCTGGTAGATCTGGATTGAACTCTGGTAATTTTACTTGGTTACTCACATGCGGCACGTTCAGCGTTTGTATGAGTGCACGTAACTGCTCTTTCTGTAATTCAAATATTTCCCGCCAACGAGTATCTTCCAGGTTACGTCCTCTGTTCTCACGATAATCTTCTCCATGTTCCGATCCCACTTCTGATGTAGGATCAGGATGGCCTTCCGAATGCTGATCCGACATCTGGGATATGTTTCAAATAAACAACTTAAAGTTCAATCACAAATTTAATGTTCTAATCACTAAAAATAATAGTCAAACAAAATAATAAAACGTCCACAATCTGCACAAAGTGTCTTTTCTAATTTAACGGTTAAAATGTCCTTATTACTAACTATTTGATAATTAATCACTATGAATAATTAATTCTATTGGACTCTACTAAACGAAAGTAGTTCCTCAATGCGCGCACGTTCTATATGGGACAGCTCTAATACACCTCTGTCTGGGGCTCCGCACATGCCGCACCGAGACTCTACTGAAGTGACACATAGGTAGCTAGGTATATGTATCGCTTGCGTTTTGTAGGTTCCATACGATGACCATCCGACATATATATATCTCCATATCGTAGAAACTTCGATAGCGCGATTCAGGATTTCTAAGTGTCGTCGTATATGACGTCATGTGTTCGCTTTGTGAACTTTTTCTTCACTCTGTAGTTCTTCTGTATGGCGATAGGTGTCGCCACAATTTAAAATAATTTTCAAAGACTTTGAATTTGATTCAAGGGGATTGAGCTTGGACTCGAGCCTTTAAGCCTAGAGCTTTTAAAGCTCTCGAGCCTTGAAGGCTCGAGCCTTCAAAGCTCGCAAGCTCTTAAGAGCTCGAGTCTTCAAAGATCGCGAACCTTTATAGCTCGAGCGCTAAAGGCTTGCGAGCCTCGGACTCGAAGATCGAGCGCCGACTCGCAGCTCATTTCTCACAACACTAAGGCGTGCACATGCACATTGTTTTAGGTGCGTGACAGATTTTACGAGCGTTTCCGAGGCACACACTCTAAAACAAGGTGTGCATGTGATGATAACATTCAAATCTGAATGCTCTTCGTGAAATTGAATATCCTGTTGTAGGATAAAAAAACACTGACATGCAAAAGTGACAACGTTTTATTTTTATTTTACATCTTATTTAATGGATAATGTGTACAGTTTTAGCAATTTGACATGCCCAATAACGTCATATGGCTTCTCAAACTAAACTAATTCGCTTTTTTACATCTGAAAACCATTCACAGAATCCCTATCGGCCATCATGTGAAATGATGCCTGTTTATTCCAATTACACTGTTTGCCAGTTACCAACGACCCCCTAGACAGGCGTAAGTGCGGATTGAAAATCTCAACAGTGCGTTTCGCGTAAGTATTCCGTTCACAATGTTTGGTAACTGTGATGAAAACGTGGATAATTTTAAAGAACTTTCTGGAAGGATCAGGATTATGTTAATTCTTCTACTGAAGAGCAGGGTGCAGCGCAATGGAGTCGGATGACCCTACGATTCAAGCTGAGCAGATGCCTATTATGTTGTCTTATCTACATTTTTTATTTTATTGATGTTAGTTACTTTTAAGTTCTTATATGTAATAAATAAACCATTCTCTTTCTTTCAATTGATTTTATTCAGAAAACCAAGAAACCAACGAAATTTTACAATAATAGTATTCAACAAGAAGCTAAAGTTCTATAAACCAAAATCTATTGTGGTTGTCATCTTGGGGGGGCTTTTTTAACGTCTACATATTTGACATATTATGTATTTAGGATTTGACCACAGCACTATTTGGATGGACATATCCCGTTTCTGTGTGTACCTGGATCTGTATTTTATTTAAAAATATGAAATGTATTGTTATATGACAAAAAAGACAGTAACTGGTTTCTTTCGCCATTTCTTTTCCTAATGGTCATTTTGCTTCTCTTTCCGAAATGGTAGTCCTTACTATTATATACTATACTATATTATTATAAAATGAGAAAGTGAGTTTGTTTGTTTGTTTGTTATTCCTTCACGGCTCGACTAAGCAGCCGATCATTATGAAAATTTGCATACATATTGTTAGGGGTACAGAGCCCAATATACTTTTTATCCCGTGAAAGTATGTCTTTCCAATGGGAAAATAATTTTACTACTACAGAGGGCGCTGTATCGGCCAACAGATGGCGCCACAAGTCGCGCTATGGGTTGTTTTGTTATCAAACGAGATCTATACAGTCATAAAATATAACGCGAGCGAAGCCGCGGGGAAAAGCTAGTTTGTAAACTAGACTAATTACATAAATAATTAAATACTGTAATGACAACAAAAAGATCAATGCTGTAATGTGATCATTGATAAGAGAAAGTGTGTGAGTACGTCCTCACTGAATAAATATTTTGAATTTTGATTTTTTTAAACTTATCACTATGCGTATAAGCAGTTTTGGACGGACGCAATTTATATGAAATGAAATCGTTTATTTCAGAAATTAGACCTTCACAGGCACTTTTTCTTGTCATTTACAATTTGTATATACATATGTATAAAGAAATAAACTACGTTATATACTACCACCATTTCGGATACAAGCAAAATGGCCACCGGTAAAAGAAATGGCGATAGATACCCGGTTACGGCCTTTTTTTGTCATTTAGCAATTTTTTTCTTTCACTCGTTTTTAACTATGTATAAGTGCATTTATAAGAATAAATAAAATACAGATCCAGGTACATACAGAAATCAAGCACTAAACGCGGGATGTCGATCCAAATAGCGCTATGGTCAAATCCTAAATATGTCGAATAAATAGATGTTAATAAAGCGAGCAGACCATTATAATATCAAATTTCAAAAATACTTTGAAATTTGATATTATAAGTTACTAATATCTAATGTGGATATTATTAATATTGATTTATTAATTTTTACCTGACTCGAGAAGGATATATTATATTTTTAAGTATATAAGCTTGCTCCATGGTGTCATTCTAAACAAACTGGTTGGTGGACTAAGGGCGGCGACGGCTGCGTCGTTCAAGCAATTGTTTATCTTACCTCATATTTTTTATCTTATCTATAATTTTTTTATCTTACCACTTATCATCATAAGTGGTAAGATAAGATAAAAAATATGCGTCCATTACTGTAGGTTTTCATTTTGTTTTATAATATTGGTCATTTTCAGTATACGTTTCGACATCCGTGTAGTATCTGTTAGTTGAAACTAGAAACATTTGCGCGAAGAAAGACCCCATTTAGAGAGATTGAAGGGGATTGAATTGTTTAGAAAATTGACTTGAGTCGTGTTTGCCTTAGTCTGTCCATTCCAGTAACTATCCCTATGAACTTTATATGGTAAAAATGTAGGCACAGACCTTTAGAAAAATAGGAATGTCAGTCAAGGCCTTTCTGTGTTTTTTTTTATAAGATGTACCTACGGCAGGCAAGCATGCAAGCGTTTGGAGTGGTAGAACAAATATTATGAAATAGGCTTGCTCGACAGGGGAAGTATCATCCTCTGACAGAATATCGACGTGAAGCAGCAATGCGTTTCTTTCGGTGAGAGATCCGGAAGCCCAACTCCGTCCCTATCCCCTCGTTCCGTCCTTCTTTCCCTTATTTTCCCCCAACCTCCTTGGTGGACAACGCATTGGTAGCGCCCCTGGTGTTACTGATGTCCTTAGGCGGCGGTGTTCGCTTTCCATCAGGTGGACTCCACCTTACAGAAGATTGAAGCCAAATAGCATTGGTCTCGGCCATATTGTGTTCCTACGTTGAGTAAGGTCTCCAGAGCAGATGGGGGGGGGGACACGGCCATAATACGAAAACTGTAATGAAAATTCAAAAGTGTGCATAATCTTTGCATTTGGTTTATTCACAGTGAAGACGCCTCTTTGGTCAGAAACGGATATTATACGATGCGGCCCGATGAGCACGTCCCATGGTTATGCTTGCACTACGAAAGAATTGTTGGATGTTCCCAAACAATAATATAAAAAGTTTCACGGGTTGTCCTTCGGTGAACATACAAAATATGTAAATGTGAATCAAAAATGTAAAATACACTGGGCGTCAAAAATAAGTACTACAGTTTTAAAATTGCAATATCTCATAAGCTACAGAAGCTAGACATTTGAAATAAAAAAAAGTTATAAGGCAATTTCATTTCATTTAATAAAAACTTTATGCATAATATCGTCTTTTAAAGATTGATTTTTATTTCAAAACTCTAACTTTTATAGTTTAAGAGTAATTGCAATTTTAAAACTGTACTACTTATTTTTGACGCCCAGTGTATATAAGAACTTTCAGCAATAAATAAAATATGCAATATTAAATTTCTTTCTTTATGTAGGTGTGTATGTAACATTAGACCATTCTCCCATGACGCTACTCAAATGAAGTGACTCTCGACTACTTGGTCGCTATCCTAGAACCTTCCCGGTCTAGTGGCCATCGGTTCTGTGCGCTAATGACAATTTATTTATTTTTAAAATTTATTCAATAAACAAAGTGATAAACAACCTTTATTAGTGATCGACATAATGACGAGTCGGGAATTAAATTGTTCAATCGGAATATTTTGCAAATGTGCTAAACTTTTGTTTTTTACTTTGCTTGAGCTAGTAACTATTAGATATACTAAACTGACATTATTATGATAAATTTATCTGAAATTCATCTTTTACATTGACATTTTTATGAAGCTAGCTGCTGCCCGCAGTGTTACCCGCGTTTAATTATATGCAAAGTAGCGCCACCTACTATAAAAAGCGTCTCATTGACTATCAGACTTTTGACCAAATTCTACGGAAATCGCGTACTTTTCGGGATAAAAAGTACACTATGTGTTAATCCAAGGTACCAGTTACCTACATACCAAATATCATAAAAATTGGCCCAGCCATTTGAGCGTGAAGAAGTAACAAACATTCCCACAAATTTCCGCCTTTATAATATTAGTAGGGTCTAAATCTGTACTCGATAGGCACATAAATAAAGTATTTGTACAACTTTAATTAAACGTTTTTTTTTTACCCATTTCTCAAAGACTGCCAAACCCACAGCATTGAACTACAAACTTTAATTACCTTTTTCCCAACACTGGTAAAAAACAAAACATCTGAATGAGGTTTTTAAAGGGACCCTTGATTTCTTTTTAATTTCTTTAACGGTAAAAAGTTAGGAATACATAAATCAGTCAACCTCCGAATTTTTTTGGGGATTTCAATTTATTTGTGTGTATAAAAACTTTCTAATTTAATCGTAAACTTTGCCCGCAGATGGAAAGACGATTTACATGACACCCGGACTTCAGTCAATTTGGATTTGTAATTGGTGGCATTAATAATGATGACCGGTCGATGCCCGCGGATTTACCCACGAAATCCCAAGCTATCCGGGATAAAAACTATCCTATGTGTTAATCCAGGTTACAAACTACCCATGTAGGTACCTTTTAAGCAAATCTATTGAGCCATCTCTAGAAAGAGTTACAAACATCCTCACAACTTTTACATTTATAATAATTACTAGTTTTTCCATTTGCTTATGACATAGATATCGTCTGACAACAAAACAACCCATTGCGCGACTTGTGGCGCCATCTGTTGGGTGCTATCTCTAGTAGAAAAATATTTTCCCATTGGATGGCATGCTTTCCTGTATTAAAAAGTAGCAAACAAACAAACCCACTTTCTCATCTATATTAATATTATAAAGAGGAAAGATATGATTGTTTGTTTGTTGGTTTGTTTGTTTGTTTGCATTGAATAGACTCTGAAACTACTGGACCGATTTCAAAAATTCTTTCACCAGTAGAAAGCTACATTATCAGGGAGTGACATAGGCTATAGCTTTTCCCGAAATTCAATGTGGTTCCCACGGGAACGCGTCCGGAACTTCACGCGGACGAAGTCGCGGGCAAAAAAGCTAGTTTATAATATTCAACAGTCCCACGGGCAAGCCGCTCAACTTCGCTGGTGTGTACCTTCCTAAGGTACACACCAGCGAAGTTGAGCGGGTTCACTAGTAAAAAAAAACATTTCCGCGTCTGTCTGATTTTAGTGCGGTTTATAGAGTCAAATAGATAAAGAAATAATAGTATTCTTGATTACAAAAATATTTTTTGTGCATCTCGTTGTTAGATTTACTATAAATGTGCCTCCTCCGACCCTATTATATTGTCATTCCCATGACCATATGACTACGAAGCCAAGCTTGAACGACCGCCGGATACCTATCTGGAACTCACGGTATGGTACAAGTTGTAAACTGAAAGATAAATTTATTGAATAATAATTTCTTTATACTTACTAACAAGAGATTCCGTACCAACTACGCCTGGCTTTCAAACGTATAGCAGGGCATGCGTTTGATTGCGTCTATGGGAGTTGGTTTTAAATATTGTAACAATTTAGCTTCCAAACACCATGCCATAGTTTGCCTATTTACGATTCGACCTTACAAAAAAAATGTTTTTAACGTGTATTCATCGCTTCCTAAGTCGTAGCATGCCTGCAGGCCGCTGTCCACCAACCATGCTGGAAACGTTTGGAGCAGGTCTATGTGCAGCAAGGGTGGTTGGCGAGCCGGGGAAGGTCCGTAGTCTTGAGGAGGCGATGGTCCTCGGTGTCGGCAGTGCACCTGGATGCGGTGTACTGCCGACAGAGCGTAGTGGGGACGCGCTGGTACCTTGCCCGGTAGGCTCTGGCGGGGTCGCGGATGTATCTGGTATTCCGAGTTCCCGTGGCCCCGCAACACAGGGCAAGAGGCATCCCGTCAGTTTTTTAACGGTAAGTTCCACAGTCCCCACCGCTTGCTCCACGGGCGTTAGGGCTGCCACAAAGCATTTTTCTGACGTACAAAAAAAAGGTTTATGTCCAGCAGAGTGTACTTGCTGTGGCTGAGATGATGATGCATCACTTCGTTACAAGTTTTCTAAATCGCAAACACTTTATTATTTACACCATATTTTGTGCTTAGTAAGTAGTTTAAAGAATAGTTCGATAGCAGTAAAAGAATATTAGTTTGACCACACAGCGAGAAGTTGACTGTTTAATAATGGAATTCCTTTAAACATACCCTTATCTAAGGGTAGGTATGCGAATTGATCTCTAATGAGACGGTTCCACCACCTGTTCCTAGGAAAAAATAAAAGTGTTGTAGGTATAAAACCTTTTTCTTAGTTCGTAATCTGTTTGACAAACAAGACTTTTTAAGTAGGCTTACTTTTGAGTGAAATGAAATGAAATGAAATGAAATGAAATGAAATGAAAATGAAATGAAATGAAATGAAATGAAATCGTTTATTTCAGAAATTAGACCTTCACAGGCACTTTTTCTTGTCATTAACAATTTGTATATATGTATAGAGAGAATATACTACGTTATATACTACCACCATTTCGGACACAAGCAAAATGGCCACCGGTAAAAGAAATGGCGAAAGAAACCCGGTTACGGCCTTTTTTGTCATTTAGTGTAATGTCGATTTAAATAAAATTTTTCAGAGTTAATGTTAAAATACTAAAAAGTACTTGCTCTTGAGATATTATATTATATTTTTTAGCTTCATATTTCCTTTTAAAAAATATGTACGTTTTATTTTTAAAATGCCAAAAAAGGCCGTAACTGCTTTTAATTCGCTATTTCTTTTATCAGTGGTCATTTTGCTTTCAATTCCGAAAGGGTGGTAGGTTGTAGAGTGGATTAATTAAATATTATTACTTATCGGCGCGGCAGCGTTATAAAACCACATGGTGACCGGAAATGTCAAATAATTATAGTCAAAAGCAACGCGTCAATATCAAAGGACCACGAGGTTACCGGAAACGTCGACATTTATTGTTTAAATTATCAGTTTATTGATTTTCTATAGTTTTAATTATTAGATTACTTTTAAATGTTTAAATTAATTACTTTAAAGATTAAAATGATTTTTATTGTGAAAAATTACGCTCGAAAATAATAATAGTAAAAAATGTACTTCCGCTTTATCGGGGTATAAATACGAGCGACCGGCGGCGCGCAATTCATTCGAGCTGCGACCGCCGGACAGCTCGGACCCCTTTAAGGTGCCGTTTATGAAAATAAATAAGAATTTGAACAACCAACCGAGTTTAATTTCGTATAATGGAGGATAGCCAAGATGACGATATTAATGACGTCAGTAATACTGACGTCACATTCTTTAGAAATAATGCCGGGGCCATTTCTTCGATATCAGAAGCGAGGATTCCGATCCAGTCCACTTCCTCATTAGCTCAATCCCTACCTGATGAACAAGAACAATTTTCATTTCAAGAAATGCTGCCTGCAGGTTCCAACGTGCGTATGAATGGAATACCGCAGCCATTCCTAATGCAAATGATGGAGATGATGAAAAAAATGTCTGAGCGTTTGGGTGCTCCACACACCGAGACCAAAATAAGAATTAAAGACGTTTATCTACCATCGTTTGACCCTGATACCAACATCGGTGTCCGAGAATGGTGTCAGCATATTGATCAAGCAATCGAAGCATATAAGCTAAATGACTTTGATATTCGTATGAAAGTTTGCAGCTTATTGAAAGGACGTGCCAAAATGTGGGTTGATGATTGGATGGTAACAACTTCAACATGGCAAGAATTACGTAAAAACCTCATTACCACATTTGAACCAGAGAACAGATACTCCAGAGATATCATTAGGTTCAGAGAACATGTTTACGACTCAACAAAGGATATAGCGGAGTTTTTGTCTCGCGCTTGGGTTTTATGGAGAAGAATCACCAAGGACAACCTAGAGGACGAATATGCTGTCGAAGCAGTGATTGGATGCATTAATGATGAACGCCTGCGTATCGAATTATTAAATGCTCGCGCAACTACAGTTCCAGAACTTATTTCAGTGGCAACATCAATACGTAAAAAGCGTCCTCATCCGAGTTCAAGCTCCGCAATGTACAACAAACGTCCACGTTTTTCGGATAATTCCCAATCAACTTCGAGTTGCCGAATATGCAAGAAAACGAACCATTCCACCAATGATTGTAGATTCAAAACTTCGGACAATAATAGACCAGGCGCTGCTATTAACAAGGAATCGAAATCACCAGCCATAAGCACCTGCACATTCTGCAAGAAACCTGGACATACTTATGAGACATGCTTCAGTCGAGAACGTTCACGGACATCTAACGTAAACTGTATTTCAAGCAACAAGTTGGCTCCTTTCGACCTTAGGATAGGTGACAAAATGGTACAAGCTATCTTTGACAGTGGCGCAGAATGCTCAATTATTCGAGAGTCTGTAGCTGCTACTTTACCCGGTAAAAGGGGCCCAGTAGTGAATTATTTGAAAGGAATTGGACGTTTTCCAGCCTTGTCTTTAGCCAAATTAGAAACTGTTTGTGAGATAGATACCATCAGTGTAGAACTAGAGTTTTACATTTTGCCAGACGATGAAATGTCCACGGACATCCTGGTGGGTATGAACTTGATTCATGGCACGAATCTTAACATGATAATCACATCTAATCGTACTAAGTTGATCCGTCAAGCAGTGATCAACCATGTGACCATAAATTCACCTACCTTCAACAGTCTAGATTGCGATTTAAGCAACGAGGATGAAGTAGCACAGTTGCGTACACTTTTGAACAAATACGAACATTTATTTATTCGAGGATATCCCAAGACTAGAGTCAAGACTGGTGAACTTGAAATCAGACTGAAAAATCCTGATAAATACGTAGAAAGAAGACCATACCGCCTTAGTCCTGTGGAACGAGAAAAAGTTCGTGCTATCATTCAGGAACTGCTTGAACACGACATCATTCGTGAAAGCAAATCACCCTACTCAAGTCCAATTATTTTGGTGAAGAAGAAAAATGGCGATGATCGACTATGTGTCGATTATCGAGAGCTCAATTCAAATACTTTACGTGACCATTACCCACTTCCACTGATTTCAGATCAAATTGACCAGCTGGCAAATGCACACTTCTACTCAAGTCTCGATATGGCAGCTGGATTCCACCAAATTCCAATTGCTGAGACCTCTATAGAGAAGACCGCCTTCGTTACACCTGACGGCCTGTATGAATACGTCACCATGCCGTTTGGTTTGAGTAATGCTTGTTCCGTGTACCAGCGATGCATCAACAGAGCTTTATTTCCATTGCTGGGAACTGCTGCACAGGTATACGTAGACGACGTATTGAGTAAATGCGTTGATTTCCCTCAAGGGCTATCATATCTTGAGCAAATTCTTATAGCACTACAAGAATCTGGTTTTTCCATTAATGCCGACAAGTGCAGTTTCTTCAAACGATCCATAGAATACCTTGGTAACGTAGTTTCAGACGGACAAGTACGACCAAGCCCACGAAAAGTGGAAGCACTAGTCAAAGCACCAATACCAAAGACTGTGAAACAGGTTAGGTTAGGTTATAGCGGAATCACCCTCTCAGAGTTCCTGACTAAGTCCCGTCACGACGCATTTTTGCTGGCTCGGCAACACTTTGGTGTATCCAAGTGCTGGACCGCCGATGGCTGCGTTATTGTGGTCGGGAATGATGGTGAGCGACACCGCGTTTTTTCAGTCGCTGATGTAAACCAGCTGCTGGAGGCCGCGTCCGGTGAGGTGGGTCCCTCCGAATCAACGGCCATGGCGGCGTCCTCCCCAAGCGGTGCGGCTGCTAAGAAGATCCCAGCGCCGCGTCCCAAACGCGTCATTAGGAAGTAGATTGGTTGGTGAGTGCATTGCAAATGTTTATCTGACGGTAGTCACTTCCTTAAATTTTTTAACTTCTTCGCTAATACTATCGGGTACCTCCTTTCACAAATTTTACCAAAAGAATTTCTTTTACACCCTACCTCAAAGAGTTTAATAATTTTACACATATTACACCCTCCCTTTTCGTAAAAATAATTAAAGCCATAACCTACCTAACTGACTGACTTTGACACTTTTATTCATACGTCGTCTTTTGATTTAATTTTGGCAACCACTCCGCATTTTTATTTTATTTTGGCAACAATTAAATATTTTGTAGCAGCTTTTTCTTTATTATTTTTAAATATTTCTATTTAATGCTTGCAATGCACTCCACATCGATGCCTAATTATTTCTTTTTATTTTTAGGTTATTTTTTATTATTATTTTGTTATTATTATTATTATTTTTTAATTACTGTTGGAATTAATTTAAATTCATTATCCCTATCGGATCGGTATATTATGCTGTCTTAAAATGTTTCACTTACAATTTTTTTTTTTTTTTTTCTTGTTTTTGCTAAATAATCTGCTGGCAGGTATATATTCACACATACGTTTATATATATTTAATATTTCTTTGTTTTACGTTTTTATTTATTTATGTCTGAGCAGTCCGACAACAGTTTTCACTCTTTTGACACTTCTACTTCTTGTGACGATAGTTTTCACAGTCTGTCTTTACCACTGAATGAGGTGCTTGACAATGCCTTCGTTGACGTATCGAAAAATTTTAATGCAGTACACATCAATGCCCAAAGTATTCCTGCCCATTTTCCTGACCTCCTTACTTCCTTCGACTCGAAGCACATTGACGCCATTTTAGTCTCGGAATCTTGGTTAAAACCTTGTCTCCCTTCCACTTCGTATTCCTTGCCAGGGTTCCATCTCATTAGGAATGATCGCGTCGGTAAGGGTGGTGGCGGTGTTGCGATCTATCTCCGTGCTCATATTCCTTATAACATTATTTCCTTCTCCAATGTCCTGCACCCATCCAATGAAGCCGAGCACCTGTTCATTGAAATTTTGCTTTCCCACACTAAGGTTCTATTAGGAGTCTTCTATAGTCCTTCCCCTACTGTGAATTATTTCTCCTCTTTGGAAGGTCTTTTGGAAAATCACCTCCCCTCCTTCGATCATGCTATTATTATGGGCGACTTCAACACCTGCCTCCTGAAAAATGACCATCGTGCCGATTTCCTTCGTTCTGTTATTGAATCCTGTAATCTTTCCTTCCTACCTCTCCAAGCCACGCATTATTTTCCAAACTGTAAACCCTCACTCCTGGATCTTATTTCTGTATCCTCTACTGATCTTGTTGCCAAGCACGGCCAAATCGACGCTGAAGCCTTCTCCTACCATAACCTCATCTTCCTTTCCTTTAAAGTTCGCCCCCCTAAACCCAAGTCCAAGATTCTCATGCGGCGTAATTTTGGTGGATTGAATGTTGATGCTTTGCGACGCGACGCGGAATGCTGTGATTGGTCTGGTATAGCCACGACTCCTTCAGTGGACGATCAAGTTTCCTTATTTAATTCTACTCTCCTTCAGCTGTATGATCGACATGCACCTATTCGTCCAGTCCGTGTGAAACATCTCCCCGCTCCGTGGCTCTCTGAGGAGATCAAAGCTGCTATTGCCAAGAAAAATCACCTAAAAGGCAAATACAAACGTGATCCTATTAACTTCCGCGATAAATATGTTACTGCTCGAAATCGTTGCAATAGGATGTGCAGAGAAGCCCAACGTAAACATTTTCACTCGTCTGTTGAAAATGGTGACCCAGCTAAGGTGTGGAGGTTTCTAAAGTCTTTGGGAGTTGGGAGAAATCGTCACGCGAATCCCATTAACATCAACTTCGACTGTCTCAACAGGCACTTCTCTACGTCCGCTGTATTTGATAGCAAAATTAAAAATAACACTTTAAACTCACTTTCATCTACACCAACTCCTGACTTTTCTTCCTTTTCTTTTAATCAATTTACCGGCTGTGATGTTAAGAAGAACGTGTTAGCTATTGCTTCGAACGCAGTGGGAGCGGATGATATCAGCCGTGCTATGATCTTGCCACTTCTGGATATCCTTCTCCCTGTTATAACCTCAATTTTCAACAATTCTATTATGAGTGCCGTTTTCCCAACCGTGTGGAAAGATGCCAATATTACCCCCTTGCCTAAAAAATGTAACCCGTCCTCTTTTTCTGATTATCGTCCCATATCTATTCTTCCTTTCCTGTCTAAAGTCCTAGAGCGCCTTATCCAACACCAATTGAACAGCTTCCTTTCTATGAACAATCTGTTGAATCCTTTCCAATCGGGCTTCCGGCAAGGTCATAGTACTACTACCGCACTCGTTAAAATTGCTGATGATATTCGTTTCGGTATGAACAACTCTCATGTTACTGTCTTGACCCTTCTGGATTTCAGTAACGCTTTCAATACTGTCGATTTTGATGTACTGCTGGGCTTGATGCGTTCTATTAACATATCTCCAGCGGTTATTGACTGGTTTCATAGTTATCTGTGCGGTCGGCGCCAACGCATAACAATCGAAGATAACATCTCTTCTTCCTGGTGCTCCTTGTCGGCGGGTGTTCCACAGGGTGGCGTATTATCCCCTTTACTCTTCGCTCTTTTCATTAACGGTATTACTTCTCACCTTAGTTCCTCCTATCATCTTTACGCCGATGATCTTCAAGTTTACCGACAAGGGCACATTGATGACCTACCTGCAGTCATTGGCGCGATAAACAGTGATCTTGACTGTATTTCCGGTTGGAGCAAGGCTCATGGCTTAGTTGTTAATCCATCTAAAACGCAGGCTATTATAATAGGCAGTTCGTGGTTCATTTCCAAAATTAACTGGGCTAATCTTGATCCAATCATTTTTGACGGGGTGCTTGTTCCATATAGTGATCAAGTAAAAAATTTAGGAGTCTATTTTGATAAAACCCTCTCTTGGTCCCCACAGATGAAGGAGATTAGTAGAAAAATTTTCGCTAGTACTAACTCCCTTCGCCGGCTACGTTACTTTTTACCCGCGGAAACCAAAATTATGCTTTCGCAATCCCTACTCCTCCCTATCCTCGATTATGCAGACTCTTGTTTTCTCGATCTCACCGAAGTCCAACTTAACAAGCTTGAGCGTCTTCAAAATCTCTGTATCCGATTTATTTTTGGCCTCCGTAAATACGATCATGTTTCCCAGTTTCGTACGCAGCTCAAGTGGCTCCCCATCCGTCAACGCAGAAACATGCATACTCTTTCCTTACTATATTCCATTCTTTTTAATCCTTTAACACCTCCTTACTTAAAAGAGCGCTTCGAATACCACAGCTACACTCAGGGTCCCACACTTCGTAGTGCTTTTAATCTCCGCCTTGTGACTCCTTCCCACTCCACAAATTTCTTCTCCAAGTCCTTCTCCGTTCAAGCTGTACGTCTTTGGAACGCGCTGCCTCTTTCGATACGTCAAGCTCAAAGTATAGATTCTTTTAAGACATTGATCAAATGTCACTATCTTTCAATGTAATTAATTTTCAATTTAAATATATATATATATATTTATATTATTATTATTATTATTTTTTATTTTTTATTATTATATTTACCTATGTTTATGTCTATTATTTTTACATAATGTAGTTTGTTTATTGTAATTACTGCGCCACCTACCTATTTATTGTTGTCAGTTATTTCTCTTTCAGAGGTTGCCTGGAAGAAATTGCTTGGCAATAAGGCCGCCTATTGTACTATAATATTCGTAATTCTCTGTAATATTTTTACTGTGTTTGGTGCAATAAAGAGTTTTTGTATTGTATTTGTATTGTATTGTTAGGCAATTTAACGGTTTGGCAGGTTATTTCAGAAAATACATCCCTGATTTCTCTCGAACAATGGCACCCCTATATGAATTGACGAAGCAAGGCGCAAAATGGCAATGGATTGACAAACATGAGAAAGCCCGCAGCACTATTATAGAATGCTTATCGTCAGCTCCAGTACTTACTTTGTTCCAAGAAGATGCGCCTATACAACTATATACGGACGCAAGCAGTATTGGTTTTGGTGCGGTGCTCGTGCAAATAATCAACGGACGACAACATGCAGTTGCTTTTATGAGTATGAGGACGACAGAAGCAGAAAGCCGCTATCACTCATATGAGTTGGAGACGCTGGCCGTAGTACGTGCCATAAAACACTTTCGTCAGTATCTTTACGGGCGAAAGTTTATAGTGATAACTGACTGCAATGCATTAAAAGCATCCAAACATAAGAAGGATCTTCTACCGAGAATTCATCGTTGGTGGGCATTTTTACAAAACTACGACTTTGAAGTAGAATACCGCAGAGGAGAGCGGCTTCAGCACGCCGACTTTTTCAGTCGAAATCCATCTGAGTTGTCAGTCAACGTTATGACTAGAGATCTCAACTGGCTTAGAATTGAACAACGAAGAGATGAAGAATTACGTCCAATAATAGACAGTTTGAGTAGTAATGTCCTAGTTGAAGGCTATATTTTGGATGACAATGTCTTAAAGAAAAACATTACGGATTCCGTATTTGGTCCGCAGCTTTGCACAGTGGTTCCTAAATCCTTCCAATGGAGTATCATCAACTCATTTCATACTGCCCTGAAACACCCTGGTTGGGAGAAAACTTTACAAAAGATCAGAGAGACCTATTGGTTCGATAAAATTTGTTCCACTGTTAGAAGATTTGTTGATAATTGCGTGATATGCCGTACATCCAAAGGAAGATCAGGGGCTATACAAGCTCAATTACATCCAATCCAGAAACCTACAGCTGCTTTTCAAGTCATTCACATGGATATAACAGGAAAACTTGGTACTCAAGGAGATCAGCAATATGTCATAGTTACCATCGACGCCTTCTCAAAATACGTACTGTTCTATTTTGCCTCAAACAAAACTCCACACAGTACACTAGCTGCCCTGAAACGCACCGTTCATTTATTTAGCACACCAAAACAAATTATCGTCGATGGAGGAAGAGAGTTTCTTGGCGAGTTCAAACATTACTGTGATCTCATTGGAATCGAAATCCACACTATAGCTCCAGGAGTCAGCCGAGCGAACGGCCAAGTTGAAAGAGCCGTTGCAACACTTAAAAATGCGCTGGTGATGATTAAAAATTACGAAACGGAGCAATGGCACAGTGCACTTGAAGAATTACAACTAGCAATGAACTGTACAACACATCGCGTCACTGGCATTGCGCCTTTGACACTTATTACACAAAAGAAACACTGCGTACCCCCTCAACTTTTAAACCTGGTAGACTTTGATAGTCAAACTATTAATATTGAGGCGCTTAATCAACAGGTCCAACAGAAAATGTCTCGTTGTGCGGAACAAGATCGACAACGATTCAATCAACACAAAGCCAAAATTCGACATTTCCAAAGAGGGGACTATGTATTGATTAAAAATAATCCCCGCAATCAAACCTCATTAGACCTCAAGTTCAGCGAACCATACGAAATTCAAAGAATTCTGGAGAATGACCGATATTTGGTTAAGAAGGTCGTAGGTAGAGGTCGACCTCGAAAAGTCGCTCACGATCAACTGCGCCGAGCTCCACAACCGGGCGAACAAATGACCGTATCGGCGCGGGAAGAATCTCCTTCAAGCGACTCCAATGCAATAAATGATCCAGTGCCATCTACTTCACGAGAAGGGGTACCACTTCAGCAAAACCAGAACTTACACAGGGAAGACAGCTCCAGCTAAACAGTAAGTAAACCTTGTCACTATTAATTATCTCAAATAAGTCTACGAGATGCTCCGAGAATTCTAACTGACGCGCCTAGAACTCTACGAGACGCTCCGAGATCTCTACGAGACGCTCCGAGATCTCTGCGAGACGCTCCGAGAACCCTACGAGGCGCTCCGACATCTCTACGAGACCCTCCGAGAACCCTACGAGACCCATCGGGATTCTTTGACAACGCTACGAGATCATAACTTATCTTTTCCATTAAAAATTATTTGTAACACGAATTATTTACAGATATCCGACTCAAAGAAAGTTATTTTCATTGTTACAAACAGATGCTACGAGAATCTACGAGGCTGGTGCAGAGCGCGCACCGCCTGTCAGTATGGCCGTATCGGCGCGGCAGCGTTATAAAACCACATGGTGACCGGAAATGTCAAATAATTATAGTCAAAAGCAACGCGTCAATATCAAAGGACCACGAGGTTACCGGAAACGTCGACATTTATTGTTTAAATTATCAGTTTATTGATTTTCTATAGTTTTAATTATTAGATTACTTTTAAATGTTTAAATTAATTACTTTAAAGATTAAAATGATTTTTATTGTGAAAAATTACGCTCGAAAATAATAATAGTAAAAAATGTACTTCCGCTTTATCGGGGTATAAATACGAGCGACCGGCGGCGCGCAATTCATTCGAGCTGCGACCGCCGGACAGCTCGGACCCCTTTAAGGTGCCGTTTATGAAAATAAATAAGAATTTGAACAACCAACCGAGTTTAATTTCGTATAATGGAGGATAGCCAAGATGACGATATTAATGACGTCAGTAATACTGACGTCACATTCTTTAGAAATAATGCCGGGGCCATTTCTTCGATATACTGTATGAACAATATGTACATTTTGACTATAAAAATAAAACAATATTTACTTTGATTAAACTTTACCAATATTTTTTTTATTTTTTATACTCGTAATATAAATAAATAAGTGGATTATAGAAATTATAAAATGATAATATATTTTACATGAAAGTTTGTTAATTTTTTATCATAGAAACTTGTTTGCCAACTTACAGGAATAAAACCCTATTAGATGCGCTTATCCCTCAATCTTCCTGACCCATTTCATAATCTTAATTACGAAAGTTCTATTATGAAAAGGCTCACATTATCTACTAATGCCTTTTTGGACAAAGGATCTTTGAGATAGGGCCCATCCATCGTGTATTTTTAGCCATAACCATAGGCCTAGGGGAAATATATAACTTGAATAATATAATCCTCTCTCATGTCTGTGACGTTGTGTGCACCGTCTCTGTGTTTTGACAGCCCCGTAGGCCCGGTGGTGCTTTGGTAGTGATGCCGCTTTCGGCACCAGAGCTCGGGTTCAATTCCCGCTCGGGGCAAACATTAATGTGATGGCATATGTATTTGTTTTCGAGTGTATGTATTTTTTAGGTATTATAAGTTCATATTACAATAAAATAATTATTTTCCGTGCCTTGAAAAGATTGCTATTATAAGGCCGCCTTGTTGCTATTTCACTATGTGTAAATTATATTTATGCATACATGACCTAGAAAAAAAGGCGGACGGAATCTTGATAAGAAAGAATTGAAGCACCCTAATGGCGGCGGCGTAACTATGTGTGAGTGTGAAATGGCTGACCGGCACGCACACACATTTACACCATAGTAAGCCTCCCGGTTCGTACGTATACGCGAGGTGGCGCCTTCACTTTTTAGTTTCAGTGATGGTGTACGCCTTATTTTCTAGGTCCATGTATGCATACTGTATCCTATTGTTTATTTTATCTATACTTCTATACTAATATTATAAAGAGGTAAAGTTTGTGTATTTGTTAAATTGTAAGGGGTAATCTCGGGATCTACTGAACCGATTTTAAAAATTCTTTCACCAATAGAAAGCCACATTATTGCTGAGTGTCATAGGTTATATAAAAAACCGAAAAATAAAAAGGCTTTTACGTGGTAGTCGGTTTTGCAAGGTATATCGGAGAAAAAACGGTCAAATGAAAGCATTTCTTACGAACGCCTGTACTAAAAAAGGATTATTAACATTATGCCCAACGCAGTGGGCACGGGTCAGCTAGTTGCAAATAAAGAGTTATTCTGATGTAACGGAGTCACATTATAATATTTGCAACGTCATGCGCCCGCGCCGCCGTCACTGCACGCCAGTAGCCTCTGTACCGCCACGTAGTAAGGACACGTCATAATAAATTGTTATCTACTGTTTTGTAACTTTATGTATGTGTATCCAAATTTCCAATAAATAATCGTAAATAAGTTTGGGTATCAGCTGCCGCAGGTTGCATTGGAGGCATTTGTTGCAGGCCTATGTCCAGACACAGAAGCTACCCGACACTATCTATCTAAAATATCTATTGTCTGGTACCCATAATACGAAAAGGTTAAGCCTAGCTTTTTTTGGGCGCTCGCTGTGTGAAGTGTGTATTTATGTTATCTCTGTGTTTTGCACATTATAACAGTACACCTAGATCTTCAACAATTTAAAAGAGTGACAAGAAAAAAAAATGGAACCGCTTCTGTTTCCTGCAAAACTGGACTTAAAAATTGCTAATAAAAATGTTTGTTGCTTACATAAAGTAAAAAAAAATATATATTATCAATACCATTAAATTTGCATAATGTATACGGAATTCCAAATGTCAAGGTTTAATCGAAATTAGATAAAAGTTTTCCAAAATGTATACCCAATGCAATCAAAGTTTCTTAGATTGTGGTCAAACCGTCGCCAGAGTTTAGGAACCGCAAAAGCTTGGCTTAATAATATTGTTTATTTGTATAAATTATTTCGGTTTCTAGATTATTCTAAAGGTGCTCCTTCACCGGGAGCATTCGCGTGTAATGGAACGTTACAGATTCGAGCATCACATCAGTGAGGGAGGAAAACCGAGCATTACAATGCGCACCCTGTTATGATACAATGTGTAATATCTTGATACACTTGTAACATCAATGCAAATTTAAATCTATACTAAAAGTTACATTATACGCAAATATTCGTCAGTCAGGGAGGTAATTTAATATTGTAATGTAATGCTCAAAGACAAATCTATAATGTTACATTACATACACGCGAATGCTCCCGGTGAAGGAACACCTTAAGATAATTAGGGGAAGGGAAAGGAGTTCTGGATCTGTCATGGTTGGACAGTACAGCGTATTTCTAGCAGTAGGTTTAAGAATGTAGAAAGAGAAGTAGAAGAAAAGAGCTCAAATTAGAATAGGTAAAAAATACAATATAAATAAGAACACGTAACAGAGAATATTTGACGACGTGGCGTAATGGTTACCACGCCAGACAATACCCAAGAGGTACCGGGGTCGAATCCCGGACGGGTCTTGAGGAAAAACAAACCTTTTTTTGATTGGCCTCGGGTCTTGAATGTTTATTTGTTATAAAATATAGTATCGTTAAGTTAGTATCCCCTAAAAGCGTAAGTTTGCGAATCGCGCCATTGTCGAAACGATGAAGCTGGGAATAGATTTTCACTCTAAAACAGAATAGACATAACGACATAATAAAAAAAAAGTAAACTATAAAAATTTTTTTTTTGTCACAATATCATGCATTTATTTTATAATTAAACATTACAAATTACAATCTTAGATAATATAAAATTAATTAAAACTAATGAACCTAAAACTAAAAAACCTTAAAAAATATAATAAAATAACTAAAATATATTATTAAAAGGAGTCCCTTTAGGCAAGGTTCCGAAGATACTGGCAGCGTTCCCCCTTTGAATAGCTAGACTAATTCTTTGTCCGAGGTAAAAAATTGTATATGACGTATTTACTTTCAGCCTAAGTTGTAACAGGTTAGATAATGGCTACTCATGAGTAATAACTACAAAAAGTATTCCACAAAGCCTCATGGCTTTGATAAGTCATTGCTGACAGAAACTATACTTCCTCGGGGTTATGATGACGTATAAAAAAAGAAAAAACTTGCAAAAATACAACTTGTTCTATACGAATCAACTGTGGGCGGTAACAAAATGGTAAGGTCAAATCCAGATTGGACTCAATCTGTGCAGACCTCCAGGGACCTTTGTAATAGGCTCTCTTATAACGCCATCTGACGGGGAAAGTATTAAACGGGTAAATTCCCAGAGACAAAGTCTATCTAGGAAAAGTTGAAATGTTTTGTAGCTATAGGCCGAGTTGTTTTCATTAAATTATATTTCTTTTCGACAATAACGCATTTTTATAGATAAATTTCGTTTTTACTGGAGTGGTAAAGCAATTATTATGAAATGGGCTAGCTCGACCGGGGAAGTGCAACCCTCTCAAAGAATATCATAATAATAATAGTATAAATAGGTGGGTTGCAACGATACCCCCGGTATTACTTACGTCTCTAGGCTACGGTGACGGCTTACGATCAGGCCGACCGTATGCTTGTTTGCCAACTGTGTGGTATAAAAAACTAAAAAAAAACTATCACTGTTAAGTAAGCTTTATTAGTTACTGAGTAATAGTCGAAGAACTTGCAAAATATAATTTTTTTTATGAAAACGTACAAATGTCACAGAATTCATAATGGTACTAACGTACAGAATGGCCACTCCCCGCCCCGCACCAAAACGGGCGACCCCTCCCCTCCCGCAGCATTCGCCCACAACGAGTGGGGTATTTGAAAGGCACGGTGGTCACGCGTTGCACGCACACACATGCGCGCAGTGTGTGCAGACGTTCTCCTGTTCATGTAATAGTAGTAGGTGATTATAACGAGACGTTTGTATGGAGTGTCCGGGTTGTGCAAATGTCATAAAAATATTCCATTGCACCCATCTGCACGCAAACAAAGTTGAAGTACATACATTATGCTTGACCTGAAACTTGCCTGATTCTTTTAAATGACATTAAATAACTGCCAGTTAACCAAACCGACAGTTAAATCGAGTTCCATCAAATGTATATACAGCAAATGAGTTGATGCTAACAAAGTGAGCGTTACTCTCAAAGTTATCGTTAAGCCAATAGGATTCGAGTTAAAGTGTAGTAAAGTAACTTAGAGGCAGTAATCCTTAGTCGAATTTACTGAGCTCTTTATGCAGGGATCAGATGATTTCGAGAGGTTTTTCTATGACATCGAGCTGGTAAACAAAACGTTCAAGTTATATCAAATTTTATCCTTGTGAATTAACAAAGATCTTGAGGAGAATTAAATCAAGTGCGCAAGTGACAAAACACATTTTGACTTGTTTTTGAGTAGGGTTAAAAATTGTCTTTTTGTCTTTGCAGTACTCAAAAAGGTTTAACTAAGTTAATATGTGCGTTTTTAGTAAATTTAATCTCATTATTACCAGTTACTGCTATAAACCTGCTGGTCTACCATGAAACGTAATTCCGAAACTTCGGACGTTCGTTTCGTTGAATTCTAACCATGAAGTACATTTCGTTACGAAATACGTACGAAAACGATATGCCTTCGTTTTTCCTCAGTATTACCTACCATGAAGTTGCAATCCGAAAGACGGAATGTCATTTTTGACAGGACTAATATCGGGTCTTAATGTCAAATTACACGAAAGCTCAAGGGCTAACGTTTTACTTTCGTAAGTATGAATTTTCAAGTAAAATTTTGTTTAAAATTTATTTCTCATAAGACATTATACATATAAGTCACATAAACTTAATTTTAAAGTAATAAGTGCTGCAATCAGCGTACAGTGCAGTGGTTTTTTTTACTAATTTGTGGCGTCGACCGACCATTTGTTTGGGCCATACCCATACGCGCCATACATACGCGTGACAAAGTTGTCGCCGTCCCGCACGGCCGGATAGCGCTGTCTCAGTCTGCGCGTTAGCCGCCGAAATTCAACTGGTTCGCGCACGCACAGGCTCTTCCCGCGCATTCTAATATTCTTGATTTTTATAATATTTACATCAAAATTTTTTAGCTGTTCAGTTTTGTGACTTTCAGTATTACCTCATGTAACATTAAATTGATCTAAAAAATAGCAACACCGGAGAGAAGAAGAAGAAGGGAGGGATGAGTGAAAAGATTGGACAGATGGGAAAAGGGAAAAAAGCCGGTAACTAACTAAATAAGCTTGTAAAAGTTTTTAAATGGAAAACGCATTAAATGAATGTTAAACTTCCTTAATAATTGAATATAGTTTGATTTGTACCCCTACAAATTCAGAAGTGGATGTAACAACGCTCTCAAGACTAAACTCAGGTAAATAAAAGTTTTCATTTTAACATTACGTAGATGATGAAATTCAATGATGAAATTACGTTATTATATTTAAATAAGTAATAAAGTATAGTAATATAAGTTATGTATATTTAAACCTCTTTTATATAGAAATATCAGTAAAATATTGTTAGCTTGTTAGTAAAATTTCCTGAAATACTATGAGACACTTGAAATCGCATGTTAGCGGTTCTCAAGTGATCCACAGGTACAGGTACCAGGTACCAAAACAGTATGTAGTTACAAAAATAAATAAGTATATTTTTTTTTCCTTTTCATAAACACAGAAACAACAAATACTTATTGCGTTTATGGAAACAGTTAATTAATAACGGAAGTTAGTATATTTAATGTCAATCATGTGGTAATATTAACACTTAAACATTGTAGGAAAAGTTTAATAGAAAATAAAATACAACCTTCCTTAACTTGACCTTTGAATAAATCTATTAAGTAATTAAATTAGCATCTACAAAATAGCCACGGTAGTTGGAAGCGACCAGGGATGCAACAAGGTTATTTATATACCAGTGAAACCCGCGTACCCGTTCTTGGGGTTTTCTCAGACCTCATAAGGCACCTTATGAGCCGGATTAAGAGTCTCTGGATCCAGCGGTGTGGGCTGTGTGTTGATATATCATTAAGTCAGACTCTGACTGCCTGACTTTGAATTTTATATAGGTATACAGTTTATTATTTAGGTATTTATTTACTATTATTATTTTATTTTAGTAAGTACTTGTCAGTTGAAAAGAAGCGCTTAAGCCATATTTAGACAACAAACAAATGAATTTAAAAGTAATTGGGTTGTATTGACACAACAAAATAAATACAAATTACTTAATATTAAAGAAGGGGTTAGTTAATTATTTTACAACCCAGCTTTTGAACAGTAATGTACCTAGGTACTAAATTTCATGACTCAGATATATAGGCAGGTTACAAACAAATACTATAACTATTTACTTATATTAGAAACATTGAAAATAGGTATTAGATTTCTTGTAGACTTTATATAATATATATTAATTATTATTAGGTATTAATTTTTTTTAAATTAAAAATACATAATATAAGAAACAAAGGGTAAAATAAAAATAAAATAAACATACAGGAGGTAACTCGAGTTAGGATAAAAATAAATAAATAAATAAAAATAAATAAGTAAATACAATTGGGGAAAACTATATTAAATATGGAATTGTAATGTCCTAGTGGTCTAGGATTGACAATGGCTAGTAGTTTCATAGTAAAAGTGAAGTTGTTCTAAGGGACAGTCACTCATTGACGGCGTTTAAAAATGTCTTGATGCTTAATTATTATATTATGGGAAATGCATGTGTCAGTCATTATAATCTGTGTAAATAACAACTTTCTTATGGTTGATTAGTGAGATAGACCCTAGTACTTGAGAATGCATCTGGTATTACTCGGTCCTGCCAGAACAAGGTTTTGCAACCGATGTTCAGGCAGCATGTCATTGGTGTTCCAATTCCAGTTATGTATTATGACCGATGCTGCTTGCTCTACCTACCTACATACCATATTGCACTGGGTTTTGAAGATAAATATTTTCTTTGATGTTGATACATTTAGTCTGGTATAACATGAAATGAAATAAGTTTCAGATGGACTTTGGAGAGATGGTTATGGAGGACGACGAGATGTCGCGCAGTCCAGTACTACAAGTGCCGCAACGTTTAAACGAAAGGATAGCAAGACGTAGTCGTGAGCTCACCCGGGATAAAAGTCAGACCCGAGTGCTCAGGACTCCAAGGCGTAGTTGCGCGCATGGCTGTCGGGGAAGTACTCGTAGCCGAAGTCGAAATCGAAGTGATGGACGCCGCATTCGAGAGCAAGAGGAAGAGCTCGAATTGGAAAAACAGCGTCTGCGGTTGTTGGAGAGTCAAGTTCAGAGGGAACGTGAATTAATAAAGTTGCGTCAATGCGGACAACGCAGAAGTTCGGAGTTACTGGAGCGCAGACGGAGCCCGAGGAGGGGCAGAAATGAAGCCGATAGGCCGGAGCTCCGAGAGCGGAGACGGAGCTCGAGGAGAGACAGGAATGAAGCCGATAGGCCGGAGCTCCAAGAGCGGAGACGGAGCCCGATGAGGGACAGGTATGAAGCCGATAGGCCGGAGCTCCAAGAGCGGAGACGGAGCCCGATGAGGGACAGGTATGAAGCCAATAGGCCGGAGCTCCGAGAGCGGAGACGGAGCCCAAGGAGGGACAGGAACGAAGCAGAGGGACCCAGGTATGAATCAACATCTGTATTCTTTGAAAATTTTTTAACAGTATTTAAAAATCAATTGAATGAGCGTGATAGTTTTCCTACTATAAATGTTCTTCCCGAGTATGATCCAATGAGCAAAGAGCAATCTATTACAATTTGGCTCAATAAAGTGGATGAGTGCGCTGAGATATACAAATGGAACGAGAGACAGACCATCCACTATGCGTTGCCTAAACTTACGGGCAATGCAAAAGTTTGGTATCAAGGTTTACCATCTATCAAGCGGAGTTGGGTCGAATGGAAGCTACTATTAACGGAATCCTTTCCTGCTACCGAAAATTATGCAGACTTGCTAACAGAAATGTTAAGTAAGCGGGCACGATTTGGAGAATCATTGGAACAATATTATTTTTCGAAAATAAATCTGTTAAATAGATGCAAAATTTTTGGTAAGGAAGCAATAGATTGTCTTGTACACGGAGTGGACGATAGAGGAGTGAGGTTAGGGGCACAGGCGGCGGGTTATAAAAAGCCTGAAGAACTTTTACAGTTCTTCAAAACACTAAAAATACAAGGTAAAGATACTGTTAGCATGGAACTTAAAAATGTAAAAAAACCTAGCTATAAGACGTTTAATAGAATTAATGTTAATGGGAACGAGTCTACTAACCAACTCAGACCTCGTAGAGATAGTGATTTGATATGTTTTAATTGTAAAGAAAAAGGGCACCCGTGTTCCAAGTGTCCCAAGCCTATAATCAAATGCACTTACTGTCATCTTATTGGTCACCCTATGGCTGAATGTCCAAAAAGAATTAGAAAGCCGGAACCTCAAGATAAAAGCATTTTGAAAGTTTCTTCTACATTAGCACTCCTCGATGCAATGTCCAACGAGAATAAGCCTGGTGAAGATCCCAGTAGTAAATATAGAATCCCTATTAAAATTGATGGAAAACATATAGTATGCCAAATCGATTTAGGTAGTGAAGTTACTTTAATACGTAAAACTAATGCTCAGGAGTTTGGTTTGATATGGTCAATGGTGGAGGGGCCACTGCTAAGAGGACTGGGTAATGTGCCATTTTTGCCGCTAGGCAAAATACAAGTTGAAATTGATGTACACGGTGTCATTGAAAAGGAAGTGGAGGTACTAGTCGTTGAAGATCGATTAATAAATACACCTATGCTACTCGGTCACACTTTTACAGAGCGACCGAATATACGTATAATTAAAACTACAACAGAATTGAAATTTGAAAGAGTAAGTCAGGATCCTAACCATAGCCTAAAATTGATGCTTAAGACTGAGGTAGATGTAAGAATTGGCCCCAATGAGATTAAAGCGGTTCGTGTAATGTCTAATGAGCTTCTTAGTGGAGATTTATATATTTGTGGCTCAGTAAGAGGAACTGCAGGAAATGAACACTATCTTTTGCCCGGAGAATATAAGATTCACCAAGGGAAGTGCTTGTTATTAATACAAAGTTTAAGCATGAAAACCATTACATTAGCTAGAGGTTCATTAATTACTCGAGCACGTTATCTAGGTATAGGAAAACACGTTCACAATGTGACAGCCGATAGTGAAGTTATACATAATAATTGCAATGAAAATATTCGAAGTGGTAAACTTTCCCCCAAGGAATATAACGAGTTACGCGACTTGGTGGAAAAGTACAAAACTTGTTTTTCATCGAGTTTACATGATTTAGGCTATACTACTGAAACCGAAATGGTGATAAAACTGAAAGATACTGACCCAGTTGTTTATAGACCGTACCGGATGTCACATTCTGAACGGGAATATGTAAAAGCCATGGTAGACGAAATGATGCAGTGTGGGATAGTTCGCGAATCTAGCTCACCTTATGCAAGTCCTATTGTTTTAGTGAAAAAGAAATCAGGAGAAAAGCGACTTTGCGTGGACTATCGTGCATTGAATCACAAAACAAAGCGAGATCATTATCCTCTTCCCAGAATTGAAGACTTGCTGGATCAATTGTCTGGACAGAAGATTTTTACAACACTTGACCTCGCGTCAGGGTACCATCAGATACCGATCGAGGAAGACTCTATTGAGAAAACAGCATTCGTCACCCCAGATGGCCAATATGAGTACACTCGGATGCCGTTTGGGTTGGCGAACGCACCTGCAGTATTTCAAAGAGTAATGCATAAGGTTCTGAACAAAGCAAGAGTCAAGTATGTGGTTATTTATATGGACGACATATTGATCCCGGCAAATTCATTTGGAGAGGGGATGATGCGACTCGAGGAGGTATTAATATTACTACAACAAAGTGGCCTCACTCTAAAGCTAGAGAAATGCAATTTTTTCCAAAATACTATTGATTTTCTGGGGTTTGAAATAAGCGAGGATGGTATTAAACCTGGTCTTCAGAAGATCGAAGCAGTAGCAAAGTTTCCTACGCCAACTAATCAGCACGAAGTAAGAAGATTTTTAGGTCTGGCTAGTTTCTTCAGAAGATTTATTAAGAACTTTGCACTGATTGCACGACCATTGACTAACCTTCTCAGAAAAGATGTTACTTGGCTGTGGACAGGTATAGAAAAAGACGCATTCGAAACCCTGAAAAACCATCTTATTGAGAGACCTGTGGTTGGTCTGTATGACCCTAAAGCTAACACACAACTTCATACTGATGCCAGCAAAGTGGGGTTAGCGGGAATTTTAATGCAGAGTAATGGTACGGAACCTTGGAAACCTATTGCATATTACAGTAGGCAGACCTCTGCGGATGAACAGAAACTTCATTCGTATGAACTAGAAACTTTGGCAGTAGTCGCTTCATTGAATAAGTTCAGAACATATCTGCTTGGTATCAAGTTCACAATTGTAACAGATTGTAACGCCTTAAGATCCACATTTACTAAAAGGGATCTTATTCCCCGCATTGCGCGATGGTGGATACAGTTTTTGGAGTATGATTGTGAAATTGAGTACCGGGCAGGAGACAGAATGGCCCACGTTGATGCACTCAGTAGAGCTCCCTTCTCACAGCAACAATTTGAAAAAGTGCATACTTTAGATGTACTTACGGTCGGGCGGGAAGATTGGATTACTACTGTCCAGGATTCTGACCCAGAAATCAAAAGAATAAAAGAAGTTTTAGAAGACCCTGAGACAGCTAAGATCGCTAATATTCACAAGGAGTATAAAATTAAAAATAAACGAGTATTTCGTATTATTAACGAAAACACAATGCGCTGGGTCGTACCTAGAGGTGTACGTTGGCAGTTACTGAAGGCTAATCATGATGACGCGGGGCACTTCGGTTTTGAGAAAACCTTGCAACGGTTACGAACATATTACTGGTTTCCTAAAATGCGCAGATTTACAAAAAAATACGTTTCCGCGTGTATCGAATGTGCCCATCATAAAATACCCTCTGGTGCTAAGGAAGGTGAGCTCCATCCCATTCCAAAGATTGAAATTCCATTTCATACGTTACATGCGGACCATCTCGGACCTTTTATGCGAAGTAAACGCAGAAATAGTTATTTATTAGTAATTGTTGACTCGTTCACCAAGTATGTCAATTTAAGCCCCGTGCGTAGCACTAAAACTAAGGCTACTATTAAAGCCTTTAAAAATTTCTTTTGTTATTTTGGTACCCCTACTCGTCTTATAACGGACAGGGGGACAAGTTTTACGAGCAAAAAGTTCAAAACTTACATTCAATCATTAGGGATTAAACACATCTTGAACGCTGTCGCTACACCCCGTGCTAATGGGCAAGTGGAGCGATATAATCGCACAATTTTAGCATCCTTAAGTGCGATGGCACATGGGAAAAGTCCCGACAGATGGGATGATTTTGTTCAGGATGTTCAGATGGGAATTAACTCCACCATTCATGAAATAACAAAGAAATCCCCCACAGAATTATTGTTCGGTCGAAAGATAACAAATTCAACACAAGGAATTTTGAACGAAATTATAGAGGATATAGGAGAGGAAGAATCAGAGAAAAATTTGGAGGAGGTCAGAAGAGAGGCTGGTGACCGCATTGCTAAACACCAGAAACTTAGCAAGGAAAGATTTGATAAACATAGAAAACAAAGCACGGAATATAAGGAAGGGGACTTAGTAAGAGTTATAAGGGCCATAGTAACAGGTGCAGGGCAGTCAAAGAAGTTAGAGAACAAATGTCAAGGGCCCTATCGAATTAAGAAAGTTCTACCAAATGAACGCTTTATAGTAGAAGACACCCCCCTTACTAAGAAAGGTAGGTGCCGCTACGAAGGAGTCGTGTCTATAGACAAAATTTTCCCATGGCTAAGTTTTAATAATGATCCTACTGATCCTTCATCTAGTGAGGATAGTGTGTCGGAATAGATTAAGTCAGGGTGGAGAACTCTATCACGCTCACATTAAAATGACTTAAACCTTAGGTATATAGTATCGATAATTTTGATGTTGATTCATACTAAAATTTTACATGATTAAAATCACGTTGGAACATTATTACCATATATATTGTAATGACAATTCATGTTAGAATAAATATTTGTATTAGTTTTGTCGAGGATGATCTCGATTTGTTTATTCCGTGATTTGCTAATTTCATTCTACTGTAAAATTTGCTAACAAAACTTCACAATATTATTAGAATTTCATTTATTAGTTGATTCTTGTGCAATTGTTATTAGTTAAGTTATAACGGTTTAGTTCATAAATTCGTAATAAATGATGCAACTGATTTACTGAGCTATGCTAAATTGAAATAAACGTTCGTCCTTTGTAGTTAATGTATAAGTTTGTAACGTTGCAAGTCCATATTTATAAATTTTTGTACAGTAACATCTAGTTACTATGATAACACCAGCAATCTTTTTCTTCTTCTCCTTCTGGAACAAGGGGGCTTGTTCCAAGTCGGATGGCCGAATGTAACATTAAATTGATCTAAAAAATAGCAACACCGGAGAGAAGAAGAAGAAGGGAGGGATGAGTGAAAAGATTGGACAGATGGGAAAAGGGAAAAAAGCCGGTAACTAACTAAATAAGCTTGTAAAAGTTTTTAAATGGAAAACGCATTAAATGAATGTTAAACTTCCTTAAGACGCTATGCCGTAAAATAATTGAAACGAAAGGGGCGGGGCCTAGCCAAAAGTTGCGCGAGTGCCGCCGCGGCGGCGCTGCACTCGCGCGCGTGCCGGCCGGACCGCCGTTTTCCCGCGAAGTTTTGAAAATACTTTCGTCGGAAATACGATACGTTTCGCTGTTCACTTGTTATTGTTTGTTTAGTAGCTATTTAAGTTTATCTTAACTAATAAAGTAAATGAATACCTGTGTCTATTTATTTTAATATTAGTTATGAAATACAAGACAGTCGATATTTGGTCTATAACTAAATATATTGATAAATAAGCAAAATAATTACTTACATAAGTACATATTAAATTTTAAATAGTTTTACAGACAAACAAAATACTTTTTGCAATCGAATAAAACATTACACACACTGCGTTTTACTTTATAGTCTAAGAGCTAATGTCATTGTAAGGAATATTTTAGTAAAATGATAAAACAATGGGATTACATACTAAAGCTGTTATAATGGAATGTTCATCGTTTCATTCAAATACTTATTCAAAGTTATGTTATGAAAATTTTCTGTGGCTTCTTCTGAAGACTGTGCATATGCAGTACCACACTACAGGCTGAGCCAATTTTGAAATATACGAAAATGTTGTCTAGAATATAATTAATTAATAATAAATTCTAATTAGATGCAAATCACGTACTTTTTAAATCGTTTTATTTATAAAAGAACTAATAATAAAGCATTAGAGAAATTTTAAAAGTTATAGTTTTAAAATTTCTCTAAGGCAATAATCTTCTCATTATTACAACCCGCATTTGTCTCATTTGTGTCAACATTTTTATTTATATATACATAACTTGGCTCACGAATTGCCATATTTCTTGTATGCCGAGGATCTACAAGCTCTGGTAGCAAGCAATCATAATAAAAAGATAATAATTTTGGTTCCATTTTCGTCTTCCAAAACTGATCATCTTTATGGAGTATTTCTGTTTTTAGTTTATTTTCCCCATACCACACAGCTAATAAACATTTTGGAAATTTACTAATATGCATTTGCCCCTGTGCTTGAAAGAACCAATCAGATTTTTTATTAATGTATATTTTTCCAGTATTTTTGTCTTCTTTCCAAAAATGCATTTTGTTTAGTGCTATATATAGCCCTATCAATCCCAATCTTGAACGGTGCTATGGGGCACTTAATTTCTACAAGCATATTATGCGTTAAAACTATTCCATCAGGCGTGGCCCCTAAAAACGGATATTGTTCGTCTATAAACAAACCACATTGCTTAATGTCTATATTCATTTTTTGCTTTTTTTTTAACCGACTTCAAAAAAGGAGGAGGTTCTATGTTTCATTGTTTTTTTTTGGAGGTCCGCCGATTACTCCTTCAATTTTGGACCGATTTTCATAATTCTTTTTTTAAAATAATATGTAATTTAAATATTGATTTTTTAAACTATATTTCCAAAATATTTTTATATAGTAGGTAAAAAATACGTAAATGTGGATAAAGTTACTAAGTAAAAAAAATAGTTTCTAGAAAACAAAAAGATGGAAAACGAAACAGCATTTTAAATTTCGACCAACCATTTTCGAACATATGAAATTCGGGCAAACAAGTTTCGGAGTAAAGATACGTTACCATTCAACAAGAGGAGTTGTCTTGTCTGGCAGGCGACCGTCTCCTAGTTATTGCATATATTACAAAATACTTCAATATATAAATAGCTTCATTATAAAGTTTTGATTTAATCTCAGTTTATTTTTGACTAATATTAAGTTAAGAACAAAAATGTAATGTAGCTTCCTACCTATAAAGCTAATATTATACCTATTTTCTATTAAGTTTATTCTATTAAGTAAAATAAAATATTGTAATAAAATAAAATAATCAGTTAGATGTCCAATAGGCAGAATATAAACAAAGTGTCGCCCCTGCGTAGTAATGTCATATTCTATGACTCGGTTGGGGGCGGGGCCAGGGAGGGGCGCGCCCCGCACGGCCGAACGCGGCGCCAAAATTTGAAGGCGCTGTCATTTCTATACGTAATAATATTATTTCGATGGGTTGCGCGCGAGATCTCGACGAACGTAGATCCGTCCCAGACAAGAGTAAGCGGCCGACTGAGCCCGCCCCACCCGTGCGACGCATATATCAATCCCTCTTGCGAGAGACAGAGATGGGACACCGTGAACACGGCGAATTTTTAACGTCGTAAGCGCCAAAACACATTTAGGCTTATTTAAAATTCATTAATTGAGTTTTAAAAAATTTGTCTTTACAGTCTCTAGAAAACATTAATGTCTTTCTTTATATGAAGTTTAAAATTTCTACTATTTACCGTTTAGAAGTTACAAGAGTTCTGAAGAAAAAACAGAGGTTACTTCGGATTTTTTTTCTATCGAGGAAATGTGTCACAATCGTGTTTTGGCTCTTTCCAAAATTTCGATTATATGATGAATTAATACATATCCAAAAATCTAGGTCTAAATTTTAGTAGTTTAGAAGATATTTGGTTTCTAAGGACCCTTCTTTTTTTCACATATCCCCTTAATAATTGAATATAGTTTGATTTGTACCCCTACACTCAGTTTATGTGAGTTTATTACTACTTACATTTACATACTGACTTTTCCCATTTATTAAACTCTAATTGGTAGGATGTTGTGCGCTACGGGCACCCTGCCACAAATTATTTTGTTGATGTAGTGAATTTATTTTGCACTGAAACGTCCGCTTTTACACAGTTTCAGCCCTTAGTGTTTATAATTTTATTCATACGACATATACTGCATAAGTATGTTTTAATATTTTAGTGAAAATGACGATGTACGCAATTTTGAGGTGATGGAGGAGGAGAGGACGGAACGGCGCCGGCGACGGCGGGCTGTCGGCAAGGTTCCACGAAAGAGCTATGCCTATCGAGGAGTTCTTAACCAAGGTCGAAGAGCATTTAGATCATGGAACTCTCTCATTCAACTTCTTGAGCTTAATTATATTTTATGATTTGACAATATTTTTAATGGTGTTTTAAGACAGGGAAGTTTCAAGTACTATTAAAAAGAGATTAATCACAGTAAATCAAATTCTTTTATTCAATGTTAACATAAAAATGGATAAATAGAGAATTATATAATTTACAACATGATAACATCATAATTGCACGAAATAAAGTTTATAAAAAATTCACTAGGTCATCTTTTCTTGTCTTTCAGATTACATAATGGACTGTGTGTGGATCTCTCACCCTCCGAACGAAATGCAATGCTGATGGGTTTCCTGATTGTATTGGAAACCATATTGGATTGGATACCAATTTATAGCCGTGATTCAATTTCTTCTTCAGATAATTTGTATCATGCAGTTCTATGTAATAGTGCCGCGTAAGCTGGCACGTAGGTATTCTCATACGTTTCTCTTTTTCATTGTTGGGCATTTCGTCGCCAATTAATAAATACTAGTATTTTCAATAAAATAAGATGTTTCATTTGTCATTAAAGAAATCCGCGCAACTTCGTTTGCGTATATTTTGTTTCTCATAATAGTTTGTGTTTCTATTAAAAAAAACGCATAAATCCGTTGCGTAGTTTTGAAGATCTAAGCATACGTAATGACGACGGGCGAAGTCCCGGACAACAGCTAGTTTTATACCTAGGTTCTATGTAAGATTCTCAATTCTCATATCAACAATATCGCTATGGAGACGAATATAAATAACACAACGCGTCTAATTTAAAATGTCCATAACTTGTGTGAATTAAACAATAACGAACATACTTTTTAAATTGTCTGGTATAATACTACTTCATTTATCACAAAAAAAAATCGCGTGACTATAAAAGACCTCTCATCTTTCATTCACTCACGAAAGTGCTCTATGGTTCCGAACCAAATTGTTGAATACGAAAAATGTTCATGGTGGCTTCTTGTTTCGTATTGCGGACGTGTTTCGTTCGGGTCCGTTGTTTCGAATGGACACTTTCATGGTAGACCAGCTGGTTTCATCATCATCATATCAACCCATAATCTTCCCACTGCTGGGATACGGGTCTCCCTTCAATCGAAGGTGATTAGAGCGTACTCTGCCACGCTGCTCCAATGCGGATTGTCAGAGGCTGGTGTTTTCAAACTGTCCTAAGGCCACCGACTTGGCTTAACGACTGTCATCCATCAACAACAGCCGAGACCGACGGCTTAACGTGCCCTCCGAAGCACGGAGAAGCTAACGATATAAGGAAACCCATCCAAACGCTGCCTAGGGTCGACGTCGCTTAACTTGTGTGTTCATATTAGAGTGCGACACACAGCGACGGCATCGAGCTCCTCTGGGTAAACTGAATGACTGGATGAACTGGTTACTCTATTATATTTCCAGAAAGTATTTAAAAATTGTATTTTAACAATACTATCTGGATTCTATAACTTTATTGTTTGTTTGTCATTTCCTAGAAAAAAAGGACATGTTGCACTCCGGGAGTGCCGGCAGAAGTGAAAACTTAAACATCAACGTTGTGCATTTTTGAATATTTGGGAATGGTTAGGGAATCTTACGCTTTTTCGATCAGGCTACGGATCTGACGCGAGTTTAACATTTTTTACCCATCTAAAAAAAGTGCCAAGCGCCGCTAAAGAAGTTTTATTCATTTATTTATTTATCTTTATTGACCTGATACACAAAGTACTAATGCGAACTTAATGCTAAATGCATTCTCTACCAGTCAACCCTTGGGAGTGCATAAATTCACGAAAGCGGCTTGTTAAAATAAAATATTATTAAATAAATATATGTAATATATATACCTACATACATAATATAATAGATACAATAAATACATACATATATAATAAATATAGATGAGTTTTCACTTAAAAAAAACAAAAAAAAATTGCTTAATATTTTCAGAATCTGTATTCCACACGCGGTGTTATGTATCATTGATATGCAAACCGTGACGACGTCATTACTGCCAGCGTGACGTCACGGAGCGAATAAATTACTTGTCACCTGTTGAGATATGTGGCCAATTTCCTGAATCGCAGATATAAATTCTAAATAGATGCTACGGTATACAGATATTCCGTTTGGCATTGAATGTTAAAACGTTCATATGCACATTATTGTAGTGTGCGTAACCTCGGAAACGCTCGTAAAATCGCTCACACACTCATAAACGATGTGCATGTGCACGCCTTACAACATTTTTTTATGCCACAAAGTTGGCAAACAAGCATACGGCCCGCCTGATGGTAAGCATCACCGTAGCCTATAGACGCTTGCAATACCGGGGGTATCACCAATGCTATTTGGCTACTATCTTCTGTCTGGAGGTCCTTCCCCAGACGGGCTGCTCCGATTTGAGCGGATTATCCGCTGTGCCCTACCTCTCTAACCAAATGCTTTTCGTGAAATAGAATTCCCTGTACTATTATTATACTTCATCGTAATCTTCATCTCAGCCACAAGAAGTTCACTGTTGGACATAGGCCTCCACCAAACGTTTCCAGCGCTACCGGTTGACAGCGGCCTGGAGCCAGATTCTTCTTGCTCTTTCCTTAGGTCGTCTGACCACTTTGGGCGGCCATCCTACGCTGCGCTTTCCGATTTTTCCAACAAGTTTTTACGAATAAATTTGCGTACAAGTTAAAGTGACACGATTGGTACAGTTGAAAGATTAGCGTCATCCATTTATATTTACGTCCATGTCCCAAGCTGTGATGTTAAGGATTTATTATAAGGGTTATATTTACAACTGTGATAATTTGTAAAAGAATATTTAGAATTAAAAATAAATGTTTTTTTTTAATTCCTTCAGGTTTCCCTTTTGCGTAAACACTCGCATAATAATATTATAAATGTGACAGTTTGTGAGCTTATAGGTAAAAAATGAATTAATAAATATTCCTGAACAAATCACAAAACGCCAGTCGCAAACAAAGCCAAGATTGTACTATGAATCTCTGTGCATAAACAAAGTATAAAAACTAGGTTTTCAATAATTATTTTTGTTATAACAAACGAACGAAGGATTTTTTTTGCAAATTTAATATTAAGCCATGAACACACGCTTCGTAATTTCAAAAACCGTCATTTTAATACATTGCCCATTTTCTCCAAACCATTCAGAGTAATGGGCAATGAGAAGCAGTGTAGCACGGCGAGAGGTAACAGGTATTACATTACCTTGTCTAAGATTATACGCGATTTACAGAGGGCTCATATCAATAAGGATACGGCCAAGGTACCTCGGAGAGTAAAAAAAAATTAATACTGTCACCCACGGCTTCGCCTGTATAGGTAGTCAAACAAAACAGTCTAAGGACCTGTTTACCATAGAGTAATTTGAAAAATGTTACTTCAAAATGTTTAATGGTGAAATTGCACAAAATAATTTTCACACATTCAAATATTGCTGTCATTGTTGAACTAAAGAAGAGAAAAAAAAGATTTGGTTTCTATAACTGGCTTTCTACATTATAGGCGAAATCAAAACCAAATTAAAATGTATAATGCTGTGCGAAAGAGTAAAATAACGACATAAATACTATTTGACGGCTTTTGATATCAATTAACATGTTTTTGGTATGCAATTGCAATGTTTGGTTTTATTCAAACGCAAAGCAAAAATTCGAAAGATTATATTATTTTATTACCTTCTGTGTTATTTTTATGAATGCTTGCTTTCAGCCTCAGAGCTCGCACCTCGGCCCAGGGGCGATACCGAAAGAATAAAGTTGAACAGGTAGTACCTTCTGTATTGTATTTTAATCTATGACGTACGCGTCGTTTCAATATTAAGCATGAAATTAGGCGTCCTTCTCTAGTAAATTTTCAAGCAAGTGTCTTGAGACTTTTTTACGGTGTAATTGCTCTTGGAGATAAAAATAAATATGATCAAGGGAATTAATTAAGATTTCCTTATTATGTTTTTGTTCATTACACGAAAAATTACAGAATAGGTCTACTAATTTGAGAGCCCGGTTGCGCGTTGGTTGACTCTACTTTCGGCACCAAGGCAAGGGTACGGTTTCGATTCACGCTCGGTGCAAACATTTATGTGATAGCATATTATTGTGTTCGTTCGAGTCAGCGTGTTTTCTATGTATTATTAGTATACACATATTAGTTACTAGCTGTGCCCGCGACTTCGTTCGCTTGGTTGTCGAAAACACTTTCGCGTTGTGATTAATTCCCCGTTTTTGCAACATTGCGATACCGGGGGTATCATTCACGCGTTGCCAACCCTCCCAACCTCCCCCAAGTGGAGCTCTGGAGACCTTACTCACCGTGGAACACAACAATTTATTCCTTTATTTCGGAATAAACATTAATTTACCATTGCAAATAAAACACTGTGTTATTCAATGATGTGGGTAGGTACAATCACTGAATTGTATATATTTTAATTGACTGTTTTCAGTTAAATTAATTTCGAATTCTAATTTAGCAGGTGGCGAGCGGTGACCGCAGAGCGTACCTGCAATTCATTACACAAATACAGACATAGGTTTCGGACTTAACGATAAATTATTTACATTGTACGATTATCCGACATGCTTACTAATAAATAAATGCAATATTTTGTGAGTTTGTGACTCTTTCACGCGAAAACGGCTTCGCGGATTTACCTAGCTAGTATTTCCCCATTTTTGTAGTTCTATTCTTGAGATAAAATTTGGTATGGGGATTGTTGGAAACCTAAGAAAAGACATGATAGTTTTTATCCCGGAAATCAACCCATAAAAGGGTGAAAAGTGGGGTGAAAGTTCGTATGGGGATTTCTTTAATTTTGTTTGGCTGACACTTGAAACTTGGTTACAATGTTTTGTAATGGATAGGAGTAGCGAAGGGGGAGGGGGGCAGAGGGGACTTATTTTGCACATATCGAATACAAATTCAAATATATTGTGTGTGGGGATAAACGAAAACTATTTATAAGTTCGTTTGAACGTAATATTTGTGACCGCATTCAAAGGAGTGTCGTATTTGAGGAATATCACCTTGGTATATTTTGTGGTCAAACCCCAGTCTAAGTTTCCCCAATCTATATTTGAACTAGGAATTCGTTGTAAGACGTTTTAGACAATACGATTTTTAGAAAACATAATTTCCTTAAATCAAGCACTGGGTAGGGTCGACATTACGTAACTTGTATATATACTTTTTTTTTTATTGGGACAAATAGCGACGTCGCCATTTAGCTCCTTGTATGCTGAACAGCCTTTTATTGTTATCAATACATAGTTAAAAAGAAAGTTGCATCCCGCTTGTCTGTCCCTCCCTATGTACGCTTAGATCTTAACTACCCAACGGATTTTTGCGGTTTTATTTTATTTTTTATTATTTACTAGCTGACCCGTGCCCACTTCGTTGGGCATAATGTTAAAAGCCTTTTTAATTTTCGGTTTTTTATATAACCTATGACACTCAGCAATAATGTGGCTTTCTATTGGTGAAAGAATTATTAAAATCGGTTCAGTAGATCCCGAGATTACCCCTTACAATAATATTAGTATAGAAGTATAGATTAAACAGCACATGTAACAATATAGAATTCTTAGAAACTAATTAAAATACCCTGTAGGGGTAGGCAGATAAATAGAGTTGCGTGAATTTATTTATGCACAGTATCGCCATCTATATCAGACATTTGATGAAATCCTACGGGAATCGCGTACTTTTTGTGATAAAAGTACCCTATGTGTTAATCTAAGGTAACAGCTAACATACAAAATATCATAAATATTGACCTAGCCATTGGAGCGTAAAGAAATAACAAACATACACATAACTTTCGCCTTTTTATCATTAGTAGGATTGTTTCTAAATTAATGAATAATTATTTTTCTTTCTTTAAAAATCTGTAAATAAATCAAAAATAATCGTGTCGGAAGTAGTAAAAGAGGTTTTCTAACAAAACTGCTAGTTTTCAATCGAAGTTAGTCGAGGGATCGGGTCGTAAAGCCAGTATCTAAAACCACAAACGTTCACACAGATTGTACGTATTTCAAGAGAAATTTATAAACAAAAAACATTTAATTTAATATATCCTAACGAACCAAATTAGTCTCAAGTTTATTGTACCGCAAAATTTGATGAATAAAATAAATAAATTTTCTTGGACGAATGACACAACGCCATCTAGTCCCAAACTAAGCAACTAAGCTTGTACTATGGGTACTAGATGGCTGATAAATATACGTAAATACTCTTTTTTTTTGTAAATAAATACTTATTATATATAGAAAACATTCAGACTAAGGTAAACACACATGCTCATCTACACAAATGTTTGCCTTGCTCAGGATTCGAATCCGCGGACCTTGAGATAAAGTGACCATTGCTAGCCACTCGACCACCGGACCTGTCAAATTGGGGGTGTACTCCTCTGATTTGAAATATATCAAATGGTAGCTTATGGTGTGTACTCTATGTGTCGCAAAGAAGTTTTCAATATTTGTATCCTTAGAACATAAAAAAGCAGAAAAATGTACCTATACCGCCATTCTGACGTCAGGATGGCGGGTGTACCACAAAATATTAAAGATATTGGAATAATAAACCCTCTACGAAAATTTGGTACCTATGTACCATTGACCGTTAGATCGGATACATCCCTGATTCTGATATCTACAAAATTTGTATTTTTGAATTTATGTTTATCACAAAATTTATAACAATAAATAAATATATAGGGACAATTCATACAGATTGAGCTAGCCCCAAAGTAAGTTCGAAACTTGTGTTATGGGGATACTAACTCAACGATATTATATTTTATAACAAATACATATATAGATAAACATCCAAGACCCGCGGCCAATCAGAAAAAAATCGTTTTTCATCATGACCCGACCGGGGATCGAACCCGGGACCTCCTGGGTGGCGGTCTGGCGAAGCCAATAAATGCTGGACAATAAATGCTCTATCTACTTTTATATAACATACCAAATCATCTATCGTCAATGTGAAATTATTTGAAGTTTTGATTCGTAAAATTACAATAATCTTTTGCTACTAACGCTACCTACTGAAATACTTGATCTGCTTGAGAAATACCTGCAAAAAATGCTAAGAGTGTGGATTAGACGAGTCAGGATTGAAGGCGTCGTAAATTTAGGCTTAAAAGTACCCGGTGCGGCTAAAAAGGACGGAATAAGAAGCCACACTTTTTCAGCGGGAAGTCCACAGACATTAAACTGAATAGACACTTCACGAAACATTAAACGATTAGTCACGACACGACAAGTTGGCTGCTGCTTTGCTTGTAGTCGGCTACGAACTTGGATTTTCATTTAACTATACATATAAAAAAATCCAAACAACGGTCTGATTGTATTGATTTGATGTATGTAATGTGGTGAGGCACATAAAGACTTTTTCATTGGCTAGGTACTTGTATTTTGTTTTAATGTGTAACTGTTTTGTGTGAATGTTTCTGTCTGTTTGTATGTGTAAAATGCTGTTGTTGTCTTGTCTTTTGTCTCATGTGCTGTACAGAATAAATGTATTTTCTTTCTTTCAAAATAGATCAATATGAAATAAACATTAATCGATTACAAATCACTTTATTGGGATAAAGCACACAACGTAATGTTAATCACACACAATCGTTGGGTTTCACTGGAAATCTTCTGCCAAGTATATTAATGGAATGTACCTTAAAATCTAAAAGAAGTTATTCTTCGGTGAGTAGCCAATGCCCCAATGCAGAATAACCTTATGTCATCAAAATGTCATTTCCCACGGGAATTTTGCCATTTAGATTATTTCTAACGCTGGGCGGCATTAGCATTTGAGTTTTTTGTCAATGTAGACGTCCCAATTTCTAAGCTGAGTCAACAAAATTTATTTAATCAGGCAAGCAGCGACCAGAAGGTTAAAAGAAAAATGTTAGAAGGAAAAATTGACAAAAACATGTTCATAAACATAAAATGTTTTTCCCGTTTTCCCTTCTTAATTGCATAACATTTTATCGCGCCTGTAATCTTGTAGAGGTTAGGCAGAGTTCATAAAAGCACAGAAGAAGTGGACCTAAGATTATCTATTTAAAAAAAGTACTTTCTTTTGTAATGTTAAAACTAATTTTATACAATTACTAGCGAAACCCGCGCAACTTCGTTTGCGTGTATCCCGCTTTCCCGTGGGAATTTTGGAATGTATGATACTTTAAAACCTTCCCCTTGAATCACTCTATCAATTTAAAAAAACCGCATCAAAATCCGTTGCGTAGTTTTAAAGATTTAAGCATACAAAGGGACATAGGGACATAGGGACAGAAAAAGCGACTTTGTTTTATACTATGTAGTGATACACTCGAGAGCGATGAATGCGGGTCACCTAGGAACCTATAAATCTCGGAAACTAAGAATGCTAGCTTAATAAAATAAAGAGTGTTTAATAGAGATTTATAGGTTTCTTTAGGTGACCTGCATTCATTGCTCTCGAATGTATGTATGTTTACTCAATACGACGACGACCAGCACACCTTGCTATTAGACTACCCAAAGAAAGTCGCTGGTGCGTTGGCTGTAGGGTATAGAGAACCGGTACTATCTCAAGGAACCGGGATTTTCGGTACCGGACTATGCTGGAACCGAGATTTCCCGGGAATTTCGGTACCGTCGGGATTTTTTTTCAATACATCAACACCGCCTAGGGATGTTTTGATTTTGCTCAATTTACACATTTTTTGTTAGACATACTTATTTTTAGAAAGCTCATTTATTGGACTAGGTACATGTAAAAGTAAAATAATATTATATTTATTGCGTAAATTATTTTTAAAAAGTGAAATAATGATACAAGTAACGACCGTATTTGTTTAAAACGGTCGTTACAAAGAAAAATAAAAAAATTACTTATGCAGTTTTTTGCAATTATGCGAAAAATCTGTTATCAATAAAATATCCCATGATTCATACAATGGTTCTGCATCGATTTTTCATGTCATAAATAAAATCTTTTTGGGCGACATTACCCAAGTCCTGGTATGATGCTAAAAAGTTGCTCTTGTCGCAAGGCTTGCGGCAATCAAGGTTAAAGTAACGTTATCATGCTACTTGGGAAGTAAGTGAAAGAATGCCATGGCCAGAAGCGCAAGGACCATACGCACGAAGACCGATTTTTGCTAACTGATGCGAAAAAACAGCCAAATGTTACGGCAAAGCTGTTTCTTCAAATGCTCTCGTCAGAGCACCAGTTGTTTGTGTTAAATAAAAATCGTCAATTGCACACCACTGCTTCTGTCGCTCGCTCGCAACTGACTGAAGGGTTGTGGTGTTAATGTCCGTACGCAGACAGCGCGAGTGGTGACCTGCTAGCTGGCTTCAGGAGCACGCACGACATTTCGGTCTTAGACTGGCCTGCGCAATCACCAGACCAAAATCCCAAAAAGAACGCATAGAACATGCTTCCTCCACAAACATTGAGACTGAAGAAAAAATTTTTTGCATCTTAACAGAACTTGAGACAATTCTTGTGAAAATTGAGACTTCGTGGTCTTGATTCGAAGCATAAAAACCATTTCAGAACCATTGTAAACATAGGTGTTTTTAAAGACAACATTTTCTTTTTCAAAATTGCAAAAAAGGCATAGTTTTTTTTTACTTTTTCTTGAAAATATACTCGATCGTTTGTTGACCATCAAAATATATTCGATCGCACGTAGCGTCACTAGCGTCAGTGTTGCCAATTGCCATATAATTGAATAAATAAAAAAATCCCGAAAGTACCGAAAATCCCGGTTCTTGTATTTCAATTCCCGGTTCTGTTACAGCTATAAAAGAACCGGGAATTCCCGGGATTTTCGGTACCGGGATTTCCCGGTTCTATACCCTAGTTGGCTGTGACCTACGTTCGGCGCCTTAGGGTTCAATAACATTTATATGATTGCATGTTTGTTTATTCTCGAATCTGGGTGTTTTCTATGTATTATAAGTATTTATCCATATATATATATATATACCCTAATCCTAACTAATATTATAAATGAGAAAGTGAGTTTGTTTGTTTGTTATTCCTTCACGGCTTGACTAAGCAGCCGATCTTTATGAAAATTTGTATACATATTATCAGGGGTACAGAGCTCAACATAGGCTACTTTTTATCCCGTGAAAGTATGTCATTCCAATGAGAAAATGTTTTTACTACTATAGATGGCGCTGCGATTAGCAAATGCCGGCCCACAGATGGCGCCACAAGTCGCGCTATGGGTTTTGTTGTCATCATAAAATTTAACGCGAGCGAAGCCGTGGGGAAGAGCTAGTATATAATTCAAAGTCCTGACTGCCGCTGCGCTGGGCCCAGAAATTCCAACTTTGGAATGAACGAGTAGGTTCCTTACGACGTCTAGGGGTGTACCAAGAAAGGATTTTTCAAAATTCCCACGAGAAAGCGAGATATACGCAAACGAAGTTGCAAGGGTTTTACTAGTTTACAATAAAATATCCGTTGTGTGGTACCCATGACACAGGCAGGTCAAAACTTGCTTACTTTGGGACCAGGCGGCGTTCTGTAATTTTTTTTTTTTTTTTCAAATCAAATAGTTTATTTGGAGTACATAACAAGGGTTACAAAAACAAAGAACACGATGACATCTGTAGGAGTATTAAACTGTGACACAGATACTTAAAAGACAAATTCTGTGACATTTTTCACTGATTTAATGCCGACACTATTTTTAAAAGTCAGATAGTGAGATAATAGCAATTTAATGAACACTATATCTCGGTAGTTGCGACTTAAACCACGAAAATACCAGTCCATAAAAGATAAGGACAGTTTATTGCAGACTTTAACAATTGTTTTAATTCATAGCTACCAGATAAAATAGTTTTGTTGTATTTATAATATAATTAATCTTACCATCAGAGTGCTTAGTACGTTTTTTGGTCACATTCGAACGTGTTAACGTTTACAAGCCGACCAAAATGTAAAACTGTTTCATATTGTGAATTTATCAGACGCGTGTTACATATCCAAATTAGCCGGGTTACTCACTTCGAAACGTGAGCAAGTAAGCCGCATAATTTTGATTTGTAGCACGCGTCTTATAAATTCGCAACATAAGAGTTCTTCTCTATTTGGTCGGTTTGTTTAAGTCGACATGATCGAATGTGAACAAAAAAACTCGTGCTAAGCACTCAGGCCGGCCGTATGCTTGTTTGGCATCTTTGTGGTATAAAAAAAAACTTTACATCCTACCATGTTGGTTGGGGACTTCTTTATATATTTTTATAGTAGTAGAACATTCACGAATTGATACAGTCTCACAGAATAATACATATATCAATTCTATGAGAGGATAGTATTTTCTCGGTAGGTGGATAGATAAAATATGCATTATTTACAATACACATATAAAATTTTGTACAGCAAACATGGCCTACTTGTAGACTATAGTGTAATCGCAACAAGGCGGCCTTATTGCTAAAAACAATCTTTTCAGAATATCGGCGTAAAGGCTTCTTATTCTTATTTCCTTCTTTGTTCTCCGCTACAAAGAAGGAAATAAGGTTGCAGTCTTGTTATTTCCGTTCTCCGTGTCCGAAAAGCCTTATATACGTTATATACAGTCAAAATATCATCTCAATCTCACTGTCTTGCTCATACACTAGAGAGCAGTAGAGTAATATCTGTTTAACAGTCTTGATTTCAATTAAAATAGACTGCTTCTTATACGTTCAAATACGATCTTTGTTTTATTTAAATGTTTTCCCGAAAGCACGACTTTACAGCACAAATATACAAAACAAACAATTGTTTAACACCAAATTAAAGTTTGTTTTCAGTCGGAATTTCAGTGTAATGCACTCTGCGGAAACAGTTCATGCTTTCATTAAGCAAATCTTAACGTTTACAATTTGGATATAAACTGAATTTTCCACACAATAACACGAGAGAACGACTGTTGAATTTTGTCGGTTTATATGAGAAAATGTTGCTTTTGTTTCGTACCATCGGAAAGGCTGGTTGGTTGTAAAACGAAAATTGACACGTTAAATGGAAATAATTCGCAAACGGATCATTGTATCAGAAAATGATCTTCCCACACCCTCGATGTTTTCAAGAGGCCTATCTAACGATACCACAACATAGGGTCGGGCGAAAAAAAATTTCATTCTCACTTTACATGTAGGGGAGGCACCCAAAAAAAAATATTTTTCAAAATTTTATTCTACCACTTTATTAACATTGTTAATATACTTATACATACCAAATTACAGCTTTCTAGCATTAAGCGTCTAGGCGCTAGACCGAGGACGGACAGACGGACATGGCGAACTATAAGGGTTCCTTGTGGTACTACGGAACCCTAAAAAAGTAATATTTAACAACCCAGGCAGCTGGTTAGAAACGTTAGTGTATAGAACGATTAATAAGAAGCCATAACTGAAATAACAAAGTTACACAAATTATTACAATATTCACAAACTGTAAGTCTATTTAGATCAGTTTGTAATTCTGAAACTTCTGACTGGAACACGTGAAATAAACCGAAGTTTCATACTTATAGTCTGAAAACTAGCGAAACGTCTGGAGTTTCTGAAATATCAAGCTTATGAATTAAATTTTACGTGAGTTTCTGTAATGTCTTAACAATAATGTTAAAGGAAACTGCTATGAATAGTTAGGCATTAAGTTTTATTTTAATGTCATTATTTTTTCTTTTGTTGTACAGATGGATATCTATCTTTATGTACAAGAAACAAATAATTTTTATTGGCTACGGTGACTGCTTTCCATCTAAGGATCTATCTATCTAGAATCACAGATTACTTAATAATTACTTCGTAACAGATACATCACTCCCTACAAAAAATTATATACCTACCACCCCGATAATAGCCTACTGCAACTCGTCGGCGAGTGCTGCGTACTAAATTGTGCCTAATACATTAGACAATAGAGTTGTTTTTGATTCGCCGCCATGCGGCGTCGCTGCCATCTTAATAATGCTAGGGTTGCTGCTACGATAAAAATATTGTTCACACACAATAACTTGTACCTAAGTGGCTTGTTTAAGATTTTGTAGTGTAAATACGTACTCATTTGGAAAACATAGACATAGCCATTCTAATAAACTTATATTATCTGGGTAATTTCCCTCTTAATACCTTAAAAATATTATATTCCTTATTTTTGTAAATGTACACATTATATATGTATATTGTATACATATCTAAACAGTCTATGCACCTATAACTCGAGTATAAAATAGGTTAGTTAGTCTTACTGGGCGTTTTATCCATATTCATCATACAAACATTTGCCCTAGCGGGATTCGAACCCACGGCCGCTAACGTGGCAGCTTCCTTTAATGTTGGTTTACGTTTAAAGACTTTTATTCTCATTAAGATATAATATACATCACTTGTATGAGCACATAGGTATTTTAAAAAGCATTAAATGCACACATTAAAATTTGTTGACACACCAACAAGTCATTAGCACAGAATAAAAAAAGTAGTAGGTACCTACTCACAAAAAAAATTCAATTTTAACAATTTAGCATCAAGTAAGTATTTGGCTAATCGCTTTTTAAATACGTCGAAGAGACAATACTTTTAATGTCCGAGGGTATGCACCTACTTTGTTAAAAAGGCGCGCTCCTTCGTATGTTACCGTCGAAAGTAGGTACTTAATTAAAACCAACCTATTCTATTCTATAAATTCATCCAAGTAGGTACCTTTGTTTATATCCATGCCTAGGTATCTATAATGTATACTTATAAGAGTTTCATTATGTAGGTACTTACCTTTCTTCATCAACAGGCAAACAAAAAAAATCAGGTTTTTATTTCTCTTTTTGTTTGATTTGCAACCATCAACTGCACAACAATTTCCGGGCGGCGGCATTGTTTTTTTTTTTCAATACTTATCTTAATATTAAAATTTATTCACTACGAGCGTGCGCTTGCGACAACCCACTGAGTTTGGGATATGTGAAGATCCACCGCTCGGTAGGTAGTTAACGCACGCAAGTACATGGAGTGACGTAGCCCTGCTAGAATAGAATAGGCACACAGAATGACTGAAATAACAGTAAATGTTGACAAGGCGGTAGGAATGTTTGCAGTACAGTGATAAAAAGAGGCCTCTTACGACACCTCTCCGGCAGCAGCTCAGTGCATTATTTGCTTGGGAAGCAAATCACTGATTTACAGCCACCACCTTTGATAAATCGAGATGATGATATATAAATTACAACGAAATGAAATTGACTGCCCTAATTTTCTGAAGAATGTACGATTGCGTGCTCCATCCAGATATCCCCGAAGTCGCGTAACTCCCGCTGTATCCGCCCTTACGCAGAACTGTCTTGGGCTCTAATTCTCCAATATCCCGGCTTTGTAAAAGAATAAATATTTGTAGTGATATTGTTGATGTGCACTGTGATCCCAAAATAAAATTTTACAGATCTGTGTTTTATCACTTTTCTATAGTGGAAATTGTAATTAAACTACTTATTTAAAACTAAGTACTAATTTAAAAACAAAAAGACTAATTGTATGTTGTGCTAGCCTGTAAGTAATTGTTACACATTTTAAATGTAAACGAAAATGTATTAATTTATGTTACAACGTAAACAATTGTTGGCAAGCCAAATAAATAAAATAAAAATAAATAAATGCACGCAAAAACATCCGTCAACCAATGAAAGAGATGATCAGGGTAGAGAAGAATCCCTTGACGCAATATTTAGAAAACTTAAATCATATTTACGGAGCTGCTTACCTGTTTCATTTGTTCACTGTACGTTCATTGCAAACAAAGCATATTCTATTTAAACAGAAAAAAACCTATAGATGAATGTAGATTTATTTCATTTAGTAAAGTGAGCTGGCATTGAATAATGCAACGTTCACTCGATCCTTTCCTTAGGACTGAATGCTATATTGATTCGGCCGAGTGTACTTAGGCTGTGTTCATTAGGCGTACAGTGAGCCGCTTATGGTTTGCCTCCTTTTATAAGTCCCAAAGTAAGTTAAACTTAACATCATAATATGTTATTTATGGTTACCGAACAACAGATATACAATTTTAAGTCTCTGCTTTTAAATTCATTTAAATAAAGTTGTTCAAGTGTTTCTACTCAATTGACAAATATCTTAAACTAGCTTTTCCCCGCGGCTTCCCTCGCGTTAATTTTATTTTATAGATCTCGTTTGACAACAAAACAACCCATATCGCGACTTGTGATCGCGATTGTGGCGCCATCTGTTGGCCGATAGCATACCATACAGCGCCCTCTATAGTAGAAAAAACAATTTTCCCATTGGAATGACATACTTTCACGGGATAAAACGTAGCCTATGCTAGTCAAACCGTGAAGGAATTACAAACAAACTCACTTTCTCATATATAATTTTAGTATGAGTATGATAATATGTGACATTCTGAAAACATAATTAATATATTAAAATTTAATTTATATAAATTTTATGTAAATTTTGCGCGCTAGTGATAGGTTATGGCGAAATAGGAGCGCTTAATTTGTATTTCTTACCACGACCCTACGTAAGCCCTATTTACAGCAAATAAATAATTTGAATTGATTATACTTTAAAAATAATAGGGATTCTGACAAAAACCCGTGCTAAGCTGGGACGGTGAGTATATAATAAACTTTGTAAATTCTATATACCTAATAGTATGGTCGAACCAACAAAACTTGTACAATGGAACTATCGTCACGAGTGGATAATTTGCTCGGAATCCCGGGATCAAGGATAAGTCCGTGGAACGAGCCGGGACTTTCCGGGATTTGGAAACTTCGACGCAGTTTACATGGAGCAATTTTTCATGACTTTAAATCGTAGGTCGTCGATTCAGTATTTATAATTCTACTAGCTTTTACCCGCGGCTTCGGTCGCGTTAAATTCGGGGTAGCACGGTTTCCCTTGCTTCCTTCCTACCTTGAAAACTGCAAAAATGCCCATATAAAATTTCACCTCCACTTTTAGTCACAATTAGTTCACATACCAATTTTTAGCTTTCTACCTTGAAAATTGCGGAATGCTCCATACAAACTTCCACTCCTATTTTAGGAAAGTGGGGGGTTAGAAAGAGACAAAAAGTAGCCTATGTCACTCTCCATCCCTTCAACTATCTCCACTTAAAAAATCACGTCAATTCGTTGCTCCGTTTTGTCGTGAAAGACGGATAACAAACAGACACATATTTTCAATTTATAATATTAGTATCTTATTATGGATATCTAAGTATTTTCCATGAGTCAAAATTTTAAAAATATGATAAATAAATATACTAACAAACAATCGATTGACCGTAAATTTTCGAGAGTTGAACATATTTGTATTATTATTAAATTTAACATAATTATTCACTGTTTATAAAATCACGTAGACCCCGTATGCAATTAAGACAGTAGTTAAGTCTGACGCTAGGAACGCAAGAGCCGTAGTGAATACGCAAACAGTGAATTAGCATTTAAAATTGAATGTTACCAGTAATAGAAATTGTTTGTTGGGATCCAATTCTAATTAAATTGAACGCGTTTTGTTTGGTTTTGTATGTTAGTGAACCGTTTTTGATTTACATAACAATTTTAGTGTTATCTGGACGCGAAGTTCTATTGACAGTGAATTTATTTTGGACGATCATAACGCCATCTAGTCCTAAACTAAACAAAACTTGTACTATGGGTAATAGATATATGATATATTATTACTCATCAATAACTATAATACTTATACTATCTGTAACCGTCAATGTAATGTCATCATCATCTCAGCCACAAGAAGTTCACTGCTGGACATAGGCCTTCACCAAACGTCTCCAGCATGACCGGTTAGGATTATGAGCGGCCTGCATTCAGCAGCTTCTTTTGACTTTGCTCAGATCGTCCGAGTAATCTAATATCCCTAACATTAATTATTATATCGGTATGTAATGTTAAAATAATATATTTTATTATTAAAATCATATTAATATTATAAATGAGTAAGTGAGTTTGTTTGTTCGTTTGTTATTCCTTCACGGCTTGACTAAGCAGCCGATCGTTATGATTTGTATAAATATATTGTCAGGGGTACAGAGTCTAACATAGACTACTTTTTATCCCGTAAAAGTATGTCATTCCAATGGGAAAATATTTTTTCTACTATAGAGGGCGCTCTATGGGATGCTATCGGCCAACAGATAGTGCCACAAGTCGCGCTATGGGTTGTTTTGTTGTCAAACGAGATATATGTCATAAAATTAACGCGAGCAAAGCCGCGGGGAAAATCTAGTATTTATATATTTTCACCTTTTTATGTCATATACAGGCAAACAAGCAAGCACGCCACCTGGGGCACGATTCTACTTTTTTTTGACATTTGTTATGAACTTAAACAATAACATAATGTTTAACTTATTGTTTAAGTCCATAACAAATGTCATAAACTATTACACTGATACACTATCGGCATTCTTTTGAGACACGATTGAGACACCATTGAGAGTCCATTGGTGCATTTGTGTTAGTAGAATCAGGCCCCTGATAGCAAGTCCATTTGAACCAAAATCCTTATTATTAATTTAAAAATGTATAGTCTGAAATTTACTGAAAATAAATTCATTTTAAAATTATTATTGTCGTTTATTACGGTCTACAGATTTTTTAACAATTCTCAATTACGATTGATTTGATTTGAAATTCAATTACATGAAAAGTCACTCGAATATTTTCGTATTACAAAAACTCTTCTAAAGTAATTCACGTAACCTATTGATCTCACAAATGTAATGTTCATACATATATTTTCATTATACATACAAAATATGAGAGTAATATTTGACGTGGAGTTGTGAAACTTTTGAAAGGGTTGTCATGTTTTTAGGCCCATCAAAGAGCTGAAAATAAGTTGTGTTTTGTGTTGAGGTTGGGTTCTCAGTAAATTATTTAGTTAAATAAGAAAACATAATTATTAAGATGTCTCACATGAAGTTTATATAGGCCCTAGTCCTAACTAATATTATATATATACACATATAAATAAATAAATAAATATTTATAGACAATTCATACAGATTGAGCTAGCCCCAAAGTAAGTTTGAAACTTGTGTTATGGGATACTAACTCAACGATATTATATTTTATAACAAATACATAATTATGTAGATAAACATCCAAGACCCGAGGCCAATCAGAAAAACTTCGTTTTTCATCATGACCCGACCGGGGATCGAACCCGGGACCTCCTGGGTCGCCACCCAGGAGGTCCCGATTTCGATCCCCGGTCGGGCGTGGTAACCATTACGCCACGGAGGTCGTCAAATATTTATACATTATTTCATACAGTAGACAAACAAGCAAGCGGGCTACCTGATGGAAAGCGGTCACCGCCGCCTATGGACATCAGTAACACCAGGGCCGCTACCAATGCGTTCTCCACCAAGGAAGCTGGGGGAAAGGAAGGAGGAAGGCAAGGGAAAGAGGGAATAGGGAAGAAGTTGGGCTTCCGGATCTCTCACTCACCGAACGAAACGCATTGCTGCTTCACGTCGATATTCTGTGAGAGGGTGATACTTCCCCAGTCGAGGTAGCCCATTTCGTAATAATTGCTCTACCACTCCAAAATTGCGAAAGTTTTCAAGTTTGAATGCATTTAATGATGTTTGTTCAAGCAAAATTGGCTTCAAATTCAAATTCAAAAATTTTATTCAAAGAATAGGTTTTCACAAACACGTTCTCTTGTCAGAGTATACAGTAATGAATGATTTGTATAAATTAATATACTCTATGAACTACTACCATTTCGGAAACAAAAGCAAAATGACCACTGGTAAAAAGACTTCATAGATTTTCTTGGAATTTGGTACACGGGTGTTTATCCGTGTGTTTACCCGTGTATGTTAATCGAAGTTAAAAACAACCTGTATTAACACATAGCATAGTTAGACATAGACATCTCGGATATCATATTATCAGTCCGGGAAATGAAACAACGAGATTTCGCGACAAAAACCGCGGGCACGTTAGTTTATATCAGCTGTACGTATCCGGGAATCCGGTTATTAGGTGGCCTCGCTTCCTTCGGTCGCTTGACTTTTGATAGTTACCAGCTAACCCTAACCTTACCCAGAGAATCAGAAAAGCTGGGTTAGGTTAGGGTTAGCTTGTGACCTTCAAAATCCGAGCGACCGAAGAGTGCGAGGTTCTCTTTATAATAACACATTTCCTAGGAATTGTATACATTTGTGGATTTCATACATTTCCGGTAACATATTTATTGTGCAGTTAGTGGGATGAATTATGGGTTGATATGATGATGAAGACGAAACTTTTTTTAGAAACGCGATCTTAGCTATCGCAAGCGAAGTTATGAGTAAAAGCTAGTATGGAGATAATTCAGTAATATTTTTACAAAATTACTTTCGTGCAGCTAGAAAATTGCCATGCGTCGTGTTCATCCAATTATGAGAATACCAGCCCGTGGCGTGCCTTAGGAGACTCTTAGGGGGATTACTCAATGCACACAGGTGAGTCCAAACGGAAAATGAATCTTAAGAAAAAAGAAAATGGTTAGGTAGTATGTAATTAATTGAAATGTTCTGTTTATTTTAGTTGAGTAAAGATCAACTGTACATTATAATAAACTCTCTGCCAATTTATTTGAAAGATAGGATAACTGTTCACGCAAAATGAACATGTTTTCTTGATAACGGTAGAAATAATCATAATCATGCGTCTAACTAGCTGGATGTCATTCGAAGTCGACCAAAGTGAATGTTGATACCGTCATACCATTTTCATACTGGCAATAATGCATCGATTCATAGATTAATGAGTCCTTTGTTCTAATCCAGGGCGGCACGTGCTTTCTGTTGCGCAAGGGCATATAGTGTGTAATAAAACCACATGGTCATTATAGCCCATTCATGGGCGATCTCCCAGCTGATAGAGTCACAGCTGCGAGACCTTTCTCAGGCGTCGCGACGGATTTCGCGGGCCCATTCATGATAAAAAGCAGTTTGCTTCGGAACGCTAAGTCACAGAAGGCCTATTTATGTGTCTTTGTGTGTTTAGGTACCAAGGCGGTTCATCTGGAAGCAGTGTCATCGCTGAGCACCGAGGCTTTCACAGCGACGCTCACCAGGTTTGTCAGCCGAAGAGGGCTGCCTTCACTAATTAGATCGGACCGAGGTACGAATTTTATTGGTTGTTCAACATATCTTAAGGATGTCTATCGATTCTTGGTGAGTAACAAGATTGTCCTCCAGGATGAGTTCCGTAAACAGAACGTTCACTGGCAGTTCAATCCCCCAGCAGCACCCCATATGTCAGGTTTAGTCGAGGCTGCTGTCAAGAGTGCTAAAAACCTTTTGAAACGAGAGATAGGAGATAGTATTCTTACCTTCGAAGAATTTACCACAATACTTGCTAAGATCGAATCAGTTCTCAACTCACGACCTTTGACTCCGATGTCAGAGGACCCGTGTGATGTGGACGTACTCACCCCAGGTCATTTTATCATAGGTCAACCTTTAACTGCTTTACCAGAACGTCAATGGAATGACACTAAGATGTCACGATTATCACGGTTTCAAACAATACAAAAAATGTCTCAGTCAATTTGGTCACGTTGGCACCTTGAATATCTCAACACGTTGCAGGCACGTAACAAATGGTTTACTCATGTAAATAATATAGAATTAAATGATTCAGTTTTAATCATAGATGAATGCTCTCCACCCTTACATTGGAGACGGGGTAGAGTCATTGAAGTTTATAAGGGTTCAGATAGTGTAGTTAGGTCAGTTAAGTTAAGAACCGATAGATTGTGAGTAGTTAAGTTAGTCATAAGTACTAATTATCATAGGTTCCAATTATCATGTAAACATTCAGCTGGCTGGATTATTATCACTTTTCAATGGTTTTAAAATTGATAAGGGCTTCAAGGAATCAGCTCATCCTTTCCTCGCCCCGGGCAGGAATGTTCACGCAAAATGAACATGTTTTCTTGATAACGGTAGAAATAATCATAATCATGCGTCTAACTAGCTGGATGTCATTCGAAGTCGACCAAAGTGAATGTTGATACCGTCATACCATTTTTATACTGGCAATAATGCATCGATTCATAGATTAATGAGTCCTTTGTTCTAATCATTCAGCATTCACTCATGGTCTTTCTCTTGTGTTCGAGACACGGCCAGGGCGGCACGTGCTTTCTGTTGCGCAAGGGCATATAGTGTGTAATAAAACCACATGGTCATTATAGTTCATAAAGTAGTGTAATCAGTGAGTTGCGCGGTTGTAACCATCATATTGATGTAATCAGAAATTACACATATCAAGCAGCATAGAGGCTTTGATTTATTCGTCACTTCAACATCATCTCATCACTGCTCCGCGCCTAGGGCGGGCGACGGACTGCGGCATCGAGCGGAGGTTCTGCTCGTGCATCATCATCATCATTTTCGATAGCTTATTGCTATCTGGTGGCCCATTTCATTCTCGCCGGCTTGGGGAAAGCCGCGGGAAACTCATCATCATATGAACCTACCAGGCGCGTGCGGGAAGCACCGCCGAAACTTCAACAATAACTGTTAAATTATTATTTCACTTCTCATGCTCAGAAAATGCTTATTTGCGCAGGATATAGGCTGCACAAAACAGAATTTTGTGCACAAGGGCAAAAACGTATCTACTCATAAATGTATCTATATTAAGGCAAAGGAAATGAGCCATACAGCCAAACACAATAAAAAGTTCAGAGTTAGAATTTGTTATTTTATAGTATTTACTTTAATTTATTTGCCTTATGTGTTTTTAAGTCATAAAAGATATTAAAATTTAAATTAAAGTACGGTAGGTTATTTAATTAATTTAAGAAAATTACTTTATTACAAAACTAATTTAATAGTTTGCTGTATAGGTCTGCAGCCCAAGCCTAATATCAATGTCGTAAGATTAAAAACAAAAGCGGCGGGAAACAGGTCTTGTTTTTTCGTGCGTTTATTAATTTATTTCCTCGCAATCGAAGTGAAAAGCAGAGTTTATAACTCGTCCACAAAACCATTTTTATCCTCGACATAACTATCAGCTAAAAGTCTCGGATAGAAATGATTCGTTTTGTGCACTTGTTGTAAAATCTACTATTTTTTGTAATGTAGGTAGGTAGGTCTTTGTAGTTTCAGTTAAAAATATGCAAGTATTTTTTTATGATACTTCCACGAAACAGTCACTAGATTGTATGGGTGTGTGTGTAGAATGGACACAATCTAACACTCCGTCCACACGCACCCAATTTTTGAACAAATGAATAATATTACGAGACGCGATCCTCGGCCGCAGTGCAAGCGTTTTTCGTGAGGGACGTGGAGAGGGACATGGATGACGAATAAATAAATTTATATGCGTTGCTCGGCTCAAACAAGCATACGGTCGGCCTGAAGCCGTCACCGTAGCCTATAGATGCTTGCAATACCGGGGGTATCATTTACGCGTTGCCAACTCTCCCAAGTGGAGCTCTGGAGACCTTACTCACCGTAGTAGGAGCTCAACATGGCCGAGACCAATGCTATTTGGCTACGATCTTCTGTAAGTTGGAGGTCCTTCCCCAGACGGGCTGCTCCGATTTGAGCGGATTATCAGCTGTAGCCTACCTCTCATGATATTTTTTCATAACCACTTACAAAAGATTTTTTTTCGCGGTCTTCCCGCTAAGCGAAATGTCGCGGCATGACATAGATTGAGAAGTCTCCTTAACCTTTGTGGGGTGACCCTCACCCTGCCATCTGAAGCATGTAATAAAGACACGTGAGAAAGCAGAACTAGAAACAAAAAAAAACCCCAAAGCAATTAAGGCCGGGCGTCTCTTAATCCTGCGTCTTATACCAACAATATTTTTTCGGGAAGATTATAAATATACTAGCAGTGATATGCGGTTTTCCTCGCTTTTTTTAATACTTACTCCATCTAATTTCTTTCTGATTAAATTGAGAGTTCAAAGACAACTGTAGTTTCTCCTCCGGGACGTCAATAACTTCATTGCTTATTGTCAATCTGAGGTCGCCGTTGTTGACCCTGGCAATACAGGAGACACAGCACTGGGAATTTGCTGTGCACAGCGGTTGGCTTGTCGTATATTTTAGAAACAAACAATACAAATATTTCATCTTTATAATATAGACAAAATATTTATTAGGTATTATGTTTATGATATTTTATTTTTTTATTTTCCTTTATTAATTTTCCCTTACAACATTTTAATTTACGAGTGGCTTAGGAAAAATATTTTTTTAATTTCAATTCAAATTAAGTCGAAAGTGGGTAATGGAGGCTTCAATAAAAACAACAGCCTGTTATAATATAATTTGTCTTAAAAAAAACGATAATTTTTTTTTGGTGAGTCCTTTTGAATAATTTTTACACAGAAACAGACACATTAACAGAAACAGACACATTAACAGAAACAGACACATTAACCAGGGGCCCGATTCTACTAACTCAAATGCACGAATAAACTCTCAATGGTGTCTCAATCGTGTCTCAAAAGAATGTCGATAGTGTATCAGTGGAATAGTTTTTGACATTTGTTATGGACTTAAACAATAAGTTAAAAATATGTTATTGTTTAAGTCCATAACAAATGTCAAAAACTATTCCACTGATACACTATCGGCATTCTTTTGGGACACGATTGAGACACCATTGAGAGTCCATTGGTGCATTTGTGTTAGTAGAATCGGGCGCCTGTAAGTTAACATTACAATGTAAACGTCAAAATAAATTTCTGGTTGTTAATAGTAAATACGAAATATTACTAGTGGCCCTTATTTTATTTTGACTAGTATTATTTAAAAAAAACTAATCCAATCAAATCAAAATATTTTTATTCAAATAGGCATATTACAAGCACTTTCGAATCGTCACTTTTTTTTCCCTACCACCAGTTTAGACAGCAGATTTGTGCTAAGAAGAACCGGCAAGAAACTTAGCACTTGCTCTTTTAAAATGGTAATGACATAAATTACAATTACGATAAATAAAAGTTACATTACAATTACATTAATAAAAAATAAAACTGCATGTTATAAATTAATTTAAATTTTTATAAAAATCTTTAAATACTTACATTAACATGTAAGTATTTAAAGATTTTACCTAATTTGCTAATCTTGCTAGTGAATAAAAAACATTGACGTACAAAAGTATTTACTTAATCTATTTGCATTTAAATATTTTTATGACGACCTCCGTGGCGTAATGGTTACCACGCCAGACCGCCACCCAGGAAGTCCCGGGTTCGAATCCCGGTCGGGTCATGATGAAAAACTTTTTCTGATTGGCCTCGGGTCTTGGATGTTTATCTATACTTAGTCTGGCCATAAATACTGTTACAACTGAAAATAAACAAAATATTACTTTTGAATTTGGAATCTGTCATTTTTATATGATTTTTCATTGTCTTTTCTTATTTTGGCGCCAATACATTGTACAATATTTTGCGATATCAAAATGGAGTAGGATGATAAAGAGAACCGAATCGCTGTGATTGCATTTCACAAAGTAGGTATGGAGCCAAGTGCAATTTTTAAAACTCTTCATACGCTTGGTATTGGTAAAATGTTTGTGTACCGGGCTATTAATAGGTACAATGAGAGCTCCTCTGTTTGTGACAGAAAAAGATCTGGCCGTCCACGTAGTGTTCGTACGAAAAAGGTGGTCAAAGCAGTAAGGGAAAGAATTCGAAGAAATTCTGTCCGAAAGCAAAAGATTTTATCTCGGGAGATGAAGATAGCACCTAGAACCATGCCGCGTATTTTAAAAGATGACTTAGGACTTGCAGTCTATAAGAGACGTACTGGTCATTTCTTAAATGATAATTTAAAAAAGAATAGTGTGGTAAAATCAAAAAAACTACTGAAGCGGTACGCGAAGGAAGGTCACAGAAAATTTTTGTTTACGGTTGAGATTTTTTTTTACAATTGAGCAACATTTTAACAAACAAAATGACCGTATTTATGCTCAAAGCTCTAAGGAAGCTTCCCAATTAGAGTGTGAGTGCAACGTGGGCATTACCCGACTTCAGTGATGGTTTGGTGGGGTGTTAGCTATGAAGGAGTGACTGAGCCATACTTTTGTGAAAAAAGTATCAAAACATCGGTACAAGTGTATCGAGATACTATTCTTGAGAAGGTAGTTAATCCCCTTAACAACACCATGTTCAATAACCAAGAATGGTCCTTCCAGCAAGACTCGGCGCCGAAGCACAAAGCTCGGTCCACACAGTCTTGGTTGGAATCGAACGATTCCGACTTCATCAGAGCTGAAGACTGGCCGTCGTCTAGTCCCGATCTGAATCCGCTGCATTATGATTTATGGTGCGTTTTAGAGAGTACGGCTTGCTCTAAACGTCATGATAATTTGGAGTCCCTAAAACAATCCATACGATTGGCAGTGAAGAATTTTCACATGGAAAGAGTGCGTGTTTCTATTGATAACTGGCCTCAACGTTTAAAGGACTGTATTGCAGCCAATGGAGACCACTTCGAATAAACCTTTTATATTTTAAATTGTTTTATAGTTATGTATTAAACTAACACATTGTTAAAGTAATAAATGTTATTTGCAATTGAAAAATAATAAAAAACTCTTTTACAATATTTATGGCAAGACTAGGTATCTGCATTTGTTATAAAATATAGTATCGTTGAGTTAGTATCCCTTATCACTAGTTTCGAACTTACTTTGGGGCTAGCTCAATCTGTGTCATTGTCCCTATGTTTATTATTTATTATTATTTTATTTAAATGCGCGAAAACTACGGTTTTTAAATAAAACCTGTTCTCTTACAAAACGTCCTAAAATTGCCAATCACAGTAAGATGTTTGCTTTCAACAATAGAAACTTTGAAAGAGCAATACAAATTGTTTTGGACACGCGATCTCCTCCAGACAACCTTCGATTGAAAGGTAATTTAGCCAACTCTAAATAAAAATAACTATCAAATCATAACACTTATGATACGGTTGTATTGAAGATTCATTAATGCAATCATTACATTATAAACAAATGAACACGAAATTACTTGCTTATTCCTCATTAAAAAAAAAATGTATCTTAATTAAAAATATTAATTCAGAGGATATATTCTTTTGTTATATTTATCAAAATTAGTTCAGTACCTTACAAAGATCTTACATAAGATCGTAGCTAAATAGCATTGGTCTCGGCCATGTTGTGTTCCTACGGTAAGTAAAGTCTCCAGGGAGGGTTGGCAACGCGTGAGTGATACCCCCGGTATTGGAAGCGTCAATAGGCTACGGTGATGCTTACCATAAGGCGGACCGTATGCTTGTTTGCCACCCTAGTGGTATAAAATAGAAAAAAAATACCGCTAAATAATATCAGTACAGATTATAGGTATGAATAATCGAATTATTTTTATGAATAACTGTTTCCCATTCACGACTGCACAACAAAAATCTAAAAATTTATTTTCAATGCTATCTAAATTAAAAAAAAAACAACTGTCATTTTCTCATTGGTGAATTTCCACTATCGGATATTGTAACCGGGTACGGTATATCCATGAGCTGCGGACATCCAATGTATTATTCATACCCGCATCGCATCAGTGCGCTTCCCGCATTTAAATCCATTATAAGACTACCGCCGCTGCAATGTTTTAATCGTTAGTTTGATTAATCGGTTTCTGTGACATCAGTTACACAAGTTGCTGGACTGGTCATAATAGTTTAAAATCTAATTGAACACTTCTGAGTTTAGATTTAACTTTAGATTCAATAGCTATAAAATGGGACCATTCAAGTTTCGTAAATGTGATCTCAAGTCAGCTTACCGGGTAAGTTACCTGGGAAACCCAGGCAGTGTCTGGGAAACATTCCGCGACGTCATGGCTGGCTTCCAGGAGGAATTAGTAGGGCTGGAGTGAAAATTCGTCCGCCACTCTTTGCAAAATCCAAAATCTATCACCTCCTGCTCTGCTAACTTCAAGCTAGAGACTGGCGAAGCATGGCTCAAGATAGGAAGAAATGGCGTTCTCTTGTGTCGGAGGCCAAGACTCACTTTGGGTCGCTGAGCCATCAGAGTAAGTATCTCCTCCAGCTAACTCCCGGGAAATAGAGCGAAGTGATGAGGAGTTAGACAAGGAGTTAGAAGTCAAAGAAAAAGTGAAGTAAAACGAAGAGCCCGCCCACACTCTTATATTCGCTCAACTTCGCAAGACTGTTACAATTCCAGTCAAAGAACAATATTACAACTTGATGAATAAATTCAAATATTTTATGGAACTGCTAAGCCCTAATCAAAAAGTATTCAACGATCGCCAAGTCACGAACCAAACTTAGTATTTGTATTATTTAATACTAAACTTCTAGAACCTGATTTCCCAAGTGAAAAATTTTCAATAGCCCCTAAGTGTATTTGAGTGTAAGAAAATGTATTTTTCAATAGAAAAATATCGCTATGAATAAACTTAAATATTTGTTAAGCCGTTTAAAAACACAATAGGTTTGTGGTATCAACATTTTTCACATTTAATTCGAGGACGTGATAGGAAATAGCTTTATTTAATAACAAGTCTCCAAAATATTCTTCTTAGATTAGTGTAATAAATGAGTAACTTTAAAAAAAAATACTAGCCATTAAAGCCCCGCTGCTGGGCATAGGTCTCTTCTCTCTTTTTATGACCATCCCTTTCTGCTCTTTCTTCTTTTCATTCCCCATCTATTAAATTATCTATTATTAACGGAGCCCCGGCTTCGCACGAGTTTTACTAAGAAACCCTAAATTAAAAAAAAAATATAGCCTAGTTACCCGGGAATAAAGTACTTTCCCAACGGTGAAAGAATTTTTGAAATCCGTTCAGTAGTTTTTGTGTTATTCATTACAAACATACACACAAAAATTCAAAAATTCACATCTTTCCTCTTTAAAATATTAGTGTACGTCCTTTGATAAAAACCAATAAGATAGATAATGATAATGCAGAAGTTCGAATTCCCAATAACGTGAATGATTTTCAATTAAATTTTCGAATCATTAGATTTTGATTCAACTAGCTAGCTGAAACTCGCCAGTGAAATTATATTACGGGAGCTATGGTGTCATAGACAAACAGATGGAGATAGACTGATCAATAACTTTGAACGCTTTGAACTAAAGTAGGGCTAATATAATAGATCACATCAGTTTTATACTTCATAGCCTCAATGTCAACATTATTTTGTTCATTATTACAATACAAGTACCTAATTTTATTCTTTACTTGCTGACCCGTGCCCACTTCGTTGGGCATAATGTTAAAAGCCTTTTTATTTTTCGGTTTATTATATAACCTATGACACTCAGCAATAATGTGGCTTTATATTGGTGAAAGAATTATTAAAATCGGTTCAGTAAATCCCGAGATTACCCCTTACAATTTAACAAATACACAAACTTTACCTCTTTATAATATTAGTATAGATTAATAATTGTAAAAAGGTGAAGTAATTTTGCATTTATGCTGATTAAAAGCTACGTAGATGGATTTTCATGAAGTGTCAAAATGTGATCTGTTATTTTGGCTCTACTATGGCTCCCAGTAGGTATTGGTCTTCCGTCTTCAGAATTTTAGGTTATAGGGTTTTTAAACAAAATGTGAGACTATCCAAGGCGTCAAGGTCAAATAGCGAAGGTTAAAAATGGCGATATATTTAAATTTATAAATTCATATTTTTATGTTTTGTAGTTCAAACTACCAACTAGTATGATGAAGGTTTAAACTTTGTCCAAAAGGGGCGAATACGTCGCGTTTTAATATCCATCGCGGATTGGCAATCATTTCAACGTGAGGTCTAACATACATAGAGCTCAATGTAGCACGAAACGCGTCGTTAACGCGCGTACATGTGTACAGGGTTTTAGGGATGGGACGTTTTTTTCTGGATTCCATTTAGGGGGCGATTTCGAATGTTAAAATCGGTTAAAACGTCATTAACATTCGCCAAACGAACCACCCAAAACCAAATTTACTCGCTTCATACCAGTTAAAACTGGTAAATAACCATTAGCAAATAGAATTTGCCCGCCATTTTGTTCCGGATTAGATAACGTACCCTCAAAATTTCTAACTTTTGGGAAAGTTTCAATTAGATAGCATAACCTAATTTGTAATACCTACACACGACCGTTGGCAATTAAAAACTAACTTCGTATGTAGTTAACCCCAGTTGTTATAAATAGCATGTAACGTTGTAACTTAAAAATACCAAACGAGTATTAGGATATTTTGGTCAAATACCCGTCCTACTTCCTGTTGTCTTCCTTTTTATTTTTTTTTTAAGTTTGACAACGCATCCTAGATTCATGTAGTAATGGATGTCCATGCGCAGCGATGGTTGCTTACCATCAGGAGACGAGGATAGATAGAGAAAGAAAGATCGATAGTCCTAATCACTAATAAAATAAAATAAACATGATCCACTACTGACTACAACTTTTCTGAAATTTCTCCAGCTGTCGGCAATGGAATAGGGACTTAATATTATAAATTGTACAAGATGTAGGTACAAATTCTGATGACTGTAAAGTAGACATCGAAAAGAGCATGGATAAAGTGAATGTTGTTTAAAATTCTTATAAATACGGACATGCATTGGAAAAACGAGTTTGTCTTGAACTAACAATGGAAGACAGAACGCGACTTTACAGTCTCCTTCCGTTTGGGATTCCGATAAAGACTCTTTGAGATCACGGTGACTATATAAACAAGAGACAATGACAAATATCAGTTTTTAGTTTTTTTTTTGTAGAATTTAATTGAAGTGCCTTTTACGTGCCATTACTTCATATGCATTGAAGAAATATTTGATATTTATAAGTAAGCAATTTTAAAACATAATATAACTTGAACTTTCCAAAATAAAAACATATCTATTAACCTTATTGTTAGAGAAAATAAAACTTCTACTCACCAGTAGCTTTCACATCATCAACCGCTATCATTCTTCTGATGGGATGACTATTTGGTTTTCATTTTAAGTAAATCCTTACTAATAAACGCGAAAGTTTGTTACTCTTTCAAGCTAAAATTACTGGACAGTATTGCTTGAAATTTGGAACACAGATAGTTTATAATACTCATTAATGACGACCTCCGTGGCGTAATGGTTACCACGCCAGACCGCCACCCAGGAGGTCCCGGGTTCGATCCCCGGTCGGGTCATGATGAAAAACGAACTTTTTCTAATTGGCCTCGGGTCTTGGATGTTTATCTATATATGTATTTGTTATAAAATATAATATAGTTGAGTTAGTATCCCATAACACAAGTTTCGAACTTACTTTGGGGCTAGCTCAATCTGTATGAATTGTCCCTTTATATCTGTATGAATTATCCCTTTATATTTATATTTATTTTATTAACGCATTGAATAGTTTTTATCCCGTGTTACATTCCGAGAACGGTTAATAAATTGCTAAGGACACTTGAGTGAACATGTCTACAAAGTTACAGTGACAAGGTACTAAAATGACAACATATTTATGTCGTTGTCTACGCTTACCAGATCGTGAACGACATGCACGGAAACTTGCAAAAACTAAAACGATTTTGTAGAAACATGTTCGAATCCTTTTTCAATAAAACATTGTCCTTTACTCCAAATTGTATGTAGTCGCCTCTACTATTCTAAGCTAGCAGCTAGCGTTCCTTTTACCTAGAATTTTATTGAGCTCCGCACCCTGTACTTACCTATGTATAAAAACATCTTCAGAATGCATTTATGAGGTTAAGTTTGTACTGAATTTTATATTTTTAGTTTCAAATCATGGAGGTAATAAGTACTAGCGTACAACAGTACTTATTACTTCCATGTTTCAAATATCGTCTCTATACTTTACAGATATTTAAAATATTTATTAGGCTAAGAACTCACGCAGCTAACTAACAGAAGCTGCGGGCCCGCAACCGCGGCGGACGCGGGTGAAAATCGCTCCGTGAGTTCTTAGCCTTTTAGGTTCACTTTTATGGGCAATATCATTATTTTTAATGTAAAGTTTGAGATATCTGACAGAGTACATTGCTATTCTATTGTAATTTTATTAATAGTACGATCTAACGATGGGCTAATAGCCTAATAGCTAGTTTGACTTTATCATAAACTTCTAAAATTTATAGTCTAATCTAAGATGTCCATCTTCTTATTTTAGCGTTTATTAACGCAAAACACTTTGTTCGTGTCCACCACCAACCTTTTCAACCAATCTTTTCAAGTAATATTTCGACATCAAAAGAAAACACCCCAACATTATTATTATACACAACTTCTGCCCACAATTTCCGAAAATAAATTTATACTGGAAGCAGGAAAATTATGATAGACCGATCAATCTTCACCTCCGTGGTACGAGAGCTGCATTTTATCACGCATACACGTACAGTGCCACAAACTTATCTGTGCCGGTGGCCAAAACTGGAACTAATGAATTCGCCTTGAATACCTTGAAAATTACCTTCAGTACCATAGATCACAGCGCCCCTGCCATCGGTACAGATAAGTTTGTGACACTGTACTAAACTACTAATCTCAATGAAATATTCAGTTGTAGATTTATCTTGTAAGGTTTTTGAGTGAATTGCAATATGTTATCTATGTCAGATCTATCTGCAATTGATTTTATCCTGACCAGTCCGAGTCTTTAAGAAATATTTTCTGCCAAGAATACTAAATTTTTTAGGAGATTACGTTCTCTTAGATATTTTTGGAAATAAATATCAAATTTTTATTTAAAATTTGGGAATGAATTATTTTCGATCGTAAATTATTGCTTGTGATTAAAGATTGACGTTTGTTAGCTTTAATTGTACAATTTTATTATGTAACCATAAGCTAAGCGATCGGTTACCTATATCGGATAGCATCCAAACTGATGAAATGTAAATAATTCTGTAACTGTAGTATATTGACGCATAGTCTAAAAGTACATCGCCATACTCAATAATCACCAAAGATCAGCCAAGGTTTAACTAAAACTCGTCAATTTTCCTCAAGCATGACATTGACAAACAAGTTTTAGTCAATCCCTAGTTTTATTTTTTTATTAAAAGGGGTAAGAGTATTAGTTTTTTGTTTATATTCAATGAAATAAATCTCCATTTAGAAGCATAAATTTTGAGCGAAAAATGGCGAAATAAAATGTCACCATTCACATTGTTTACTGAACGAGAGACGAATGACTAAAATCCATTCATGCCCCGAGTGATTCACGCTTTTGTTGGAATAGTTCACTTTTTAGGGTTCCACTTCGACGGGTGCAACGTAAAAACGGCTAATATACAAACCAGCTACTATTCAAGAGAGCGTATAGTGTTCCTATTAGGGGTACGGGTCTCCGTATAATCGAAGGGCATTAGAGCATTATGTGGTACCTATATGCTCAAATAAATGCTGATTATCGGAGGCTAGTGTTTTCAGGCAGCCTGAAGGCTATCTTACCGACTTGGTTTACGTCATCTGTCATCAATCGATAACTACCGGGGCCGACACGACTCAGCGTGTCCTCCAAAGCACGAATGTTTTTAGATAATATTGAGTTAAGCAAAAAAAAATATCAATTTTTTTGAAGGTTTGGTCTAGATCGAAATCTGCTATATTGAAATCTGCCGGTCAGTATAGGGCGGCAGCTCCTTTGATTTTAGATCATCTTCCAAGGGTGATTGCGGTAATATGAATAGCTTCGCAACCCTCCCCAAGAATTGGCCTAAAAATACAAAAGATCTTTTCAAATCCCTCAAATTCTTCAGCTTTATTTTATTGGGATAGATATACTTCAATATAATTTTAAATTGCGCAGTTTTTGGGAAAATTCAACGACTACCGGTATCGCTCGCCTAGAATTTATTAATGTTCATTGTTGCAGGTCTCATTTCAATCGAAGTAAAAGCTTACTCTGCCACGCTGCTCTAATGCGTATTGGCGGAGGTCAGTGCTTTCAAGCCACCTGGCGGTCACCGATTTGACAACCACCAAAACCAGCCAGCGTCACAACGTGTCCTCAGTTTCAGAATTTCGAATGTATGTGCCCGCCCTCAACGTGCCCTCAGAATCTCGAGATAACGAAATCCATCCAAACACTGGCTAGGGTCAACATTGCTTAACTAGCGTGTTTGTTTAGATTGCATCACACAGCGACGCTTCAAGTACATATTACAATTTTAATACGGAACCCAATAAATTTTAATTGTAACATTCTTTACCAACACTCACATTTTATAGTCGCGTCCGTGATAGAAATATGGTTTTCAGAATCGTTGTGGATTTCATTCACGTATATAATAGATACTTTAACTAGTAGTCCATTTTAAAACCTTTTTTATAGAGTAATACCATTCCACCAATTGCTATCAGGCAGATCGTATATTTTGATTAGAAACTCTTTTGGACATATTTAAAGTGTGGAATTTTAATATGGATTTATAAAATATATAACTAGAGGGTGTGTGAATCTTTATATTTTTAAATTATTTTCTAATTCTCTATGTTTTTACACGTCATCTTGTACAGTCAGGTGCACGTCGAGCTTTACACTTGCAGTACAAATTTGGCTCTTATGTCATAGAACTTAAGAACGATACATAGTCCGATATGTAAAGGTTGACATGCTCTTGACTGTGCTTGTCACTCTTTCACTCGTTTTCCTCTGTCTTGTAAACTTTCTCATAATCATAGATTTAATGCTCATAATACACAAAAAAAAATATTAGTCTATTAACATTAGTATTTTCTTCCAAATTCCTACCATTCTCAACGTATTGTTTTTCGGAACAAGCCACACATTTCCATCGTAACCAAAAGTACAAAAACTTACGTTAGGAAAGAACCCGATATTTTCTGTTTGTTCAAATACCGTTTTTTTGTTGTTGAAACAAAACAGAACCTACGATCCATCACGGGAGACAGATGCAAGTAATCATTAGTTGCTTGTCGATCAGGTGACGGGAAAAACGTAGGCCCAAGGTTTAGAAACAGGTAAAATAAAAGAACATTTACAGAGAAATGTTTCAAGGTGCTGACGGGACGGTTCGATGGCTCGCTACTGGATCAAGCTCGATCGTGGCAGCATTATTAAATATCAAAATCCTTTCTATAGACGGTGATAACCACTTTGCATCAGCTGCCCCGCTTGCTTCTTTATCTTGCACAGAGAGATTTGTTTCAAATTGTTGGGACATATCACCGGCCAAGGAGGCCGTTATACTGGCCGGCAACGCTTCTTTTGTTTTTTTTTAAATACTTTTTCATTACATTTTTATGTTAATATTTTTGACTCTTAATAAATTACACATTTTATTATTAAGCAATGGTTTTATTTTTTTAAATATAATAAGGAAATTACCTCCTTCCTTACATTACAGTCCTTCGAGCCGGATATTGAATTGAACCTCAACACAAATTGTTGTTTCTCACGTAGTTTCTAAGCCCCCCCCCCCCACTCCTAAATTTTTATGCCTATCTATTTTTGAACATTATTATATAAAAATATTAAGTACTTTCTTAAAATAATACGCCAATTTCTAACACCCACATAACCGTATCAACATCATAATATTTATCATAAACATTTTGTAATGAATGGTAATGACTTTATTTATTCCCATGGACTAGTTTCAGAGCATCACCCACTCTCATCCCACTGTTGGGATAATTCAGACACGTTTTTCCGTAGATTAATACTCTATTTTTAGTCACCTAATTGACGTCAGTGTCACCTATTACTGTTGCAATTAAGAAATCGGCTATCTCATCAGGGGAAGCACCACCCTTTCATAGAATATTGGCGTAAAACAGCAATACGTGTCTCAATGAGTGAAAGATTTTTTTTATTATTATATAGTAGACAAACAAGCCAACAGTTCACCTGATACTTACGCTTTATCTTTATCGCTGCCCATAAACACCCGCAACTCCAAGAGGGACACTGGTGCGTTGCCAACTTTTGAGATATTTGAGAGAGATTTCGAAGCTTTATTTCTTTCTCTTCTATTTTTCTTTATCTCTTCTCTCCCTATTGTAGCAGCCAGTGCATTGGTAGTGCCTCTAGTAGTATCAATGTTGATAGGCGGCGGTAACTCCTTTCCAGGCCAGCTTGCTTATATGACATTATAAAACAAATTGCTGATTCACGTCGACATTCCCTGCGAGGATAGTACTTCGCCGGTCGAATTAGCTAAATTCATAAATACATTATCACTGAATAATATTTTTTTCAATTGAACTTACACTGCAATGCTAATATTGGAAAAAATCAGATTGTTCTACGTTAGGTCGAAGTGTTAGTATGATATCAAGGTGTATTTTCGTTTCACCTTTCCATGACCGAATGTCAGTTCCAGAAATAGTTTGCAAAAGCTAGCTAGGATTTTAACATATTATTACAAAAATAGACATTATTATTTTTAGCGATGTGGAATGTGTGATCATCACATCAAAGTACTTGGGGATTTGGAAGATCGCGGGGACGCTGTACCACCTTCTCCTTGAAGAGTGGGAGTACAGCTCAATACTGGCTTTAAGGCTGAGTAAAGTTATAAGAAAGAAAAAAAAGATATTATAAAAATATAATAATATAAAAAAATATTTCGGAACACTACACAACAATTTTAACTGAAAATTACTTATTGTGTTCAAATAGTTCTCCACTCAGCATAAATGCCATGGCACGAGTACAACGCTGGTTTCCTGTGGACACTGTTAAACTTGGAAAAGTCTTAAACATAATAATATTATTATTATATTTATTATAAACAAGTCACCAACACGGCTGAGTCGCGCAGACGTAAAATGAAGTTCGAAACTCATACTAATACTCAGTGCATAACGACAATCGATTTTCAATTGTTTTCTAAACTGTGAATAAAAATTTTGGTGGGTTTTTCTAGTATTCTTTTCCGCCGCTTTACAAACTTCTACTAAAATCTAGACCATTTCTATTGTTTTGATCAAGTTTCTTGAGAAAAAACTGTTTGAAATCGTTCTCTTTTATTCACAGTAATGTACGAAAGGTGAATATGGTGTACTATAACTATTCTCAAAATTGAAGTGTAAACTCACTTTTCCATTTTGTACGTGTCGAGTGGCGTGTAAACACATTACCTCGTCCCCTCACCTGAAAGTATTTGAGTGAGTGAGCTACTACTGGAATTGACATTAGCTTATTCGAACCAAAGGATATATTCATCGATGTATATGTACTACTAGATTAGCTAACTCTTGAACAAACTCGTGCTCCATTTTTATGAAGGTTCCGTAGTAAACTACAAGGAACCCTTATAGTTTCGTCATGTCCGACTGTCCGTCCTCGGTCTAGCGCCTAGACGCAATACCAGAAAGCTGTAATTTGGTATGTATACGCATATTAACAATGCTAACAATGTGGTAGAATAAAATTTTGAAAAATATTTTTTTTGGGGTGCCTCAAGTGGGTGTAAAGTGGGAATGAAATTTTTTTACTTGCTCGGTTTTTAAATTGTACCTAAAGTCCGCTGCAGCGCTGTAACTATAATTACTTGTTTAATCAATCATTATATTTATAAACGCAGCACTGCAGCGCTAAATCTTTTTCAACGTCCAAATTTTTAGATCGTTTTTTGTCAATTGGACTGCTTCTGTCGCTCGCTTGCAGCTGACTGAAGGGTGGTGGTGTCCATTTGCACCTTTGCAATGCCGCAAATCAAATCAAATCAAAATAATTTTATTCAAATAGGCATATTACATGCACTTTCGAATCGAATTTTTTCCCCTACCACAGGTTCAGACGGCAAATTTGTGCAGAGAAGAACCAGCAAGAAACTTAGCACTTGCTTTTATAGAACGGTAATGATATAAAAATCAAAATACCGGACAGTTTGTCTATACTTTTATGCCAATGGATGTATTATGCTTTTTTAACTAGTTTTTGTAGTATAGTTTATGAGGTGATTCCATGAGTTTACAATAAATTTATCCATTGTATTCCTGCAAGTAACTCATATATCGTATACCTACCTCTGATTCCTGCGTTGTATTCTCAATACGATGCAAGGAGGTGGTTTCTTCGGTGGTTAAAAAAGAGATCCCAATTTTTTTTAAAGTGAAAACTTCTTTAGCGGCGCTTGGCACTTTTTTAGATGGTTAAAAATTGTTAAACTCGCGTCAGATCCGTAGCCTGATCGAAAAAGAGTAAGAAAATATTCAAAAATGCACAACGTTGATTTTTGGTTTTCACTTCTGCCGTGCGGAGTGCAACCTGTCCTTTTTTTTGTGGATGAGTGTCTTCTGTCTAGTTTATGCGCTAGTCCTCCACAAAACATGACTTCATTATAATGCCATAGTATAGTTTTAATTTAAACGAAATGGACTCGACTCTAACATTTTAGACTTTAAAATGTGCTTGCTCCTTTTAAACGACAAGAAATTGCTACTAAAAGGTTACAACGTGATGTTTCAAACTACTTCGTTCCCTTTCATCGAAAAATGTCTTTTGGTCAGTAAATAAAACTTCGAACGTTTTACATAGGTAGAGTAAATATATAGTCGTGGGTCATACCTAGTGTTGGGACACTTACTTTTCTTTTTAAAAGAGCTAGGGTGCATATCCCACGACTATATTATTTACCTTATTATTTTTTTGTAGATTTACTAAATGGTGTCAGTTCAATGTTATATTTTAATAAAATACAAATTGAAAATTTTATTTGGAAATTTTGAGAAACGGACATTATGCGACGAAGCCCTTGCCACAGAAAATATTTAATCGACGCGGGAGTTGAACCCGCCACCCACCGAGTGTCACATACTCACATCCATTCCAACAGGTCGATAAAAGTATTTTATTTTTATAAATATCCAAGATCGCCCTAGAAACGACCGTATTCTTTAGTACGACATTCCGAGCTATTTCAAATCATTGCTTTTATGTATAAAATTATTTAATTAAATGGCTAGCTAAGTTAACTATTTTATGAAGAGTGCGTGGACCGAGTACAAAAATTTATATTTAAATAAAAGTTAAATGCATTCAAGTAGGTAGTTTCTAGTTGACATTGTATAAATAATAATGATCTGTATTATTAAATCTGTTCTATAAAATACCATTTGGGAAACAAACACAAAATAGCTAATGGTAATAGAAACAGCGTAAAATAATCAGATTTTTTTGTCATTAAAAAAATACATCACACATAATAAAATACATTAAATAAAATCATTTTATTTTGCAAGTAGATTTATAGGAAATACTTTTGCACGTCAGATCTTTTTTTTAAATCCTACTAGCACTACATACTATGCTACTACAACATAAACATTTTTTACCACAAAGTTGGCAAACGAGCATACGGCCCGAATGATGGTAAGCATCACCGTAGCCTATAGACGCTTACAATACCGGGGTTATCACTCACGCGTTGCCAACTCTCCCCCCCCCCCCCCCCAAGTGAAGCTCTTACTCACCGTAGGAAAGGAATACAACATGGCCGAAACCAATGCTATTTGGCTACGATCTTTTGGGCTGCTCCTATTTGAGCAGATTATCCGCTGTGTCCTACCTCTTTTAAAAGCTGCGCTATGATTTATCAAAGAATATCAATTTTTATTTTATTCCTTGCGTGAAAAAGGACTGCTCAGGCGAAAGCTACGAATATTCGCTAGTTTAATAATTGATATAGTGTTGATAACATAAGGCGATAAAAACAAGAAGTAAACCAAATATACCGCATGGGACAGCGCGTTAGTGCTGCTACATTAAGTCGCGATTAGCTTGAGTACAACTTTGTCAGATGATGGATGTGGGATCTCGCGATAGTCGTAATAGGATTCTTGACGGCATCTGGCTAAAATGTGCGAAGTCAGATTAGTATTATAAGTGGGTTATGTGTTTTGTTTTGACGCTATTAAGCGCGTCACAACCGGGAAGATACGATAAGGTATCAGAGGGGCAACCATGAAAGTGTCCATCCGAAACAACGAAACACGTAGTCCTGACAAAAAAGACATTGCTAGTTGGAATAAGGTTCAAAACTTGTTAGAATTCAACAAAACGTCGTCAGTACGGGCTGGATATATAAATTAGCGCAGGTTTTTGTTAGAATCCCTATTTTTTATTTAAAAATATAATATAGCCAATATCACTCAACGGTGAAAGAATTTTTTAAATTGGTTCAGTAGTTTTTTAGTTTAATTACAAAAAATATATAAATCTCTCCTCTTATTGTATTATATTAGTTCTGTTGTTTATTTAAAGTATCTGACAGTATCGCAAATGGCTCATCCTCATCATTTCAAATGAGTTGGTCCGCAGGAGCAGGGTATGTGCATATCGCTTTTTTCTGTCATTATGTTAAATAAATTAAAATAAGTTTGTATATTTTGTAAATGTTTGTCACGTACAAAGATCGAACCCGCATATATGAGAATACCCTTAAAGCTTCCAGAAATAGAATCTCGCTTCGTTTGCCAAAGTTTGCGCAATCTATGGGAAATGTTTTTTGGTCTTTTTCGAATTGGTGGTGACGGCAAATGATGGTTATAGGTCAATGACGGTGATGATAAAATTGTAATTATAGAAACTGTAGTCTACACTAAAGAGGAAAGATATGATTGTTTGTTTGTTTGCATTGAATAGGCTCTGAAACTATTGACCAATTTGAAAAATTTAAGAATCCTAACAAAATAAAACCTTACGTTGAACATACTTGGCAAAAATGGATAGGGAACAATAAAAGAAAAGTAATATAAGGAAAAGAACAATTTGTCTGTCTGTTTGTACGAGCAAATAAATAAAATAAATAATGCTGTTTACAACTTTACACAAGAAGATAGAGCTTGACTTGGGGAGTAAAATATAAGCTTTATTTCATTAAACATATTAAAATTTAATGCGAGAATCGAACCTTAAACCAGTCCACTGAACTAAGTCGGTCATCAAATTCAATGTTAGTTAATAGTAGCAACGCTCTAAAATCTCTAAATGCTCTCCTGAGTGTCGCATCTTTTTTTAGATTTCAGCGAACGAACACATTCGCTTGACCACAGTACCGTTCTGTTAGGCGCGCGCACTACAGTAAGTTTTTTTTATATAAAAACTTTTTTTGTAAAATACTCTATGCTAAATCCTCTATCAAAAATACTGGCACAAAATAAAAAAGAAATTGAAATTTTAAATCGAAATTTAAATTTGCAATTTCCCTGTCTCGTCCTGTAAAAAGTGTGTTGTTCTAATTTAGTAGTGATGTGAAAAGTGATTTTTAGTTTTAAGTGACGGAAAATGTGTTTTTTAGTAGTGTAAAGGGAGTATTTTGTTTACACCCGCGACACGACAGTTCTATTTTGAGATGTAACCGATTGGTTTATTTTATTTAAATTTGAGGGTATCAAATTCCAATTAATTATACTGAAAACAAAGTAACACAGTTGACTTTGATGATGATTGTTGAGTTATTCTGGTACCTACCTTGCCACTATCAAATAATTCTAAACAGGTTACATTTTATTAGAACATTCTGCAGTATCTTAGGTGCCAACCAGCAAAAATTCTGTCATAAGAAAGAATGTTTCATAATTATTATAAGAGTAGATTTATTTATGAAACTTGTCAAAAGTATTATGTCAGAAATAAATTCGTGTGAAGATTAACCGTGAATTGCTCAGAACCATTTTTATACTTAATGTCATATTTTAATGGCTGTCACTGTCAAACTATTGAAAAGAAGAGATCGCTTGAGTTTATTATGTGACATTAACATTTAAAAGCGTTTCAGAAACTGGCTGTAATAGTTTTGTATTAATGTCAACTACGATCCTTAATTTCGTATATTCAAAAGTTAAAAATAAAGTAGGTATTTTTTTTTATTCAATCAAACCTTTATTCGAGTTTTGTCATTTTTCCACCACAACGTTCCTACGGTCAAGTGCTTACTACTAACAACTAGGAGAACACTCAGTATCTACCCCGAACTTTTAAAATTATACTTGTGCAAGGCAATAATTTTTTTTTTCCAAAATCAGCAAAAATATAATGCTTGTTAGTACTTTAAAGTAACCTGTGTACAATATCGTAGATATAAAAAATGCCATAAAAATATCAACACACAAATTTTTACACATTCAATGACAGGCTCATAAGTCTAGAACATTTTGAATGCAATAACGTTGCCAGAATTCATAGCAATCAATTTATAAACCGCTCACATAAACCTATTGCCACTTTTTATTACAAAATGACATTCGAGTTTTCATTGTCAAGCATTATTGTCATTTTCATGACAGACACAAGGAGAAATTCTATTGTTCGTCTAAATATGTTGACTTGGTTTTGGCGCGTTTTATAGAGGAGGAGGTCGCACTCACACAGGTTAAGCAATGTCAACCCTAGCCAGTGTTTGGATGGGTTTGGTTTTCTCGAGCTTCTCCGTGCTTCGGAGGGCACGTTAAGCCGTAAGTCGGTTCCGGATGTTGTCGATGGCAGTCGACAGTACCAACTAAAGTGGCATGAGTAAAATAGCTATACCGAGCAGTGGGTGAATGTGGGCTTATTATATTTATGGTAGGTAATTCTTTTTCCGGCAGTGGAACAGCTTAGGCTAATAATAATAATTTTTAAAAGGCTAACGAGCTTGCGGGTCACTCATGGAGCACCTCTGTGCTCCATGAGTGACCCGCAAGCTCCAGTATCTCTATACTGGGGGACTCCACTGCTGGTCTTTAAAGTGCATGTACGCTCGCTTCTTGAAGGTTTCCAAGTCATTGTCATAAAACTGTAGATGCGAAGTAGTTATCATACTAATTACAGGCTTATCATTGGTGTTCACAGTCCAAAATGTAACCAGCAATTGGTTTGTAAATGTAAATCTTCGGGGCGATTTATTCCCCCTAATTTATTCCCATTTCGGGCAAATTGGGATTGTTACAGTTAACCACCCCATTATTGGTGTCAAGAGAGTCGTTTTGCGTGTTTTAATCTATACAATGACTGTCCTCAATTATTTTGTGGAAAAGTGGGTATGCATAAATATCTATCATTCTTTTATGAGAAAATATTCACTCTGTATACGAGCTGACGGAAAGATAAAGGAGCTGCCATTTTCATGATATTCTTCTTTGTCGCTTCACTCTTGACAGATTGGTCGTCGATTGAGAGTTGGAAGTACGCTTCATTATTCGTCGTCATTCCCGTGTTCATAGAGTGTTAAGGGCAGACTTTACTTGGTCGGCCCAGCGCATCGGTGATCTTCACGTGGTCTTGTGCCTTCCACATTTTCGTGATAAAAACAGTTAAAATGTACTTTCAAACTCACCCACTGTCTTGCTTATTTTTCTTTAGTATGATAGATGGTGTTTGGAACTCACTGCTGATAAATTATCAGCCATAAGAAGTCCACTGCTGGGCATGAGCCTCTCCCAAACTGATGAATAAATAGTCTGACAATACTAATAAAATCATAATTTGTGTAGTTTAAAAAATTGGCAGTTCAACATAATAGAAGTCATAGAAGGTGGTGGTGGTGGTTGTGTTGAAAGTGTAGACTGTTTGCTATGGTATGGTTACTGGTTTTTATTGCAAGTTAATTTTTCACGGAAAACTTAGATTACCTACTGTTTTTCCGAATTCTCGTGGATATGGGATTGCAGATTAAATCGCGAAATATTTAAATAATATCATTACTTCTGTCAATAATCATATAAAAAATATTACTGTCTCAAACGTAATATAAAAGTCATAAATTTAATTATTTCAGCTGCTGTTAAATCAGTGAAAACAGTGTTATACATAATTTTGAAAATTTACGAGTTTTTAATGAGACGAAAACTATTCTATGCGGTGAGAAATAGTTTCTATTCGCCACTTTGAAGTGACGACCTTCAGTTTCAATGAAACAGGTGGTTTCAAAGAATCTGTGATGAAATTCGTCGTGTTAATGTTAACACTGTGTACTGACAGGATCGTAGGTTGACTGAAAAAATATCCTAAAGATTTCGCGGTAATGTTAGCATGAAAATGTTGACATATCTGCGGGTCTATTCTAGTAATAAAATCAAATCAAATCTCGTAGTCAAACTCTAGTCTCCATCCCAAGCACTATCTTACTCATCTATATATATAAAATACAAAGTCCTGACTGACTTAACTATATATCACAGCCCAAACCGCTGGGTCTAGAGATTCCAAATTTGGAATGTAGGTTCCTTACGACGACGTCTAGGGGTGTACTAAAAGGATTTTTCAAAATTCCTACAGGAAAGCGAAATATACTCAAACGAAGTTGCGAGTATTTTACTAGTACCAAATATAAAAGGACTGATGGGACCTAGACCATCTGGTTAAAATCTTGTCTTGCAGTGTCACAGTTCCCGCATCTCTACAACAATAATTTATTAAGCATACCAGGAGGTAGCGAGTTAGGTTTTTAATCTGTATGCTCCTCAAATCTCTTTAGGATGGTAGAGCCCCAAGCCGTTTTTCAAAGCGTCTGAACATGGTAGTAATGCGTCTTCCTAAATGAATAAACAAAAAAGGCTAAAATCTTGTCAAAGGGCTTCAAAAGGTGCGTATGTGCCACGCTTGCGAACGCAGAGTACCGTTGTCTAGTACCACGTTAAATGCGCTTTAGAATTCGTTGTAAATACGCCTTTTGTGGGATCTTAGAGAAGTCTGATAAACTGTTGAACTATGAAACTTTAAGCTATGTAGATATTGAAGGATTTCTAGCCGCTTGGGTTGTAGTACGACTTATGTACGAATATGTTTACGCTCGAAAATTACAAAATAGTTAATAGGTATCAAAAACTCTCTATTTCGACGGCGTAAGAATGTATATGTAGTTTTTTGTGTGACCGCTAGAGACACTGTACACTTTTTCATATAAATTCTTACGTCATCGCTAGCCAAATTACAATTATAACTATTTATTTTTCTTGTACAGGTGCGCCGCCCAGTGAAGTGAAAATTAGGGAGAGACGTGTCAACAGGCAAAATGGTGCTCCTTTTCGATTAGAAGGTAAGTTGTACATTTTTACAAGCATCAGCTGTCATTGATAAATGAGTGATTTAAAAAAATAAAATTGATTAAAATCTCTCAACAAGCTTATACAAAAACTTAGTATCTTGCACACTATGCCGAGAAAACGTATTCAAGTTTCGCGGCAGATTTAAAATGCAGGTTGCGCTTCGGCATCGTGTTTTCGGCTGGGTAAAATTTTATGGGTGGTCAGAGTAACGCCGCATGAGATGCTGTTGATCAGCAAGTTTCAGTTGTTCAAACTGTTGAAATTATGTTGTTCAAACACGTGTCTCTGAAATCAGCCTATATGCGAAGACGATTAGCGGTGAGCCACACAAAATCTACTAATACTATAATGTCAGGATCTGTCTTTTCCTCTCTCAGAAATGTGCCAAAATGATAAAAAGTACTCCAATTTTTTTTTAAATCGACTAGTCAGTTTCATTTTTCAATGTCGATTCATTTGTCAATTTGTCGCAAACATTTGGCAAACTTTTATAAATATGTGGAGTTACATTCTTTTGAGTCATTGTATTTTTAGACAAAGTGATTCATTCACACTTCATCATATCATATCATCTCACTTCAAACGAACGGGATTAGAACGTACTCTACCACGCTGCTCCAATGCGGATTGGCAGGGGCCAGTGTTTTCAAACCACCTGAAAGGCCACTTGACTTAACGACTGTCATTTATCAACAACAGCCGGATTCGACGGTTTAACGTGCCATCCGAAGGACGGAGAAACATTGGTTAGCGTCGATGTTACTTAACTTGCGTTTAGAGTAACGCGTTCGAACATTTCGACGACCTCCGTGGCGTAATGGTTACCACGCCAGACCGCCACCCAGGAGGTCCCGGGTTCGATCCCCGGTCGGGTCATGATGAAAAACTAACTTTTTCTGATTGGCCTCGGGTCTTGGATGTTTATCTATATATGTATTTGTTATAAAATATAATATCGTTGAGTTAGTATCCCATAACACAAGTTTCGAACTTACTTTGGGGCTAGCTCAATCTGTATGAATTGTCCCTATATATTTTTTTTAATCATACGTCATGTAAAATTATATTGTTAACAATTTAGACAATGTCACTCTTTGGACTAGCACGCCACACATTCCTACCACTGCAACCTCTATGGGATTAACAATAGATTGACAATAAGGTGTGAAGCTTGTTGACGTCCCGAGGGAGTAACCACAGCTGTCCCAGAACTCAACAATTAGTTTAATCATGAACCCATATTAATAAACAAAGATGAACAAGTTTTAATACTCTACGGTTTAATTAATATTAGTTTTGTCAGACACAAAAATACTTTATTACGTGTTAATCTGTGTTATACGAATCTACTTGTGTACCAAATTTGAAGCAAATCTGTCCATCCACACATATGAACTTTCCAATTTACAATATTAGTAAGAAAGGTTGGTTTTTTTGCATCTTTTCTTTAGGTGTTATTTTTTTGACGGTTTTTCTATGATCAGTGACAAAACATTTTTATATGATGGCATTTTGTGTTTGTTCTCGAATCTGTTGTGTATATTTACAATATATCCGTTGTCTGTTACCCATAATAAAGCCTGGCTTACCCAAAACCAGGTGGCATTGTGTGACTTTTGAATTTATTATTATTTTTTATTTTAGTTTTTTTCTAATTTTTCCACCTATAATTAGTATGTAGCGTTGTCTAACAATATAGATTACGTATTCCGACCTTTTGTAAGTCTGGTATGTTGCTAAATATAAACGTCGATTGCTAATCTGGAGCAGGTGGGATGCGGAAGGCGCAGGTGTGCCAACACAACTGCACTGACTCAGTGATACGGATCACGTAAATTTATGACACCCTATATATATTAGGCGTGATATTGTCATACTAGTTTTGCGCGTGGATCCTCGCGAATCCCACTAATATAAAGGCGAAAGTTTGGAAGTATATGTTTGTTACTTCTTCACGCTCAAATGGCTGGTGCCATTTTTTATGATATTTTGTATGTAGGTAGCTGATACCATGGATTTAACACATAAGGTCTTTTTAACCCGAAAAGTACACGATTCCCGTAGGATTTGGTTAAAAGTCTGATAGTGGCGCTTTGTAAAATAGATGGCGCTGAATACATACAAACGAAGTTGCGCGGGCGTCGCTAGTATTATCATATAAGTCAGAATAGAATAGAATGTTTTATTTGTGAAACATAGGTATACAATAATGTCAAGGTTGTCAAAAAATATAGTCTCACTACATTTCCACCTTAGTTAAGGTATACAAATAATGCTGTAGATAAATAGCAAAATACAATAGCAACAGCAAAACAAATCAAGCATATTAAATACAAAGGCAATAAGTTTTAACATAAAAAATATAACACAGAACACACAAACACTTAATATAGAAAGACATGTCAAAATTATATCAGGGATTTATCAGCTAGAAATTCCTGGACTGTGTAATAGCCTTTATCCACAAGTAAAGCTGCTAATTGTTTTTTATATGTGTTTATGGGCAATGACTTAAGTGCGATAGGAACCTTATTAAATATCTTATGGGCCATTCCAAAGAAGCTACTACCAGCGTGTGCAGTTTTAAATTTTGGTGCGCATATCCTGTTCCCATTGCGATGACTTTTATTCGGATTCCTTTCCGTAAACGTAGCAAAATAAGAGTCGTTACACATGACGAACACTGCTACTTCATAAATGTATAACGATGGGAGAGTTAATATTTTCTGCTTTATGAAGAACGGTTTACAACTATCAGTTGATTTAAGGCCATTCATTGCCCTTATACACCTTTTCTGGTACTTAAAAAGTGTTTTTAAAGCCAATTCCCGACAAAAGCCACGACCGTATCACGAGATTTTATATTTTGGGTGTTGTAGATTCGCCATAAAGTAAATTTGCCACTTATGAAAATTTGTGACAAAATCACTTTCAATACATGGAGTGTACAATGACGAATTCACATTGTGACGAATGTATTAGCCGAGATTTTTAAACCATACTATTTGCTTAGCGTACATGTTCATTCATTTTGTTCACTACATAAGTATATTTATCGTAAACTATTTTTACATCAAAATCACATGTAACATTCTAATAAAATAGTACTTGTCACCCAATTACAAATTTGAAACGACGCCAAAATATTTCGCTTCCAATAAAAACGTAGCAGTCGTTAGCTAAATACTCGATAGTTTTGTTAATTTCGTATTTTTAATGGAGGATAAAACAGCTAACGTGTCACCTGATGGTTAGCAATCACCCCTTTACGCAGCCGTTACTTTTAGTGGATTGCTTATTTTCTTTAGATTTAGTCTAATTTGGTTCTTAAACTATAAAGCGTTACACAGTTTAAAATATTGGTTTGATAAAGACATTTGAAACAGTATAGACAGTGGTTTCATACCAAATCTTCCTGTTAACACTGTTTTTAAATCTCGATACTTTTCGGCGCGTCTCCAGCGTCGTCTCCAGGAAGCCTCATGCTGCAATTTTGGTTAAGAATAGAACGAATTAAAAAAAAATGATGCCGACCTAATTGACCTCACCGGCGAGGTCGATAGGATGCTTTTGTGTGACTATGAATTTATAGTCACATCCCATACTATTGTCACCAACAGGTTTAGATCGAAACAAATGAAATGGCAATAAAAATGTCGACTTCGGTCTGGTAATGACTGACTGATCATCATCATATCAACCCATAATCATCCCACTGCTGGGATACGGGTCTCCCTTCGATCGAAGGTGATTAGAGCGTACTCTGCCACGCTGCTCCAATGCGGATTGGCAGAGGCCGGTGTTTTCAAACCGCCCTAAGGCCACCGACTTGGCTTAACGACTGTCATCCATCGACAACAGCCGGGACCGACGGCTTAAAGTGCCCTCCGAAGCACGGAGAAGCTCGAGATAACTCGAGATAACGAAACCCATCCAAACGCTGGCTAGGGTGGACGTCGCTTACCTTGCGTGTTCATATTAGAGTGCGACACACAGCGACGCCATCGAGTTCCTCGGCTTCGACTGACTGATACTGACTGACTAATACTAGACTGAGTAATAAAGAATTTTGTTCGAGCATTGCTTTAGGTAGTACAGTCAAGAGCATCTCAACGTTTACATATCGGACATTGTACCATTCGATTCTTAAGTTCTATGTCATGAGCCAAAATTGTGCTCCAAGTGTAAAGCTCGACTTGCACCTGACTGTACAAGATGGTCGGCATACCTAAGTCTAAGTGCATGTACTTTAGAAAATTACGATGTGAATTCTATGATTCCATTTACCAAATCAAAAAACTTATGTGCGTAGTCGTAGTACAACTCATAAGTCAACATCATCTAAACAACAGTCATGACTACAGACATAACATTTATATTATTATTGAGATAGAAGTTTAGCAAAGCAATTAACCTGGAATTCAGTAAATTACTTCCACGTATTCAGTTTTAACATATTCTAATATATACTGCGAAACTGGAGTTATTTCAGTTGTAAATTGGTTCAGGTGCACAGCAAAATGGGGTGCATACATGAATTTGTCGCGAACTATTTTGTACATTTACTAGTTTCTGTTGCCCATTAACAGTCGCAACGATTACCTACTGCTATTGTGTTGATCAATACGTAGATCATTTGAATATTATTTATCTCCAAAATACTCGTGTGCTTTATTAACTACGTTTTCAAAACAAGTCAATGACATTTATTCCCAGTAGTTCCATGTAGCTAGTTCCACATGGAACTTCTGCTACTCACTAGTTCCATGTATGGAACTAGTGGGAGTATTGCCAAACCTATAATATTTATCCCCAGTAGTTCCTTAAAAAGAAAAAATAAGAATATATATACTTTCCCCTATTAGCTGCCAATAACTAGAGAAAAAAATGTGTCACTATTATTTCGAAGACATATTATTATAAATATTATTACTGGTCATTAAAATGTTCATTCCTTTTAAAAAAATTGTAAAAAAAGTGCTACGTTAGGTGGCCGTACTCTCACCATTAGTTGATATCGAAACCTCTTATATAGGGTGAAAACGTGGACACTTTTGGTGTCTTGTGTCAGATACAAGCTACCGATGAATATTTGATTTCTATAGAACCAGTGTGAAATCATCCACTCCCTGCGCATACACATTGACACATACTCATGACGGTCTTTTTGACCTTTGTGTTCGGTGTCGGTAACCGGCAACAAAAAGTGTCTACGTTTCTGAAGCGCCTTACTCTTATCTCCGTCGCTAGCGAAAGCTAAAAATGCTACGATAACAACTATCGGTCACATTAAGAATAATATTTTGTTTATAATACGTTTTCACATCAATTGGACTCAACCATACATGTAAAAAAATGCATACCTACATAATATTCGGATTCGTCCGTTGCTGCGGATAATTAGTTTACAGTTTCACACCGTATTTTTGTGTTATTGAATGTTAGTTAAATTTAATAAGTATTTAAAAAAATGAAAATTGTAATCCATATCCTTTACATACGAAGAAATGATTTATCTATCTATCTTATCTATCTATAATGCGAGTAGTACTGAAATAGTCCGTATGAGGCCGTCCTTTGAGGGAAGAATGTTTAGCTCTGTACTAAATATTAGTATTTCATTATAAAGGCGGTTTCCAGGAAACGTTAGAACTTCTAAACTATCCAAATGATTTTAATGCGTTCAGAAAAAGACAGAGTGATTCAAAAATAATGTTAATTATAATACATACAAGGTTTCTCCGAAATTCCTACGGGAAAGCGGGATACACGCAAACAATGTTTTTATTTCATTAATAATAACCGCCTGATGGAAAGCAGTCACCATTGCCTACCTATGGACGCTTGCATTGCAACAACTCTATCACTCGCGCGTTGCCGACTGAAAAAAGTTGTAAATGTTGCGTGGGTTTCGCTAGTAGACTCAATCTAAAATTCAAAGTCCTGACTGATTTAACTGTATATCAACGCACAGCCCAAACCGTTGGGTCCAGAGATTTCAGTATGTAGGTTCCTTACGACATCTAAAGGGGTGTACTAAGAAAGGATTTTTTAAAATCCACGGGAAAGCGAGATACATGCAAACGAAGTCGCGAGGGTTTTTCTAGTACATTATAAACGGAATTATCAGGTCTTAGTAGAACAATGAAAATTGCTAGAACCCAATCTAACACAGACAGCCGTACAACAAACGAATCACAATTAAGGCCATTCCAGAAGCTAATTACGTTCGCTTTGACACGACCCTAATGCCGGCTGTACTGATATTACGTTCTGGATTATTTGTCAGTATTGATATATCTATAGATCTTATAAGACGTCTCTAGTACCGACTGTGTGAACTGAACATGTCTATTTACAATTAAGTAAACCGGAACATTGTAGAACATTATAATATGCTTTGAATTGATTTGAATAGATAATAGTCGTACTAAAGCAAGTAGCCTGAAAAACACCTTTCATAACATAAGTTCACTTTACCTAATTGTAAAAAATTACATAATAATGAGTAACAAATGAAAATCAAAATAATAATATCATGATTTCTCCCACAAATGTAAACGAATACAGTTTAGTATTAACATTCAAAAATCATAATTTAGTTAACGCATGATAAGCGTTAACCACTTTTCATCTGATGACCCGTTTGCTTGTTTGTCTGTCATTATATCACATCCAGTAGTGGAGATGAAGATAGGCTCCTGCCACTATAGATTGCTTGAGCAATAAGGCCGCCTTGTTGCTAACACACTAGTCAGAAAGCTTTTTTGTGTTTATCGTTTTATGTTTGTTTGAATAATAATGTTTATAATCTGTGTGTTGCAAATAAAACATATTCTATCTATCTATTTCAAAAACCTTTAATTTCGGCCTTAGATTTAAAAAAAAACATAATTGCAACAATTCTCAATTCCCAACCTATCAAGGTTCCCAAAGGTACGCTAAAAGCCTTTAAAGGAAGTCTTCAAGCGAACGTTTATTAAAAATCTATTTTTTATTTCCCCCGAGTGGTGAATATTTTGTGTGTTCGTTGGAATATTAATGCAGAACCCTGAAAACTGTCTCTTGGAAATCCATTAACGTCTGTCTTGTTCGCAGAGACTATATGACTATGTCTATGTTTTTTTTAACAAACAAATGTCGAATATTTTTGCTTGCTATTGGTCTCCGTGATCATTCACGATCATTGTTATGACAGGCCCGGTGGTCGAGTGGCTAGCAACGGTCACTTTATCTCAAGGGCCGCGGGTTCGAACATGTCTGTTTGCCTTGGCCTGGGTGTTTTCTAAGTATAATAAGTATTTATTTACAAAAAAAAAGTATTTAAGTATATTTATCAGCAATCTAGTACCCATAGTACAAGCTTAGTTGCTTAGTTTGGGACTAGATGGCGTTGTGTGATTCGTCCAAGAATATTTATTTATTATTGTTATTGACTGCGTTGCGATTGCGAACGTTCCTATTGGTTAAAAAATAAAACAGGACGTACTCATTGCGTAATAACGTAGATATTGAGAAAAAAATTAATGTACCAATTATAAAAAAAAATATGTTACGTACGACGTTATCATAATAATATATTTTATCGTCGCATTCATAAATTATCTGGATCACAACTTACGCAAAAAAGAAAAAAAATATATTTCTGGCCACACAAAAATACATCAGACTCATGAATATTCTCCTGTTTCTGTTAATATTTGTAAGTATTCTATTATTTATGTAATTAAAAACAACAATGTAGAACGATTTCCCGGCGGATATAAATCTGACAGCTGTCAAAATATGTCCGTAACACAATATGGCGTAGTGCGGCATTTTGTGCTTGACAATTTATAGATTTGATTTCTAATAAATTATTGTCATTGGCAAATATTGAAAAACATGCACCTATTCTTTTACCAAAAAATTGTTAAAATAAAACTTCGATCTATATAAAACACATTTCTTTGTCCGTCCGGTCATTTAAAAAAAATATAGGAGGTCTTTTCTTGTGCTGTTTTCCTTCAATAACAAGTAAGATGATTATAATTGTTTTATTTAAAAAGTAAGGTGGTAATTAGATAATTATAATGTTGACCGTCACCGACCGTGTATAATATACGTGCACGGTAGGTGATTGACGGACCGTTTCAGTGGGCATTGTTTTATTTAAATTCTATGAATTCATACAAACTATATTTTTTTAAGGGGCTCGTTGGCTTTGCTCTTGATCGCAAGCTAAGACGAACACACAATTTTTATACCACACAGGTGGCAAACAAGCATGCGGTCGGCCTGATGGTAAGCCGTCACCGTAGCCTATAGACGTAAGCAATACCGGGGGTATCACTCACGCGTTGCCAACCCTCCCAACCCCCCCCAAGTGGAGCTCTGGAGACCTTACTCACCGTAGGAATACAACATGGCCGAGACCTATGCTATTTGGCTACGATCTTCTGTAAGGTGGAGGTCCTTCCCCAGACGGGCTGCTTATTTATTAATTAGAAATGTGTAAACTTATAAATTAGTAGAGAGAACAGTACAGACTAAAAAGATTATACAAGTGTCAATTTCGAATATAGAAAGCTATGTATATATATAAACTGATGTGTTTTTATTACCTGCCGGTATACGCTTTGACACCCCCCCGTAATAAAAACACCCTGTATGTATATACAAATGTACACTAAAAATATACCTAAACACTACAACACCTACCTACTAAGAACATGTACACACCTAACCTAACCTAAGCCTAGGGAATTTGTACACTTACAGTGTTTTAATTTGGCCAAAGATTTGGTTAGAATGTCGGCAACCATGTCATTTGTAGGAATGAACTTGATGATAAAATGGTGCTGTGCAAGTGCGTCACGAATGAAATGATGTCTGACGTCGATGTGTTTGGTACGCGAGTGATACGTGTTATTATGAGCGAGTTTTATGGAACTTTGATTATCTGAGTGGATGACAATGGGATGTGTGACAGCGAAGACTTCAGCGATGAGAGTTTTTAGGTACATTGCTTCTTTGCAAGCTTCTGCTAAGGCCATGTACTCTGCCTCCGTGGTAGACAGGGCTACTGTGCGCTGTTTACGCCCTTCCCACGAGACAGGAGCTCCGCTCATCATAAATACATATCCCGTAAAGGAACGTCTGTCCACTATATTATTCCCATAATCAGCATCACAGTAACCAACAACAGGTTGGTTGTCACCTTTACAAAAACGAAGACTGAGATCCTTAGTACCTTTTAGGTATCTAAGAACTCTTTTAGTTGCGAATCTTGGAGCATACATCTAGCTTTTTCGATAATAGTTGGATTAGCGCGCTCTGAAACACCATTTTGTTGGGGTGTGTATGGAATCGTAGTCTGGTGGATAATTCCGTTTTCTTTTAAAAACGTAGAAAATTTGCAGTTTACAAACTCTCCACCATTATCGGTACGCAGGACTTTGATTTTTCGATTGGTTTGGTTTTCGACTAAATGTTTAAATTCTACAAACTTACTAAAAACTTCGGCTTTTGTTTTTAAAAGATATCCGAAAGTTTTACGACTGAAGTCGTCAGTGAAAGTTAGGAGGTATAGGGCTCCGCCCCACGAGTGTGTACTCATAGGACCACAAAGATCCGAATGTATGAGTTGTAGCACACAACTCGACCTACTGGTAGAATTGGGAAAAGGCTTTCTCGAAAGTTTACCTTGTAAACAAGAAATACAAGGTGTGCTAAGATTTCCCGTAAAGTTAATACCAATATTTTTATTTTTTAAAATATTTAAGGTATTGGCATTCAAATGACCAAGACGTCTATGCCATAATATTCCAGACTCTCTGGTTGAAATCTGCATGGCATGCGGGTTATCGGAACTTACGTCTAATTTATACAAACCTCTATGTACAGAGCCAGTGGCGATGACAGAACTTGTCACCTGACAGCCACCCTTCGGAAATATTTTGACTCCGTCAGATGTAAACAAAACATCCAAACCGTTTTGGTTTATTTTATTTACAGATAGTAGATTTGTAGCTAACCCAGGAATATACAAGACGTCGCTAATTTTATTTACACTATTAGATATATTCATATGTACAGTACCTTTACCTTGGCTCAACAGTTCATTGTTGTTGGCAACTGTAATAGGAATGATGTGTGGGGATATAGTGGAAAAACATTCTTTCCTATTACACATATGGGAAGTTGCACCAGAATCAATGTACCAGTTTTGAGAATGAGAACCTGTGGAAGAAATATTAGCAAAACAAGATGAAAGTGTGAATTCGGATGTATTAATAAATGAAATTTTTCTTGTTCTTTAAATTTCTACACTGTGAGACTACATGCCCTAACTTTTTACAGTATTTACAAAATAGTTTATTCGTTTGGGTATTAAACACAGTGTTACTAGGTCCTGGTAGCGGTACTCTCTGTTCTTTGCTATTTTCCTTTAAGAGTGCTGATACTACATTTTCCGAAGTTAAGAGCATGCTGGAGTGTTCTAGAGTCATGACGAGCGGTTTGAAAGAATCCGGTAGTCCAGCCAGGATGATGATAGCCAGAAACTCGTCATCAACTCCAGAATTAATAGCCAGAAGTTCTTGTTGGGTATTCAACATGCTGGTGATGTACTGCTGCATGTTATTTTCCGTATATTGGATGGCCAGCAGTTTCTTCATAAGAGACAGTCGTCTCGTGAGGCCACTGTCAGCGTACGCCTTCTTCAAGCAGTTGAACGTGTCAAAAGCATTTTACATCATCATTCTACCATCATTGGGTAAGGTTCTCGAACGTCTCATAGTTCCGCGTTTGCTACCAGGTGGCCCCAAATTTCACGAAAGACAGTTTGGTTTCACCGTCGGGAAATCTACCGTCGATGCAGCTCTTACCGTCCGTAAAGCAGTTGAGCATTCTGAAAGTAAATATGTGATAGGCGTGTTTTTAGATATCTCGGGTGCTTTTGATAATGCTTGGTGGCCAATGCTATTACTTAAACTTAAGACCAGAGGATGTTATAGTAATATTTACTCTCTTATTATGACGTACTTTGAAAATGGTATATCTAAATTAAAACTCGGACACTATGCTGCGTCAAAGGTGCTTACATTAGGCTGCCCACAAGGCTCAGTATTGGGTCCCTACCTGTGGAATATCGGATTTGACGACTTTTTCAGCCTCCCCTTACCGGATGGATGCTCCTTGACGGGTTATGCTGATGACGGTCTTTTATTAATTAATGCCAGTTCGCGGGCATCTTTAGAAAAATTAGCTGAAACGAGTCTTGACATTATCTCGGAATGGGGAAATCGTAACCGTCTCGAATTTGCACCTCATAAAACGTATCAACTTATGCTTAAGGGAAATTTAAAAGTCCCTCCGCGCTTTCGCTTTGATGGAGTTTCAGTTTCAAATAAAATCTCAGTCTGCTACTTAGGTTTACTTTTAGACAAAAACTTTAATTTCATTGAACATATGAAGCAGGTAGGAGAAAAAGCCAAAAAGAATTTTTATGCCTTAACTCGAGTATCTGCGGCAACCTGGGGTTTAACCTTTAGAACGTTAAAAATGGTTTATACTGCGACGTACCTGGGTTGTATAACATATGGTTCAGCGGTTTTCGCGGATCGTGTAACAATTGGGGCCGCGCGAAGAAAATTATTGCAAAGTCAGCGTCTTGCCTTGATATTTTTGTGTAAGTCTTACAGAACTGTCAGCACGGAGGCACTCCCTGTGCTGGCTGGCGTAATACCCGTCGATTTGGAGATACAGCGTCGCGCGTCGATGTACTATAGATCAAAAGAAATGACCCCCGCGTTCCTTAAGACACGTGATCGTGACAAAATAAATAGACTATTTAATCCGTTAGATGACGTATTACAGACTCTTCTATCGGAATGGCAGGAAAGGTGGGAGACTTCCGTAAAAGGCCGTCATCTGTATCTGTTCTTTCCCTCTGTGAGAGACAGATTAAAGAAAACCTGGCTAGAGGTCGACCATCAAGTAGCTCAATTTTTAACGGGACACGGAAACTTTAAGGCCAAGTTATTTTATTTCAAGGTTGTACCTTCTCCTTTCTGTGAGTGTTCTACCGCAAATACCAGAGTAGAACAAACAGCTCATCACGTTCTGTGGGAGTGTGATCTTTGGCATGACGAACGCGTAATCATGTTGAATTCTTTACATGTCACTTCGGGCGTAGTTTATTATTCTGATCTCGTAGCAAGCAGAGAGAATTATCAGGCATTTAGAAGGTTTTGCAATACATATTATTGGAATCAAAATAGTAAACAACAGCTCATAGCATTAGGTCCCAATAGTAATGTAACAATAGACCGTGGTGCTCGGCAATCGAGCCTCACTTGATTTGCCATCTCTCTAGGGTATAATGCCTTTTGCTTCAAATTGCTGTTTCTCACGTAGTTGTTAAGGAGGGAAGTCCTTTCAATACTTCCTACTCCGACTATCTTCTTTCTGATTAAATTCGTTGTGAGTTCCAAGACAGCTGTAGTTTATTCCCCGGGACGTCAATAAGCTTCATTGCTTATTGTCTATCTGAGGTCGCCGTTGTTGATCCTGGCTACACAGGAGACACAGTGGTGGGAATGTGTGGTGGGCTTGTGTCAAAAGCATTTTTGGCTGACCTTATTACAGGATATATGCTTTCATCACAAGCCAGGCATATCTTAGCTCTCGCCTTAATGTCTTTTCTGACTTCGGCCTGGTTTTCTGGATTATGAGGATGCTCAACGACATCCCATAGGTCGAGGTCTTGTAAAAGACATTGAATACTGAAGGCCCACATATTAAAATTGGTACCTATTAGCTTCTTGAAACTGCAGGGTCGTTCACTGGACGAGCAGGCGTCTGAAGAATTTGTCGCAGACATTTCACTTTTTAACTTCGTCGTATCAAATGTTTGCACTTATATGGTCTGGGCCCATAACCACTTAAATAGGAGAATTGAGTAGACAAAACAGTGGTAGCAAAGGAAGAATATATTAATTAGAAATGTGTAAACTTATAAATTAGTAGAGAGAACAGTACAGACTAAAAGATTATACAAGTGTCAATTTCGAATATAGAAAGCTATGTATATATATAAACTGATGTGTTTTTATTACCTGCCGGTATACGCTTTGACAAATTATATCTACTAACATCGGTGCCTAGAGAAATATATTAACGTATCAAGTTTCTGTTAGCTTTGAACCAAGACTGCTTCCACCTAACTTCGCACTCGTAATTCTATTACACATGGTAGGGTCACCACAATTTTTAGAATAAGAGGAAAATGATTACCGATCAATCATATTAATTAGTGTCGTATTGGTCATCTACAATTTTTTGTGTCCTATAAAATCTGCCAAATAACTAACAATCGACAAGAAATCCATCTACCATTTTTGAGAATTTATAGATAAATTATGTTACTTTGAAAAGGCATAAATAGAAAATAAGAAAACAAAACTCTTTTTTTTTTTTGCCAAATTAAAAAAAAAAAAAAAGACTTTCTCAATATATTCGTTTTAAAGAGAAAAAAATCGTCTCGTCTGGGAATTGCTCATACTATATATTATTAGCTGCAATAAATGCCATTCAAAATTAAATTCATGTATAGATAGGATTCAGTGCGACACTCCTTCTGCATGCGCAGAACTAGGAGTTGCCGTTTGTCGTCATTTTTTTGCCCTTGACCATGAAAGAAAATTATACACTGAACTGATGAAGGGATTCATCACATAATACCAGATGAACCAGCAATTAAATTGTCTCTATTAATGTACCAAAAAGACCAAACCCATGGTCACAGTCAAACAGTGCGCTACCAGTATTGTATTTCACATCATAACTGGACCCTTGTGAAGTTGGCGCCACATTTTTAAAAAAATCAATTTTTTTTTAGAGTTCCCGGTAGCTTACGAATAGTTCTGGAGTTCTCTCTAGAAAATTCTCATAGTTCCGCGCGAATTTTCGAAAAATCGTCAAAAAACAAAATCGAGCGCCAACTTCACGCAGCGCCGCTTTTTTGTTTAAATGGAGTTCTGAGCGGCAAAATGCAATCAGGAGGAAGAGTTCTGGAGTTCTTGATAGTTTTTTTTAATAGTTCTGCTAATTTAATTTTTTTTTTTTTTTTTTTTTATTTTCAAAAATTGATTTCGTCGGAGTTCTGCATGGGGTTCTAAACGGCGCTACGAGAGTTCTAGCGAATGCCGCAATCAGAACTCTCGTACGACTAATTTTGACATAGTTAAAAAAAACATAATGTTTAAAATCCACCATTTTGTTTACGAAATTGGTATTTTCGGAGTTCTGCTTGGGGTTCTAAACGGCGCTACGAGAGTTCTAGCGAATGCCGCAATCAGAACTCTCCTACGACTAATTTTGAAATAGTTATAAAAAACATAATGTTTAAAGTCCACCATTTTGTGTTCGAAATTGGTTTTTCGGAGTTCTGCTTGGGGTTCTAAACGGCGCTACAAGAGTTCTAGCGAATGCCGCAATCAGAACTCTCGTACGACTAATTTTGACATAGTTATAAAAAACATAATGTTTAAAATCCACCATTTTGTTTACGAAATTGGTTTTTCGGAGTTCTGCTTGGGGTTCTAAACGGCGCTACGAGAGTTCTAGCGAATGCCGCAATCAGAACTCTCGTACGACTAATTTTGAAATAGTTAAAAAAACATAATGTTTAAAATCCACCATTTTGTTTACGAAATTGGTATTCTCGGAGTTCTGCTTGGGGTTCTAAACGGCGCTACGATAGTTCTAGCGAATGCCGCAATCAGAACTCTCGTACGACTAATTTTCACATAGTTATAAAAAACATAATGTTTAAAAGCCACCATTTTGTTTTCGAAATTGGTTTTTTCGGAGTTCTGCTTGGGGTTCTAAACGGCGCTACGAGAGTTCTAGCGAGTGCCGCAATCAGAACTCTCGTACGACTAATTTTGACTAAGTTAAAAAAACATAATGTTTAAAATCCACCATTTTGTTTACGAAATTTGTATTTTCGGAGTTCTGCTTGGGGTTCTAAACGGCGCTACGATAGTTCTAGCGAATGCCGCAATCAGAACTCTCGTACGACTAATTTTCACATAGTTTTAAAAAATTTAATGTTTAAAATCCACCATTTTGTTTACGAAATTGGTATTTTCGGAGTTCTGCTTGGGGTTCTAAACGGCGCTACGAGAGTTCTAGCGAATGCCGCAATCAGAACTCTCGTACGACAAATTTTGACTAAGTTAAAAAAACATAATGTTTAAAATCCACCATTTTGTTTACGAAATTTGTATTTTCGGAGTTCTGCTTGGGGTTCTAAACGGCGCTACGATAGTTCTAGCGAATGCCGCAATCAGAACTCTCGTACGACTAATTTTCACATAGTTATAAAAAATATAATGTTTAAAATCCACCATTTTGTTTACGAAATTGGTATTTTCGGAGTTCTGCTTGGGGTTCTAAACGGCGCTACGAGAGTTCTAGCGAATGCCGCAATCAGAACTCTCGTACGACTAATTTTGACATAGTTAAAAAAAACATAATGTTAAGTCCACCATTTTGTTTTCGAAATTGTTTTTTTCGGAGTTCTGCATGGGGTTCTAAACGGCGCTACGAGAGTTCTAGCCAATGCCGCAATCAGAACTCTCGTACGACTAATTTTGACATAGTTATAAAAACATAAAGTTTTAAGTCCGGCATTTTGTTACGAGAGTTCTGATTGCGGCATTCGCTAGAACTCTCGTAGCGCCGTTTAGAACCCCAAGCAGAACTCCGAAAATACCAATTTCGAACACAAAATGGTGGACTTTAAACATTATGTTTTTTATAACTATTTCAAAATTAGTCGTACGAGAGTTCTGATTGCGGCATTCGCTAGAACTCTCGTAGCGCCGTTTAGAACCCCAAGCAGAACTCCGAAAAAAACAATTTTCAAAAACAAAATGGCGGACTTTAAACTTTATTTTTTTATAACTACGGCAGAATTAGTCGTACGAGAGTTCTGATTGCGGCATTCGCTAGAACTATCGTAGCGCCGTTTAGAACCCCAAGCAGAACTCCGAAAAAACAAATTTCTTAAACAAAATGGTGGACTTTAAACATTATGTTTTTATAACTATGTATGTCAAAATTAGTCGTACGAGAGTTCTGATTGCGGCATTCGCTAGAACTCTCGTAGCGCCGTTTAGAACCCCAAGCAGAACTCCGAAAAAACCAATTTCGAAAACAAAATGGTGGACTTTAAACATTATGTTTTTTATAACTATGTCAAAATTAGTCGTACGAGAGTTCTGATTGCGGCATTCGCTAGAACTCTCGTAGCGCCGTTTAGAACCCCAAGCAGAACTCCGAAAAAACCAATTTCGAACACAAAATGGTGGACTTTAAACATTATGTTTTTTTTAACTATGTCAAAATTAGTCGTACGAGAGTTCTGATTGCGGCATTCGCTAGAACTCTCGTAGCGCCGTTTAGAACCCCAAGCAGAACTCCGAAAAAACCAATTTCGAACACAAAATGGTGGACTTTAAACATTTTGTTTTTTATAACTATTTCAAAATTAGTCGTACGAGAGTTCTGATTGCGGCATTCGCTAGAACTCTCGTAGCGCCGTTTAGAACCCCAAGCAGAACTCCGAAAATACCAATTTCGTAAACAAAATGGTGGATTTTAAACATTATGTTTTTTTTAACTATGTCAAAATTAGTCGTACGAGAGTTCTGATTGCGGCATTCGCTAGAACTCTCGTAGCGCCGTTTAGAACCCCAAGCAGAACTCCGAAAAACCAATTTCGTAAACAAAATGGTAGATTTTAAACATTATGTTTTTTATAACTATGTCAAAATTAGTCGTACGAGAGTTCTGATTGCGACATTCGCTAGAACTCTCGTAGCGCCGTTTAGAACCCCAAGCAGAACTCCGAAAAAACAAATTTCTTAAACAAAATGGTGGACTTTAAACATTATGTTTTTATAACTATGTATGTCAAAATTAGTCGAACGAGAGTTCTGATTGCGGCATTCGCTAGAACTCTCGTAGCGCCGTTTAGAACCCCAAGCAGAACTCCGAAAAAACCAATTTCGAAAACAAAATGGTGGACTTTAAACATTATGTTTTTTATAACTATGTCAAAATTAGTCGTACGAGAGTTCTGATTGCGGCATTCGCTAGAACTCTCGTAGCGCCGTTTAGAACCCCAAGCAGAACTCCGAAAAAACCAATTTCGAACACAAAATGGTGGACTTTAAACATTATGTTTTTTTTAACTATGTCAAAATTAGTCGTACGAGAGTTCTGATTGCGGCATTCGCTAGAACTCTCGTAGCGCCGTTTAGAACCCCAAGCAGAACTCCGAAAAAACCAATTTCGAACACAAAATGGTGGACTTTAAACATTATGTTTTTTATAACTATTTCAAAATTAGTCGTACGAGAGTTCTGATTGCGGCATTCGCTAGAACTCTCGTAGCGCCGTTTAGAACCCCAAGCAGAACTCCGAAAATACCAATTTCGTAAACAAAATGGTGGATTTTAAACATTATGTTTTTTTTAACTATGTCAAAATTAGTCGTACGAGAGTTCTGATTGCGGCATTCGCTAGAACTCTCGTAGCGCCGTTTAGAACCCCAAGCAGAACTCCGAAAAACCAATTTCGTAAACAAAATGGTAGATTTTAAACATTATGTTTTTTATAACTATGTCAAAATTAGTCGTACGAGAGTTCTGATTGCGGCATTCGCTAGAACTCTCGTAGCGCCGTTTAGAACCCCAAGCAGAACTCCGAAAATATTAATTTCGTAAACAAAATGGTGGATTTTAAACATTATGTTTTTTTAACTATGTCAAAATCAGTCGTACGAGAGTTCTGATTGCGGCATTCGCTAGAACTCTCGTAGCGCCGTTTGGAACCCCAGGCAGAACTCCGACAAAATCAATTTTTGAAATTTTTTTTAAATTCGCAGAACTATTAAAAAAAACTATCAAGAACTCCAGAACTCTTCCTTCTGATTGCATTTTGCCGCTCAGAACTCCATTTAAACAAAAAAGCGGCGCTGCGTGAAGTTGGCGCTCGATTTTGTTTTTTGACGATTTTTCGAAAATTTGCGCGGAACTATGAGAATTTTCTAGAGAGAACTCCAGAACTATTCGTAAGCTACCGGGAACTCTAAAAAAAAATTGAATTTTTAAAAAAAGTGGCGCTAACTTCACAAGGGCCATAACTGGTTCACCTCACTTGATAACTTTTGTTGCCAAAGCGCGAAACTCAGCGAGCACTGTCTAACTATCTTATTTAAATGGGAAACTATCTTCTGTTACTCCTCAATTTGGCAATTATAATAACTTAAAACTTTCGCATTTCATAATATTAACTAATGAAATGATAAACGTACGCATCGTGTTTTATGTGGTTAACAACGTTTGTTGTAGTATCATCGCGTCGTAGTTTTCATCCTCAAAGTAGATGGGGAGGTCACTCTGCAATTTAATATCAGTGACAACAAATTCGGAGTCCAATACTCGGTTCTTGTTTGGTTCAATTTCGTGGCAATCCAAAGGAATAAAAACTCTCGTATCACCATTAAAATGTTTTTATGATAATAATGTAATTGTTAAGTACACCTTGGCCAAACTGGCGGTGGCGTTGGGGATCGGGTTACTGTTGTTTCCTACAATATTGTTCATAATATTGCTGATGGTGAGTTCAGTAATGGAGGCTGGCAGGCCGACTCTCACGTCAACTCGAAAATACACGAGAACGGTTGCTGCTTTGCGGGCCTGACTCTCACAAAATATCGGTGTAAATCAGCAACGCGCACTAAACTAAACGCTTTCAGCAAGTTTCTTGATGACAAATCAAAATTATAGCTGTCTCTGTCAAACTAGAGAAGAAAAAAGAAATAGCATGAGACTTAATGTGGAGTTAAAGTTGAAATGCGTTTTAAATTTTTAAATTGATCGACGCTAAATGAAAACGTCACGAGGAAACTAATTATCTTGCAGTAACGCTATCTAAAACTTATCAGGACACAGTAAAGCCAGTTCTAAACCATAATAGCTCCAGATAAATCCCAGACGAAGTTGTCACCAGTCCTCACGAAACTCGAAAGGCGATATTTCAAATTTCTATTGAATCTTATGAATGAAAGCAAGTTTGCGAGCGCCTCGGAGTTTTGCTTTGGATAATGTAACAACGTTTGCTGCTAAATGGATAATGCAATTTACTGGATACGAACGCAGAGATAAATATTATTAGATACTTACCGCAAGTGTTTTGACAGCCTCTACCTTTTTGTAAACCTTTATATATTTTTTTAATACTTTTTGCCTATTTTACTTTCAAATTCAAATAATTTTTATTCAAATAGGCCTAATATAAGCTCTTTTTGAATTTTATAGCTACGTCTATTTTACACATTGTATATTTTACATATTGACAGGCCCGGTAGTGTCTAGCAATGGCCACTTTGTCCCAAGGGCCGCGGGTTTGAATCCTGCACAAGGCAAACAGTTGTGTGCATGATCATGTCTGTTTGTCTTGTTCATGTTGTTTTCTATGTATAATAAGTATTTATTTACAAAAAAAGTATTTGTGTATATTTATCAGCAATCTAGTATCCATAGTACAAGCTCTGCTTATTTTGGAACTAGATGGCGTTGTGTGATTTGTCCAAGAATATTTAATTTAATTTAATTATCACATATTTACTTTTTCATCTTCTTGTAAACTCTCCCCTTTTACAATTTATCCTTATTTCTTCTTCAATTCTTCCTTCCTAACCCTCGCCATCCTCAACAAGCCCGGCGTCGGCGTGTTGGAAGTGAATTTCCGCGCGAATGTTTTGTGTAGTACCTAATCAATATGACTATGTTCGCACTGCAAAAAAAACTTGCTCAGTCGTGCAGTGGTGCTATTATCTGTATTGAATAAGAATCGGCGAAAATGTGTGGACTAACGCTGGAACCAATAACGTGCGATATGTCGTTGTGGAGGATTTTTTATAGTCAGGATATGAAATTCTATATGTATATGTAATTATGACGACCTCCGTGGCGTAATGGTTACCACGCCAGACCGCCACCCAGGAGGTCCCGGGTTCGATCCCCGGTCGGGTCATGATGAAAAACGAACTTTTTCTGATTGGCCTCGGGTCTTGAATGTTTATCTATATATGTATTTGTTATAAAATATAATATCGTTGAGTTAGTATCCCATAACACAAGTTTCGAACTTACTTTGGGGCTAGCTCAATCTGTATTAATTGTCCCCATATATTTATTTATTTATACATATATAAAAGAAAGTCGTGTTAGTTAGTTACACAATTTATAATTCAAGAACGGCTAAAGCGATTAGGCTGAAAATTGGTGGAGAGGTAGCTTAGAACCAGAAGAATGACATAGGGTAGGGGTAAGGTAGGGTAGTGCCTCCAAGGCGAAACAAAGTTCGCTGGATCAGCTAGTAAACTGCAAAAAATAAAAGGAAATTTTATTCGCAGTGTGTTTAGATAATGAATTCTACGAAATATTGTATGCGAGAATAAAAACCTTCAAAAGATTTATTTTAGCAATAAGGCCGCCTTGTTGCATATACATTAGTCTGTAGCCTATAGACGCTTGCAATACCGGGGGTATCACTCACGCGTTGCCAACCCTCCCAAGTTGGGAGGGTCTCCAGAGCTCCACTTGGGTGGGTTGGGAGTCCCAACCCACCCAAGTGGAGCTCTGGAGACCTTACTCACCGTAGGAACACAACATGGCCGAGACCAATGCTATTTAGCTACGATCTCCGTAATTGGCCATCAGTGTAATATTTAAGATCTTTATTGTTTAATTCTAAGGGCTGTGGATTTTTGTAATAAATAAATAAATAAAAATAAATAAATAAAATAAAATCTTCTGTAAGGTGGAGTTCCTTTCCCAGACGGGTTGCTGCGATTTGAGCGGATTATCCGTTGTGCCCTATGCCTGCATTTATTCAGTTTTATATCTTTGTACACGACCGTAGAGTAACTTTAGTTGGAGGAGGTATAATTTACGTTTGATCTTTAGAATGGAAACCAATGAGTTGTTGATAGCAGCTCTTAATGAGTTACAGTTTATGTTTTAAGCTTAATAATTTGTTAAATAATATAACTTTTATATGTGGAAATGTAAATACAAATAGTATGTCAAGTTCAATGATATTTTGTAAAAGTATCATAGTTCCTTCCATAGTTAATATAAAGAATCAGGTTGTAGTTTGTTTGTTTCAGGCAATTTCAGGATATTTTGCATTTAATATTAAAAATATTGTTCACAGAACTTGCCTAGATACGATAGCGTCCACTTGGGCTCATGATTTGATTAGAAATTTAATTTCTGTGTGTTTGATTCATAGTATTGATAGTGTAATGTGAAGCAAACATTGGTTAAAGTGCATAGTGATTGGAATTTGTCATCGGGAACTATTAAAAGTGCATTATTATAATTTTTTTATATTTTTTTTTATAATAAAAACGTTTATTTTCTCTCCACAATCATAGGCTTAGGTGGTAATTTAACAAGACATATAATACAGTTATTAGACAGGGAGAGACTGGAGCCTGAACTAAGCCGTGGCCTGTATCTCAGGGCACCAGGACCCCCACCTCGAAAAAAGATAATACATAAATAGTAGTACTTATTGTTAGATGGCAAGTACATAACCAAGAACGTTAAATTATTAACGATGGAAAGATTAGGAAAAGAAGGGACGAAGAAAACTTATATTCTAGAAAAATATGAATCGATGGCGAGAAGGTGAAAAAGTGAAGTGTTGTGACAGTAAAATAGAATATAAAAACCATAAAGAAAAAGGAAACATAATAACTATTTACAAAGAGGTTTTTAAAAAGAGTTCGGCTCGCCACAATCATGTTGACTTCAAAATCCGCCTTTTCTGAAGAAATTTTGCTATGTCTTTCTTCGGGGCGTCTTGACTCAGAAACTGTATACTGAGTCGAGACAGCATGAATACGCTGCTTTGAATGATATAATTATCATATTATTATATATACAGGGTGACTGGTTAAACATCGTACGCATTTTAATAGATAAAAAAGTAATTAATTTATATCCCTTCTGCATAAAAAAAAACAAAAAAAAATTTTAAATAGGCGAGATATGCGTATTTTAAAAAAATATTAAAATCGGTCAATTTACGTATACTGTGGTGTCACGTGGTGTCGAATGTCGAAGTCGCGCGAGCGCCGCCGCCTGCCACCGCCCTCGCCGCGCCGCGGCCTGCGCGGAGTGCGCGGGCGGGAGCCATTCATTCATTTACTACTTAGTCTAGGATGGTCTAGGTATGCTACGTTGCCGTTGCTACGAATGACAAAAAATAAATTTGCGCGAAGAATGAATCGAATGAGGTAGGTAAGTAGGTGGCTAGTTATTAGTTATTTTTAATAATCACATTACATTTAAAATTTTTACTTACCTACTACGTTCATATGAAAATCAAGAAAATCACAATAATTGTTCTACTACACAACACATCACTACACTCGTAATCGTTCACACCAAGTTCTTGGACGGGTCGATAATGAAACGGATGTCGTCTGTCTGTATGTAGCAGATTCCACACCGTATACTGTGACACATTAAAACGTCTTGCGGCATTCCGCGTACTCTCGCGTGGGTTGTGGTCAAAGTATTCTAAAATGGCTTCATGCAAGTCTACCGGATAAGGTTCTGCTCCTCGTGCTTGGGCATGAGTGGGCACGGTAAACTGGCCGAACGCTCTTAATCTAAAATTGAGTCCTAACATCAAATCATATGATGGTACTCGCCGGTTTGGGAACGTCTCGCGATACAACGTAATTGCGTGTCTAACAACGTTATTTGCCCTCGCGTAACATTGCACCATGTCCCAATACTCCTCATTGGTGTATTGATAAGCCATTATCACTACTCACTAGTTCACTCACACACAAGTTCACAACACAAGCGCGGCACACGCGATTCCAATCAAGTTCGCCTCAAGTTTGCCGGTGTCGACCGTTATGACGTCACATTAACGAGTAGAAATAAAAAAAAAATACAGAATAATCGAGTAATAGCGAAAATAATATCTTTCGCTATTACTCGATTCAGTGTCGCTCTCGCCAATTGATAATCAATTGTCTTTCGTTGTTTTGCGATAAGCTAACAGTCCGAGCAACTACGGAAGCGGCAAACTTGAAACGGACGGGTAGTACGTACGTACGCGACGTGCGATCGATGCCAAAACAAGTTTGCGACTGGGGGGTGGGAGCGAGCGAGGTCCGCGATCGGGTTGCGTTTGCGCTGGGGTGCGGGCGGGGCGCGGGGGGATTGCCGGGTCATGAGAGTTCATGCATAGTATAATGTAAAAAACGTAGAATGAACATTAAAATAAATTAAAATTAAAAAAAATAAGGTGGTGGTTTTTAACACTTAATGGAATAGGCATCAGCTTCTTATTCACCTCCTTTAATGGGTCCGTTGTTCAATCAGTCACCCTGTATATAATATTTGAATGATATATGACACTGGCCAATTGCAACAAAAAATAATACGGAAGCCAAAACATAAAAAGAGAAAAAAAAAACATTCGAAATTTCGAACATCACAATCAAACCCTTGCCAAAAATGTATACAGGCTGTGCACAAAGTTACCGCATCAACAATACAAGCGGAATTGCAGCGTCGTGATGGGAATGAAGAAGTTCATTATTGCTATTGAAAACTGGCACGACACACCACAGATAATTCACTTTGAGTTCTGCACAATAGTTTCAGAGATCTACGTAGGTTTATTAAAGCATTTTCAATGTTTCTTGTAACTATATCTACTGGCTGCTATCTGCGGTGTTACCCGCGTTTAATTTCATGCACAGTAGCGCCTACTTTGTAAAGCGCCATTGACCCGTAGCCTATAGACGCTTGCAATACCGGGGGTATCACTCACGCGTTGCCAAAACTCCCAACCCGCCCAAGTGGAGCTCTGGAGACCTTACTCACTGTAGAAACACAACATGGCCGAGACCAATGCTATTTGGCTACGATCTTCTGTAGGGTGGAGGTCAGACAGATGGGCTGCTCCGATTTTAGCAGATTATCCGCTGTGCCCTACCTCTCTTAAACTATCTATATATATAAAAGAAAGTCGTGATAGTTACACTATTTATAACTCGAGAACGGCTGAAGCGATTTGGCTGAAAATTGGTTTAGAGTTAGCTTAGAACCAGGAAAAGGACATAATAATATTGTAGGGTAGCGCCTCGTAAAGGCTAGTAAAGGTATAAATAGACATAATGTGATTTAGTTCTAAAAATAGTTTCAAGTACTATTTTGGCTGACGAAATGCAAGCACGGTGTAGGATGCCAAGAAAGTTTAGTTAGATAATTAAGTTGGAGTTTATTTTAAGGCTCACTGTGAATTCAAAGTATTATTTTATATATTACACGTTTATATTAAAAATTATTATACATGGTTATTGGTAACTAACACAAAACCTCATAAAGGCAGCTTTTATGTACATGAAAACGATTAATATTTACTATGTGTACACGAAAAAAAATCTGCTGTTCCATAGAAAATATCCATACCTACTCGACAAAATGTATGGAACAGCTGATTTTTTTTTCGTGTTTTCGACGTTGGTCCCGTAGTAAATATTGTTCGTTTTCATGTACCTATTTGCGTTAGTTACCAATAACCCTGTATTAATAAAATTACTACTTTCGTAGTCTTTGCGCTTATGGTGAATTTCTCGAAATCTTTTAGTTATTGACACATTTTATTATAGTTGTCACTGTGAAACTGAAGAAGAAAAATGAGATAGCGTGAGAGAGTTGACGATCTCCGTGGCGTAATGGTTACCACGCCAGACCGCCACCCAGGAGGTCCCGGGTTCGATCCCCGGTCGGGTCATGATGAAAAACGAACTTTTTCTGATTGGCCTCGGGTCTTGGATGTTTATCTATATATGTAATTGTTATAAAATATAATATCGTTGAGTCAGTATCCCATAACACAAGTTTCGAACTTACTTTGGGGCTAGCTCAATCTGTATGAATTGTCCCTTTATATTTATTTATTTATTTATTTAACGTGGAATTAAAATAAAAAACCGGCCAAGTGCATGTCTGGCCATGCACAGTGTAGTTTTCCGTATTTGCTGTGCTTTGCTTGCTTGCAAATGTGTCCAATATTCTATGACGACGTCCGTGGCGTAATGGTTACCACGCCAGACCGCCACCCAGGAGGTCCCGGGTTCGATCCCCGGTCGGGTCATGATGAAAAACGAACTTTTTCTGATTGGCATCGGGTCTTGGATGTTTATCTATGTTTATGTATTTGTTATAAATAAATAAATAAATAAAATAAAATATCGTTGAGTTAGTATCCCATAACATAAGTTTCGAACTTACTTTGGGGCTAGCTCAATCTGTATGAATTGTCCCTATATATTTATTATTATTTATTATTTGTAAGTTTTCATCAAAGAAATTTTATTTTATCAGTTCGTCGACTATTACTCGGTAACTAGTAGTGCCTACTTAACCGTTATAGTTTTCCTTGTAGGTTCACTATATGTACTACTACCATGATTTTTTCAAATTTCTAAACACAAGACTTTCGGAGATAGAGGGGGGGGGGGGGGCACCGTGCAAAATGAAAATTGACACGTTAAATGTAAATAATTCGCAAACGGATCACTGTATCCGAAAATGATCTTCCCACACCCTCAATGTTTTTAAGAGACCTATCTAACGGTACCACAACATGCGGTCGGTGCGAAAAAATAATTTCAGGCACCCCAAAAATAAATATTTTTCAAAGTTTTCTTCTACCACTTTGTTAGCATTGTTAATATAAGTATACATAGGTACCAAATTACAGCTTTCTAGCATCAAGCGTCTAGGCACTAGACCGCGGACGGACAGACGGACATGGCGAAACTACAAGGATTCCTTGTAGTTTACTACGGATTGCGTTTCAGGAAACTGTCTGTTATAAGAATAAGTACGCCTTGTAAATTGTTGCTGTCATAATAGCGGAGGAAAAATAGTAGAAGAAAAGAAACCTGCGTTTGTGTGTATTCCGCTTTCCTGTGGGAGTTTTGGAAAACTTAAGCATTACACAAACTGTTCTTCAATCAAACTATCTATTGCTGAAAACCGTATTAAGATCCATCTAGAAGTATAGAAGATCTAAACAGACAGACATCGGAAGCATTTTGGTATAGTCAGGGTGCACATGGAGTTTGCACTTGCAGTTTTGGCTCTTATGACATAGAACTCACGAATGGTACAAAGTCCAATATGTAAAGGTCGACCTGCTCATGACTGTACAATGTTAATAAACAATCACAATGCTAAATGTGTGTTTGTTCGTTTTGTTTTGTCTCAATTCATATTCATGAATGCTTATTATTTCCCGAGCAATAGCGAAATTTTACAGGAAAATATTCAATATTATTACATAAAAGTTTTCCAAGTCATTGAATTGGTAATTTCACGATGGATATAGATGAACGATTTTTATAATATTCAACTTTTTTTTTTGTATATCTACGTAACTTTTTTTTTTTGTATAATTTTTTATGAACAACTTTGTATTGAGTGCTTTCCGTATTGTTTCGAGAGATTATATTAAGTACAGTCAGCGTGAGAGAAACGTAAACTTAAAAATTAAGATTTAATAGCTACTGCCCGCAGTGTTACCCGCGTTTAATTTTATGCACAGCAGCGCCGTCTATATAAAATTTTTTACCAAATCCTACGGGAATCTCGTACTTTTCGGAATAAAAAGTACCCTATATGTTAAATCAAGGTATCAGCTACCTACATACCAAATATCATAAAAATTGGTCCAGCCATTTGAGCGTGAAGAAGTAACAAACATACACACAAAATTTCGCCTTTATATTAGTAGGATAAGTAATTCTTATTGTATTTCAACGAAAATTCATAGGAATGTATTAATTTGATTACCTATAGCGTTAGAAGAAATTTCTCTCCAGACCTTACCTTATCGCAAAAAAAATGTCAATCCGATCGTTACTTTCGACGTGAAAGGACAAACAAACGAACATATTTTCGCATTAATAATACTTAATAATTAGTAAATATGGATTAATGTAAACCCTATTTTTCTCAACTTGGCAAATGTAGTAAACGTCTTTTTAACGAAAATAGGGAATTAAAATTATCATACACACCCAAATAATATTAATATAGTTTTTTTTTTGACAATGTTGCGCAAATTTATTGCGTTATAGCTAGTGAAGCGCTAACGGGATACGCTTCACCAGCAACATAGGTTTTACGTGGGCGAGGTGTCAAGGGTGATTCTTGGAAATGCGATTATTCGGTTGATTCCACTGGCTAGCTTTTTTTTTCAAAATATAATGAAACCTGGTACTACACGTAAAAATAGGCTAAACCTGAAGTATAAATTTCGAATAGGCACTCATTTTGAACCTATAAATTCCAAGATATTAGACATTAAAAAAATCATGACCAGGGGAATCAATTAATAGTTACAGGGGAATCAAAAATCAATAACTCTGTACTTTTTTTAAAGAAATTGTAAGTTTTTACATATCAAAAATTACAAAATTAATTCTCAGTTATACATTTCTAAATAAAATTAACAAATGTGAACATGTATTCTTCAATTTTCAGATATTATTATCTACTTTTGTAAACAATCGTCTGACATAGGTACATAAATATCTAATAATCTATTGGTGTCGTAATCACATTCGTGTTCCTTGAGAGCACCCCATTTGTACAACATCATTGTCAAATTCCTGCAATAAAAAAAGGAATATTAGGAAAATTGCGAAATTTTAGAAATGTTTTACAAAAATAAAGTTTAAAAAAATGTTACTTAATCCAGCTTAAGAACAACAAGGCGCCAGGCGAGGACGGAATCACAGCAGAGCTTCTGATAACGGGTGGTACACCGGTGCTTAAAGTCCTGCAGAAGCTCTTTAATTCCGTGTTGGTCGAGGGCAAAACGCTTGAGGCGTGGAACAGAAGCGTGGTGGTTCTGTTCTTTAAAAAGGGCGATAAAACCATCTTAAAGAATTATACCACATCCATACGCTGCGGCAGATTGTACAGAAGACCGAAGAGTACAATCTGCTATTATGCTTAGCGTTTGTGGACTATGAGAAAGCCTTCGATTCGATCGAGACATGGGCCGTGCTACAGTCTCTCCAGCGATGCCGCATAGACTGCAGGTATATCGAACCTTTGACGTACTTATACTAAAACGCCATCATGTCAGTCCAAGTACAGGAACAGAACACGAAAGCAATCTCATTACACAGAGGCGTGAGAAAGGGAGATGTCATATCTCTGAAACTGTTCACGAGCGCTCTGGAAGATGCCTTCAACTTTTGGACGAGAAAGGATGCGGCATCAACGTTAACGGCGAGTATATCACTCACCTTCGATTTGCCGATGACATCGTGGTCGCTGGAGGACCTCAGCACCATGCTCGAAGGCCTCAATTGAGTTTCCCAACAGGTGGGTCAAAAAATGATCATGGTCAAGACGAAAATCATGTCGAATATCCATGTCGCACCCGCCCCGGTCTCAGTTGGGAGCTCGATCCTCGAAGTTGTTGACGAGTACGTATACCTTGGACAAACCATCCAATTAGGTAGGTCCATCTTCGAGAAAGAGGTCAATCGACGAATCCGACTTGGCTGGGCAGCTTTCGGGAAATTACGGCATATCTTCTCGTCCAAAATTCCTCAGTGCTTGAAACGAAGAACCTTCGAGCAATGTGTGTTGCCAGTGATGACCTATGGATCGTAAACGTGGTCGCTCACTATGAGCCTCATAAGAAGGCTGTGGGTCACTCAGCGAGCCATGGAAAGAGCTATGCTCGGGGAGATCGAATCAGAAATGAGGAGATCCGTAGCAGAACCAAAATAACTGACATAGCCACTGACATAGCCAAACACTGAAGTGACAGTGGGTAGATCACATAGCGCGCAGAACCGAAGGCCGATGGGGCAAAAGGGTTCTGGAATGGCGACCACGTACCGGCAAGCGCAGCGTAGGACACCCGCCTACAAGGTGGTCAGACGACCTAAGGAAAGTCGCAGGAAGCCGCTGGATGCAGGCCGCTGCCAGCAGGTCGCACTGGAGACGTTTGGGGAGGCCTAGTTGACTTCTTGTGGCTGAGATGATGATGATGAAATAATTTTTCAGTCAAAAACTTTATCACATTTTGATTTCACTGACCTTAGAAACAGAGTAATCAATGTCAGGGAATCAAAAAATGTAGCAAAATTATCGATTGTCGCTAAATGACTGTATCTAGTACAATGACCTTTACACCCTAGGTAGTCATTAGAGTGGCGATAGTGCATAATTTTTTTTAGTCGTCTAATAAAATTAATTGATGGTAAAATTGAGGTCAAAGTAATCAACGATGTACCAAACCAAACCCAGTGGAATCAGATACTTACCTTTATATTTCTGGAATGCAGCAAGCAGCCGCGCATCTCTTCCCTCGACACTCAAAACATGACTGACGGTTAATGCTCGGGGGGTACACATTGCTTCCAAATTGTGTCACTAAGGACGTACGTACATTTTAGTGATGTACCAGTGGAATCACTGCTAAGGCCCGGACAACATTTAAAAAATTCATATAATTAAATGTACTATAAATACGTGGTTCATCTATTTTATTTATTAATTCTTATCAATTTGGGATCTAATATAAAATATTGAAATATCTATGAACTGAATGGAAAAAATGATATGGATGATATTGTGTACAAATTTGGAGCACGGACACGCCAGTGGAATCAATTTTTAACACTTCAGATATTTTTTTTACTCACTTTGTTTTATATTTTTCTTAATTATCGTAGTGACTCAGTTAGATTACAGTTTAAATTTTTATAAAAAAAATACTTCATACGCTTATTTCAATTATACGTACACTTTTTACTTCCGGACAACGAAAATCCAGGTTTTCAAGAAACACCCTCAACCCGCCGCACAACCCCCGAAATGCTGGAGGACCACACCCGTCGTTGGTCAGCGAGTCCATCGGACTTAGCCGGTTAGTGTAGCTAGGCTGTACTACCGACCGTTCCCCTATCCGCCACCGTGGGGACGCTGTGAGGGCCAGCGCGGGGATATTAATATAGTTAGAAATGGCATTTAACACTACACTCTTAGTATTCTGGCGATTTGTCGATTTTACAAATGGATGATTGAATAAAAATACACGCTAAGATTCTTTACATTTGCCAAGTTAAGAAAAACAGGGTTTAAAGTATAGAATGGTCGTAAAAAACACTAAACAGTCTGTAAGTTATCTATGTATTCTGTGTCCTGTTTTTGTGATTTGCAAATAAAGCATATTCTATCTATCTATCTAAACAACTGGAGGCATCTGCTCTAGAGCTCTAGAGGCATCTAAATGGCATCAATAAACTCGATACACAACGAAATGTGGAAATCTATTTCACTCATTTTTATCTCAGCGTGCATCTATTTCCTATAAACGAGTGTACCAGTAAAATAAAAGGAACTTGCCGGCACCGACGATTTGTCTAAGAGAAGTAAATCTAGCGAATAGTGGGAATTATTCTGCTCTGTTGTTTCTCTGTGGGATGTTGCCAAATGGCGTTGTTATAGGAGTAAAGTTTATATAGCCTGTCGACTGGCTTCGAATATAAAAAAAGGTTTTATTTTTTATTTTATTTATTACTAGCTACTGTCAGCAGTGTTACCCGCGTTTGATTTTATGCACAGCCGCGCTATATATATCAGATTTTTGACAAAATCATACGGGAGTCGCGTACTTTTCGGAATAAAAAGTACCCTATGTGTTAAATCAAGTAATTAGCTACCTACATTAAAAAAAACATAAAAATTGGTCCAGCCATTTGACCGTGAAGAAGTAACAAACATACACACAAACTTTTCCCTTTATAATATTTGTAGGATTTTTTATTTTTATTAAACTCTAGCTGTTCCCGCGACTTCGCATGTATTTCGGGCTTTCGACATGGGCAAAACAAGGCGCCCCATTCTCCATTCTCTACACACTCCTCACTAGCCCTCACTCATTTTAAATGTGATTCTATAGATTGATATAACAGGAAAAAAAATTATATAAATTAAAAAAATCTTTTTTCCCACAAGCTTAATAATTCTAGAAATTAACATTTGTTTTCTTAACTAAAAATACTGTTAAAGCCATATAATCATATCCTATCCTATCCTATCCTACTATCCTATCCTACTTCCTTCCTACTAATATTATAAAGGCGAAAGTTTGTGAGGATGGATGTATGGATTTTTGTTGCTCTTTCACGCAAAAAATACTGAACGGATTTTAATAAAATTTAGGACACGGGTAGACTATAACCTGGAATGACACATAGGGTACTTTTTATGCCGAAATTCCCACGGGAACGGAAATATTAGGACTACTGTGTATAAATAATTACACGCAAACGAAGTTACACGGGTTTCACTAGTTATAAATAAATAATAAGCCCCGTGTTACAGTATTTTATAAATAACAAATTCTACGCGTAAAAATATTTTTATCTACTGCTATCTTACATTTTTGTTGCTAACGTAAAACTACGTTTTTGTCATTTTATTGCCCTTTCTATGTAACAATGTATCTTGTAACTGAACTTTCAGTACTTGAAAGCTTTGAGTGGCGCAATTAGAGACGTGCTACGGCCGTAACGGATATCCCGAGAAGCGACACCTTTTTTCGCACCTATTTTTCAACTTTTCTATTGTATTTTGAGAGTACATACCTTTAGAGTAAATGTATTTGGAAGAAAAATTTCAGCCTTAGCTCACACCTAGGACACTCCCGACAAAATGTATGAAACAAACGCGCTCTAATAACCTACTACGCAGACAGTCATAAGCTCGTGCGGGTGAACGCGTACTATGCTTGTGTGAGTGAGATATGACCAATAAGACACTACGCACCGCGTCCTCGGTAACTGTAAGGTAATCGAGCGGGGGTGGGAGCGCATTTAGCGGGAGGCAGGGAGTGTCCATACTGTACTATTTATTATACTGTGCTTAGGTGGGATTCGAGTCCCCGAGTGGAGTGGCGTGCCTATTCGCGCGCGCTGCTGTAGAGCCATGCCCAAATGGGCACGGACACCCGCCGCGGTTGCGGAGTGTCGCCAGTTCCCGCGACCCCGCCGCCACTATGTGATCCTTTAAATACTGCCTACTCCAACTATCTTCTTTCTGATTAAATTCGTTGTGAGTTCCAAGACAGCTGTATTTTTCTTCCCCGGGACGTCAATAAGCTTCATTGCTTATTGTCTATCTGAGGTCGCCGATGTTGATCCTGGCTACACAGGAGACACAGTGGTGGGAATGTGTGGTGGGCTTGTCCCGACCCCGCCGCCACTGTGAAGGCGGAGAAGGTGCCAGACAGTCAGGTTTTTAGTGGGATTCGAACCCACGTTCCTCTCGATATTCGGCCGATCCCACCATTACTAACCTTCCCAGGAGCTCAGTGGTGAGACAGGTGCACTCGGCAGGATTTCGAGAGGAAGTGGGTTCGAATACCACCTGGGGAGGTGAAACTTGTCTTCCAAAAATATTTTCGTGAGGTGTCATTGATATTCATGGGTGGCGGTAACCACTTTCCATCAGGTGGCCCACTTGCCTGTTTGCCAGCTGAATGTCATAAAAGTACTGTTACAATAAAATCATACTCGTTTATGCTCGCCCTTAGTTTGTATTCAGTCCTTGGATACAGTTTTCAATTGTTTCCAACGTTGATTTTTTTTTGTTTTCAAAATTATCATAAAAAATCCGTGCAAATTCGATTCCGACTCGATTTCCATTTTGGAAACCCGTTTCGAAAATTACCTTTCGAGAATTTCGTTTCTCGGTATCGAAACTGTGCCTTGAAAGCTCTCATTAGGTCCGGCACAGCGGTAATCACTGAAATAAAAATATTGTTGTGATAAAATAGAACTAGCAACAAAGAAATAATATAATATAAGATTAGCTTAGGGTCTCATAACTAAAAACAGTTCCACAATAGCATAGGTTTTTTTATGTTCTTACAGGCAGTTTGTGAAACGCATTTTTAAAGTTAGTGACCCATTAAATTATACTGTCACTTGTCAAACTAAAGAAGAAGCTAGCTTGAGACTTAACGTGATATTAATTAAAACATTTTTTTGGAAATTAGTTGTTAGACCCCCTGAATTAAACGAGCCTTAACGGTATACCTTAGTTAGTGTTTGATTAGGGTATTAATTAGTAGTAAAGAAATACTTAGGTATTCTAGAGCTGAATTGGGGCCTTCTAAAAATCCAAAAATGATCCTACTTCTATTTTATCCATGACAATTCTCATCTCTACGTAAGTAACAAGGCTGGTTTAAATTAGTGAATTTGGCGAATACCCTTCGTAGGCCGAAGCCAGTTAGATTAGAATTAAGTTGCATTTTGGTCAACGTGTTCGGAATAATTAAATTAGTTTGGGATTTGTAACAATGGAAACTACAACATGTTGATAAGATTAGAGGGAATTCTTCTCAATACAGGCTTTGCGTCGGAAGTGCTAGTAAGATCAATATAATGACGTGCTAAAGTACTTCTTGTAAATCTTCTTGCAAAAAAAATTTACTAACCGTAAATGTGAATTAATATGGAGGCGTTTGGGGCAGGCCTATGTCCAGCAGTGGACTTCTTGTGGCTGAGATGATGATGATGATGATAAAATGTGAATTAAAAACTATCAATTAAAGTAAATTAAAATTAAATTAAAACATCATAATGTAACATAGTGTAAGTTGAAGTGTATTGCCTCGCCACGGAATATTGGCTCAGCCATTTGAGCGTGAAGAAGTAACAAACATACACATAACTTTCGCCTTTATAACATCGATCTATATATATACTACTAGATAAGCAGATTCTTGGATATTTCTTGCTCCATTTTTATTTAAATTGTAACTAAAGTTCGCTGCAGCGCTGTAACGATAAAAGCATTATTAAATACATGTAAATACGCAGCACTGCAGCGCTAAATATTTTTCAACTTCATAATATTAATAGGATTTTATTTATACCTAAGTTGTAATTTATCTAGAAATATTATTTAAAAAAAACACAGCATAAAAAAGTAATGATGTTGAATGTAGCATTAGAATATATTTTTTCAGACTACAGAAACATAATATCCAGAGCTACAGGTGTTTTTGACGAGCAATCTAGTTTTACTATTCAGTCGTTGAATTAAAAAATAAATATTTTCAAGTAGATACCACAATATAAAAAAGTGAGCACGTCGTAAAAAAAATGTTATCACAAAAAGATGAAATCGTGTCACAGATCAACTATGATTAAGACTAATCATAAAAATGTTACTTTTATTACTTCAAAGAATAAAAACTACGTGTACTGCAATGAGGCTTGAAATAATGTGTAAAAAAATTGTTACAGTTCTGATGACAAAGATAGGTGTACAACTAGTTTGACTTTCTGATAAGATAAAGATAAGATAAAATAATTTATTTAGATACTAGCATTTCCTCTCGTGATTAATTTTATGACATAGATCTTGTTTGACAACAAAACAACCTATAGTGTGGCGCCATTTGTTGGCCGATAGCCCATCCCATACAGCGCCCTCTGTAGTAGAAAAAATATTTTCCCATTGGAATGACATACTGTCACGGGATAAAAAGTAGCCTATGTTGGGCTCTGTACCCCTGACAATATATAAACAAATTTTCATAATAATCGGCTGATTAGTCAAGCCGTGAAGGAATAACAAACAAAGAAACAAACTCACTTTCTAGTATGTAGCCCTCACAGGCACTTTACCTTGTCGATGGGTACAAATACGAGTAATATTTGTATAAATAATATAAACTACCATTTCGGAAACAAAATCAAAATAGCCACTCACTCTGGTAAATGGCGAAAGTAATCTGAAATAGGTACATAAAAAAATTATCCATATTATTTTGTATCTATTGAAGAAGGCATGGTTTAACCGATTTAGCATTCCTCCTCCTTGCGTCGTATTCCTCATTGCTGAGGGTCGTGACCTCCCTTTAGCATCACTTTCTGCCGTATGATCTTTCTCCATCTGATTCTGTCCGTGATTCTGATGCCATAATGATGATTTTCATGGGAAAATAAGCGCGGTGGGTTCCCACGTCCTTCCGCGTCAGTCTTTTAGAGGGTATTTAGATCCTCACGGTCACTGGCTACCGCCGCCCGATGCTCGGCGTTGATTGTTTTACGAGTGGGTAGGTCTCCTCCACACCAACACTCCTCCTTTCACATTCGGGCTTGGGACCGACAACGGCGGAGTTATTTATTATTAAAAAAGGCTTTATTTGGCCGGCAGCGGCTCAGGGATTCACCCGGTGTCTCTGTGCTCCATGGGTGGAGGTGATCACTTAACATCAGGTGACCCGAATGCTCGTATGCCAACCTCTTTCTTACATAAATAATGCATACATCATAAAGTTATGTAGAATTAATCATAATATTTGTATTTATTTTCGTTTATCTCTATTATTATGCCTAAACTGTTGGGCAAAGACTTGGGAACCATGAGGGAAGAAGGGGTACAATGTATTACTTACTCACATATTATGTTAGTGTATTTTAAATAAAACAGTCAAATCCACCTGTGACGTAGAAAATTTTTAATTGAAAAATATTTTGGAATTCTATCTATCTACATCGATGGTCAAGTTAGATAGTGAGTCTATGACACTTTACAAAAAGAGCCTTTATTCTCAAGGGAAATAATATGAAAAAGACAAATCGACGAGTAGATTGCGCAGGGTCAGATTTCCAAGACTGTTTAGGGGCATGAAAAATGACCGTATGTGTGGACAGCGGATGGATATGTTTTCAGAGTTCCGTATAGAATTTTATGGAATATCAACTTGAACCCTGAAAATCGTACTTCGTAATCAAAGTTGTGAATTCGTCACACAGGCTCCGACAGAACTTAAAAATGAATTAACAAATTTAAAACTACTCTCTCTGAGCGCTATTACGCTCTAGCGGTAAACTGCGAGCAACCGCGTAATTCTATATTAGTTTAATATGCAATTTTGTGGCGGTCAAGTATTTACAATCACATTCGGTTGCATATTAGTATTATTAAACTAACCGCACGGTAAGCAGTCCTCGCGGTTACCCGCTAAGAAATTTCGCTTAAGGCTATTTATTATATACGTAATTCTGGAAACTCAAAATAGACACGGTTAAAAGGAACACGGTTATTTTGTCCTAAAAATAAATACATGATGTGAATAATATTTTACACGTTATTATAGGCTTTAGAGATAATCAACAAAAGTTGATAACTTGAGTTAACTCGAGTTGTACTTAACTCGAGTTGCAATATAAGTAACTCGAATAAAGAGCGCTACTTGTTTACGTTTTGTGCCGACTTTTAGCAATGTGTTTCGTTTGATGATTTTTTTTTTATATTAAAAATCTTAAAGTTGGAACCCAGTGTTCGTTTCCAATACGGACTTGGACGTTTTTTCCATTTCAACATACATGGGTTTTTATATCTCGAGAGGGGTTTTTTTGGATGAATGAACTGGTATTTTGTAGGCTAAAACATCTTTAAAAAGATTTATTGTTACGCTGACAACCATACTAATATAATAAATGCTAAAGTAACACTAATATGGTGTTGAAAATTGCTATCAATAACATTGGAATCCCACCTTTTACGTGTATTATAGATCCAGTTTCTGATACACATTTTATTTTTACTGCCACGTGAATTTAATGTTTCCTTCGTATTTATTCAAACAAAGAGAAATTTAGTAAATGTAGGCTGGATTTCTCAAAGAAAACATGTTTATTTATTTTTATAAAAAAACTGACGATTTTATGTGAAATATTTATACCATAATTCGTGTACATTTTATTCTTAAAGGCAACATTTTTTTTTTCTATCGAGGAAAACGTGTTTTCGTGTCGGATTTCCCAAAGAGAAAAACCTTAAATATTTCAGCTAAGAAATCCATGATTTGCTCTAGTATTTAATAGTACCAACAGCATGTGTTTAAACGATCTCTTTTTAAACGACTTAAAGGGATAGCGATCCCACGCTCTCGAATTTCCCTCGTTTATGCACAAGTATATTCAATTGCCCTTTGACATGGCCTGACCAACAAAGTGGTTGATAAGATATTTAGATTAATTATTAAACTTAGATTCAAGAAAGAAATGTTTTTATAAATAAGTAGTCCCTAAGTTAAAAGTGTAACATGGTCAGCGAATAAAGGTTTTTTTTTTTTTTTTTGTAATTGTATAGAGCGGATCCTGCTGTTACAAACATAATTACTGTTGCTTAAAAGGAGACTAGCAATACTATTGTAATATTTACTTTGGTATTGTTCAATCATAATTTTTTTAATATATATATTTATTGCAATGCCGGCAGGTAATACTGTGATAACAGTCATTGGATTTTTTAAAATAATCCAACGCAATCAAGTAAACAGGAACGAGGTAAACGAAGCATAAAAGAGGTAAAGATATCGCTGGTAACTTAATTAACCCAGTATTTAACTTTAAGTTAACAGTGTTAACTCGAACACAACTCTGTCGGACGCTTGTTTAAATTCTGAAAGAATAAAATTGTAGTTTTATAAAGAAAACGTTAGTATTTATGTTAAAATTAATTTAAAATATTTTTTTAGTTTGAAGACAGATTCTAATGGTTGTTTTCACCAACAATTCCTATAAAAACGTCTCCTAACAGCTTTTAGGAAGTTTTTAGCGAGAATTTTGTATTCACCATAGTACAGTCAGGAGTACGTCGAGCTTTACATTCGCTGTACAATTTTGGCTGTTACGACATAGAACTTAAGAATGTACAATGTATTAAGGATGGAAAGATTAGGAAAAGAGGAAGGGATGAAGAACTCAACCATTAATGTTTCTAGTGGTACTAGAAAATCATATTTTGTACCACTAGAACCATCAAGGGTTAATCATCATGTCAGGGGAAAATTGTTGTTACTATTGCAATGGTTCCAATAGTACCAAATAGAAGTGTCTAGTGCCGCTTGAACCCTTAATGGTTCTAATCAATGGTTCTAGTGGTACTACTCCTAATACAACTCTTATATTTTAGTGAAAAATATGAATTGATGGCGAGAAGTTGAAAAAGTGAAGTGAAGTGAAATAAAAACCATAAAGAAAAAAAGGAAACATAACTATTTAAAAAGAGTTCAGTTTGCCACACAATGGTTCCTGAACCAGAAACCTTTTCTCAATGTCTTTCTGTCAATTCACACATCTGTAGTTTATGTTTCGAATTTTACCATAATAAACCTGTCAATTCAGATTTTAGTTTTTATGTAATTATTTATTATAAATTTGTTTATATTTAGGTAACAAAGACTCAAACAGTGTTAATATACTTATCAACCAGGGGTTAGTAAAAACTAAACTAAACCAAACAACTACACTTTAGGCCATTCCTGCATCATACCGCCCGTGGCAGGAAAGTTGAACTAACCAGTTTAGTTTTTATAAAAAATATACAATACTCAACGTAAAATTACTTGGTTAACATGCAAAATAATGTCTTTTTTTACAAGCTTTATTACATTTTTATTATTACACCTCTAAATAATAATCAAGTGTCATAAATAACAAATTTTATTGCACAATAAATTAAACGCTACAACATAATGTAATAGGATTTTTGAACGCAATTTTTTTTACAAAAATCGTCCTAATTTTCTGGGAACGCAAAATATTTTTATATTTACTCCTTTGCACCAACGGATGGCTTTTCGTATGGTTTCCTTTTCCCCATTGTGGTGAGATTGGGGTGTGATAATTTAATTCCTTTATTATCCAGACTCTTTTTATTTTCTTTCATTGCAACATAAGAGAGGTGTTTCTTAATCATAATAAATTATTTTAGCCATACAGTATCCCTTTTCTTATTATAATTGCGAAATTTTGTGAGGATGTATGTTTGTTATTCTTCATAAAAGCGAATTGATAGATTTACTTGTTTGGTAAACGAGTAGTTTATAACCGGGATTAAGAAATAATATAGTATCTCGGATATCAGTTCAGGAACGGAACTTCGCGTGTAAATCCGCGGGCATTGGCTAGTTATAAATAACATTTTTTTACTATTCACTAACATATCGACGACCTCCGTGGCGTAATGGTTACCATGCCAGACCGCCACCCAGGAGGTCCCGGGTTCGATCCCCGGTCGGGTCATGATGGAAAACGAACTTTTTCTGATTGGCCTCGGGTCTTGGATGTTTATCTATATATGTTTTTGTTATAAAATATAATATCGTTAAGTTAGTATCCCATAACACAAGTTTCGAACTTACTTTGGGGCTAGCTCAATCTGTATGAATTGTCCCTATATATTTTATTAATTATTAATTTTTCTTCTAATACCTTATGATATACATACTATTTAAAATACGTTTTATTTATTGGTTATTATAATTTTAATAAAATATATTTGTTTAAAGAATAGGTACACTGATCTATTAGATTTTTTTTTGTCTTTTATTAAATACTGCAAGTTTATGGAATTAACATAACAACTGAATTCGCATCGCATCGCAAGTATCTGTCAAATTTTCGGTATTAAAATTTGACAGGTACTTGCGATGCGATGCAAATTCGCAATCCCTTGCGAATTTACTTTCATTTCTCAGTTCAAGCGCTCTGTAGCATATTTTATTCGGAGTTGTGGTAAAACAGTATGATAAATCATTATTGCTTATTTTTTTTTTGGGAATAAGGAATTGTAGCACTATAATTTACTGTACATCTGCGTGTGACATAAAATGTGGTACAACCACGAAAAAAATCTCTATATTAGGTACCTAAAAACCCCGAATTGTACCCAAAAACAAAGTGAACAAGTGATATATACGAGAACAGTTTATCACCGCTGTAGATGCTTATCGGATCGGAAAATGGTATGTGGCCGAAACCTTTTATTTTCTCGTGTAGATAATACCATAGTGTATAAACAGTAGGACATCTTTATATAGACGTTACGTCGCATATTTGCAACGTCAGGCGCCCGTGCCGCCCGCCGCGGCCGACGACTGGACATGCAGTAGTCTCTGTGCCGCCGCCACGTAGTTAGGGCACCCTATATTCGCTGCTTCATACATAACTATATAATTTGTATCCAAATTTCTAATAAACATTTATATCTATCTATCTTAACTAAGTTAGATATAATTTTTTTTTTCATGACGATGTTGTGCAAGCTAGTGAAGCGCTAACGGGATACGCTTCACCAGCAACATTGGTTTTACGTGGGCGAGGTGTCAACCCGCCGCACAACCCCCGAAATGCTGGAGGACCACACCCGTCGTTGGTCAGCGAGTCCATCGGACTTAGCCGGTAGTTAGATATCATTTAGGTATCACTTCCACAACAACCTCGTCAACGGTGACACAGATGCCACTCGACAATACAAACAATATTATGCCTGAAGACTTACTCCTTTTCTATCCCATTTCTCCCAATTCCCACCTATTTTGTAGAGGTAACGTATTATCTTGCTGATATTCAAAAGCGGCAATAACCATGCTTGCTTGTTTGCCGTATCATATTATAAAGGTGAGAGTTGTGTGTTTGTTTGTCCACGCTCAAATGGCTGGGCCAATTTTTATGATATTTGGTATGTAGGTACCTGATACGTTAGATTAACACATGGGGTACTTTTTAACCCGAAAAGTACGCGATACCTGTCGAATTCGGTAAAAAGTGGATATAGATGGCGCTGCCGTGCAAATAAATACACGCGAACGAAGTTGCGCGGGTATCACTAGTGACATATAAAAAGAGGAAGAAGATAATCGAAATCAGTGATCGTTTAACGATTAATGAAATCATAAATGAGACTCTTACAAACGTTTTTATGTTATCGAAGCTCCAGATAACGAAACCCATCCATACGACAGATAGGGTAGACGTTACTTAATTTGTGTGACGTATAGTGACACCATCGAGCTCCTCAAGTGCCTGTGATTGTCGACCTTTATAACGTGGGGTCTTGTGTGGGGTATGTCGGGTTTCCCCCTCTAACCACTTGGGGTATACCGACTAGAAACCTGACTGACTGCCACCTCATCCACCTAGGTGGGCGGGGCTGCGGGACCAATGATCCTTCCGCTGCCCTGCCGGCGGTCGTCCGAAGACCCGGGTTGTTGGGCTACGGCACGGTTGGCGGAGCGCTCACGACGCGCCGCAACACTACAACACCACCATAACGTGGGGTCATGAATGAATATGTCTTTACTGTAATTGTAATATGATATTACTGAACACAGCTTTTCCCATTCCCTGGATTTAGAGATGAACAGTAAATAAACTGTTTGATTGGCTTTACGCTTGCACAGCCGTTAAGTAATTGTTTTAAAATAATTTTCAATTTGTTTAGTGTGTTTCTGTTTATTCAAACTAATATTATTTTGAAAGTTTGGTTATTTGTTATTAAACAGATCGATGATTTTCTTTCAGACAGATATAGTTTATAATAGACCTATTCTATTTGTTTACGCTACGTTGACCGAGGTGAAGTAAGGCAAAGATAGGAATGATAGAATACAAAAGAAAAGTTAGAAGAAGTGCTTCCTTCATAGTCTTTTATTCGTCTAACCTCGGTATAGTGACTGAGCTTCAGAGTAAATTCATTGGTGAAGACGTTGGTCAATAAAGACGCTGATAGTCAATAAACAGACGAGGCAACGTCTGCGTGAGTCAACCCAAGCCACGTCCATACCAGCAGAGGTATTAGCTCGCAAAGCTGCTTACTCTGTTAGGACTTCACCTTAATTTGAATAAGATATTGCCTCAAAAAGTGTTAAGTCTATGTGGCAAATCTAACCATTTTTTGTTCTCTCTTTAACCTTTAAGTTTTTTTATTTTATATTTCATCTTCTTATTTTTTATTTGTCTGTTTTTAAATACATTTTTGCTTGTCATTCGCTCTTTTTCATTTTGTCGTCTTATTTTTCAATTTTTCCTGCCATTAATATTATTTGCTTCACAATTACCAACATCTGTAACAGTCTACTTTTTTAAATTGTGCGATTTCGTCTGCCTTCGATCGACTCTGCTTTGTATTTGATTATTCAACACAGCGACAGAAAAGCGACATATGCTATTCCATTCACTTTTCACAATTTCACAGCGCGTTCAGAATCTCTCAATCATATTACTCTATATTCCTAGCCTGGTGCTAAGTCAAACCCATTTTGGATGACAGCCAACTCAATTTGCAGCCTGCATATACAGATAACGGATGAGGATCTTTTACAGTCTGATATAAAATATGTGAAGCTGAATTTAACAATTCTTAACAATAGAATTACTTATTGTTTGTTGCCACAATAACCATAGGCTTTTTGGTTTGTCAAACTATATTCAGAATTAGCTTATTATGCATTGTTATCGCAGGATCTCTGACATTTTGTATCCCGCGTTTTTATAATTATCATGAAACTCACAACAAATTTAGCCAGAAATGTAATAATTGAGACAGAAAAAAGGTTTAAATAAAACTTAAATTTTACATCCCTGATTCAAATTTTCTATCATTTTCTACATTCTTTAAACAGATAGATTTTATTATTTAGCTGCAAATTTAACAAAGGTTAGGAAAAAAAAAATTATATTAGATAAATCATAGCATAAATTTTTTGTAAAAAAAACGTATCCGTTATAGTTGAATGACAAGTGATGTTTGCCATTTGTATAAATCCTAAACAAGCAGGATTAGATCTTTCTCAAAGTAACTCAAAACAAATGTTTTCAGCCCGTCTGATCTCAGGTCTTAGACTTAGATCTCCATCCAATTTCATTTGGAATCCATGCCAATGAAAACTGTTATTAGGAGAGCTAGTAGCCTAAACGATTTTAGTTTTACAACCCTCAGTTTTATGAGGTCGTTCGGACCCAACAATAAAACATTTGAGACAGGATATTTTGGGGTATAGGACCAATTGGTTATTCACTTGCTCTGTCGATTCAATTCTAGATATGGAATGATGGATTCTTGCCCGTGATTTGAGGGACCGAAGGGTTTTAGAAGCCATTTTCGTGTTTTACGAGTAGGAGAATGGTTGTGTTGTATTGTTAAAGATTTTTATTTGCAAATATTTTCAGTGGCAAATAAAGAATACATAGCTATAATATTGTAACCTACTTTTGCTTGCATGCACGTATAGTATCACTAGCTTCGCCCGCGTGGCCTAGCCTGCATATCTTTATTCAGAAACAAATTCCGGTCCGGCACGGCCCAGTACGGTACGGTTCCATCCGGTCCGGTCAGGTCCGGTCGATCCGGTCCGATCCGGTCCGGTTCGGTCGGTCCGGTCCTTATAAGGACCATACATGACAAATTTGGCATCTCTAGACCCAGCGGTTTAGGCTGTGCGTCCCCTCTCAACTTCGTTTGCGTATATCTCGCTTTCCCGTGGGAATTTTTAAAAATCGTTTCTTAGTACATCCCTAGACGTCGTAAGGAACCTACATGCCAAATTTGATATACCCTAGCAACTTCGTTTGCGTATATCTCAGTTTCCCGTGGGAATTTTGAAATATCCTTTCTTAGTACACCCCTAGACGTCGCCGTCGTAAGGAACCTACAGTCCAAATTTGGAATCTCTAGACCCACCGGTTTGGGCTGTGCGTTGATATATAGTTAAGTCAGTCAGGAATTTTAAATATAGTCCGGTCCGATCAGGTCCAGTCGGTCCGGTCCAGTCCGATCGGTCCGGTCGTGATAAGGAACATACATACCAATTAGCATAATTTTATTTCTTCAGAAAAAAAATCCGGCACGGTCCGGTACGTTGCGGTTCCTTCCGGACCGATCAGATCTGATCCGTTCCGGTCCGGTCCGGTCGGTCCGGACCTTATAAGGACCCTGCATGCCAAATTTGGAATCTCTAGACCCACCGGCTTGGGCTGTGCGTTGATGTATAGTTAAGTCAGTCAGGAATTTTATATATAGTCCGGTCCGATCAGGTCCAGTCGGTCCGGTCCGGTCCGATCGGTCCGGTCCTGATAAGGAACCTACATACCAATTAGCATAATTATATTTCTTCAGAAAAAAAATCCGGCACGGTCCGGTACGTTGCGGTTCCTTCCGGACCGATCAGATCTGATCCGTTCCGGTCCGGTCCGGTCGGTCCGGACCTTATAAGGACCCTGCATGCCAAATTTGGAATCTCTAGACCCAGCGGTTTGCGTATATCTCGCTTTCCCGTGGGAATTTTGAAAAATCCTTTCTTAGTACATCCCTAGACGTCGTAAGGAACCTACATGCCAAATTTGATATACCCTCGCAACTTCGTTTGCTTTTATATCTCGGTTTCCCGTGGGAATTTTGAAAAATCTTTTCTTAGTACACCCATAGACGTCGTAAGGAACCTACAGTCCAAATTTGGAATCTCTAGACCCATTGGTTTGGGCTGTGCGTTGATATATAGTTAAGTCAGTCAATCAGTCAGTCAGGTCCGGTTCGATCCGGTCCGGCACGGCCCGGTACGGTGCGGTTCCTTCCAGACCGATCAGGTCTGATCCGTTCCGGTCCGTTCCGGTCCGGTCCGGTCCGGTCCGGTCCGGACCTTATAAGGACCCTACATGTCAAATTTGGCATCTCTAGAACCAGCGGTTTGGGCTGTGCGTCCCCTCGCAACTTCGTATGCGTATATCTCGCTTTCCCGTAAGAATTTTGAAAAATTCTTTCTTAGTACATCCCTAGACGTCGTAAGGAACCTACATGCCAAATTTGTAATCTCTAGACCCAGCGGTTTGGGCTGTGCGTTGATATACCCTCGCAACTTCGTTTGCGTATATCTCGGTTTCCCGTAGGAATTTTGAAAAATCCTTTCTTAGTACACCCCTAGACGTCGTAAGGAACCTACTGTCCAAATTTGGAGTCTCTAGACCCACCGGTTTGGGCTGTGCGTTGATATATAGTTAAGTCAGTCAGTTTTATATATATAGATGAAAAAAAAAACGGTCCGGTCCGGTTCGATCCGGTCCGGCACGGCCCGGCACGGTGCGGTTCCTTCCAGACCGATCAGGTCTGATACGTTCCGGTCCGGTCCGGCCCGTTCCGGTCCGGTCCGGTCCGGTCGGTCTGGACCTTATAAGGACCCTACATGTCAAATTTGGCATCTCTTGACCCAGCGGTTTGGGCTGTGCGTCCCCTCGCAATTTTGTATGCGTATATCTCGCTTTCCCGTGGGAATTTTGAAAAATCCTTTCTTAGTACATCCCTAGACGTCATAAGGAACCTACGTGCCAAATTTGGAATCTCTAGACCCAGCGGTTTGGGCTGTGCGTTGATATACCCTCGCAACTTCGTTTGCGTATATCTCGGTTTCCCGTAGGAATTTTGAAAAATCCTTTCTTAGTACACCCCTAGACGTCGTAAGGAACCTACAGTCCAAATTTGGAGTCTCTAGACCCACCGGTTTGGGCTGTGCGTTGATATATAGTTAAGTCAGTCAGTTTTATATATATAGATGAAAAAAAAAAACGGTCCGGTCCGGTTCGATCCGGTCCGGCACGGCCCGGCACGGTGCGGTTCCTTCCAGACCGATCAGGTCTGATACGTTCCGGTCCGGTCCGGTCCGGTCGGTCTGGACCTTATAAGGACCCTACATGTCAAATTTGGCATCTCTTGACCCAGCGGTTTGGGCTGTGCGTCCCCTCGCAATATCGTATGCGTATATCTCGCTTTCCCGTGGGAATTTTGAAAAATCCTTTCTTAGTACATCCCTAGACGTCGTAAGGAACCTACGTGCCAAATTTGGAATCTCTAGACGCAGCGGTTTTGGCTGTGCGTTGATACACCCTTGCAACTTCGTTTGCGTATATCTCGGTTTCCCGTAGGAATTTTGAAAAATCCTTTCTTAGTACACCCCTAGACGTCGTAAGGAACCTACAGTCCAAATTTGGAGTCTCTAGACCCATCGGTTTGGGCTGTGCGTTGATATATAGTTAAGTCAGTCAGTCAGGACTTTGAATTTTATATATATAGATAAGAAACATTGGGATAAAATCTATCATTCTCTTTATGCCTGACAGTGTTCATTCGAAATTTCATTATGATCAATCAGTTCGGTACTTAAACTACGAAAACATATTTCACTTAAGCAATTCTTCTCGTTATCATAATATATCTCATTTATTTCTATGTAAGTACAAAAATACAAAATGTTTTCATTTAAATACGCTTATAGTTCTGTAGAATCATCTTTTCTTATCCTACCACCGGTTCAGACGGCAGATTTGTTATATGAAGAACTGGTAAGAAAATTAGTACTTGCTCCTTTGGAAATGGTACTTGAAAAACTAACTTTTGATCCTTCTGAAATAGTGTATTTAAACACACCACAAAAACCACCAGTTGCATTGGAACTAGATATATATTTTACTAAGTAATGCAACATATAAAAACATCATCATTGCTCAAAAATTCAAGTAACATTTTTTTGACAAAAGAACAATATTTCTTCGTCTCCCTTTGGGAACGACCCATAAATGGACGATATGATAAAATAGCAATGCATTACAAAATTCAATTCACGTCGTACTCATATCATAAAAGTATCGGAGATATTTGAAGAAAATACGATAACATCCTATAAAAACACCATTGGCCCAGTTTCCTATCAACATAAGTATGCATGGAAATGTATCCTTATGGGGACATACTTTGAATAATAGGTAAGAATATTGATATAATCTGGTGGATAATTTTACTTACATACTTAGACATTAATAGGTTCAAACCTCGCTTTGGTGTCACTGAAAATTAGAGTCATGCACATAATAAGGTATACAGCGGATAATCCGCTCAAATCGGAGCAGCCCGTCTAGGGAAGGACCTCCACCTTACAGAAGATCGTAGCCACCAAATAGCATTGGTCTCGGCCATGTTGTGTTCCTACGGTGAGTAAGTAAAGTCTCCAGAGCTCCTCTCGAGTGATACCCCTGGTATTGCAAGAGTCTATAGACTACGGTGATGCTTACCATGAGGCGGGTCGTATCCTAGTTTGCCAACTTTTTAGTATGTTAAAAAAAATATTATATTGCCCTGGATGTCCAGCGGTGATTGCGAGTACACTACTGTTGTAGTATCCGGAAATATTTTATCTCGAATCTGAATATTGCGATATTCAAAATTCCAATTTAGTTTTTTTTTTTTCAAATTTTCTACATCGGAATTTTGTATATACCTATCATAAATAAAGTAGGACGAAATGATTCATTTACTTATCTATAACTTCTGGATGAATTAGCAATCTACTTTAATTTAAAATTATTGTATTAACCCCGTTCCATAAATTAAAACTGTCTGTTTTGCTGTTCTGTCTATGACATAAGTAAAGTGGAATCTGACAATATATATAGGTATATTATGGCAGTCATTTATTGTTCGATTTGACAGCATAACCCTAAAAAAGTATACGATTTATAGTTTTATCAATAAATAACGTAATATTGGAAAAGCGCTCGCATTTTTCACATACTCCATACTACATTCTTGTATTTAGGGTCCCATACCAAGACCAGCTTATTAAATACATGCCACATTTTTAACATACAGTATATTTATTTATTTTGCTATTGTATATTATTATTTTTTATGTATGCAATATTTTTTACTAGCTTTTCCCCGCGGCTTCGCTCGCGTTAATTTTATGACATAGATCTCGTTTGATAACAAAACAACCCATAGCGCGACTTGTGGAAAAAATATTTCCCCATTGGAATGACATACTTTACAAAGATAAAAGGTAGCATATGTTGGGCTCTGTACCCCTGACAATATATTTACATATTTCATAATGATCGGCTGATTGGTCAAAGCCGTGAAGGAATAACAAACAAACAAATTCACTTTCTCATTTATAATATTAATAAGGAAGTAAGGATACACAGACAATACAATACATTAACTGATAAACTAATAAACTTGATGAAAATAATGTTTTATTTATCCCTTATAGAGAGGATAAGGGAAAAGTAAAATATTATTTTATTTATTTCTTTCTTTGTTTCCCTATTTCCTTCTTTGTTTCAGGTAATGCATTAGTAGCGCCTTTGGCCATTTGTGGTCATACTCAGTGTAACATAAAAAAATTGTATTGTAGTTGAAAAGATACATTCTAATTGATTTTAACACGTTTTAATAATAAAATAATAAAAATAAATAAAAATTATTTATTCAGTAACAAAGTTTTTACATAACTTAGATCCGGGTTGCGGCTTCCTTTTAAGAATATTATAATATTCGAGTTAGGAAACCTCGCTCCTCATATAACAAAAAAAAAATTTTTTTTTACTGTAATGTGTGTGTGTGTGTGTAATCTTTACATGGTAAATGAAGTCTGTTAAGCTGTCTGTTCGCTTAAGTCTTTTAAACTACTCGACAGACTTTAATGCAGGGCGGCTACTGGGGCTTCTACCTACAGAGAAAGCGCGTAACATGTCGCCGACATTACATGTGAAAAAGTTACATAGCGTTTATATTATTGTATATAATGTTAGTCTGCAAGATATATATTATATGGGCCGATAATTTGTTAAACATTTATTTGTTGCCTAAAATAAATGACTATTATTCTTATATCAAATTCAAATTCAAATTCAAATTCAAATTCTTTATTTGACAAAACCATAATTTACAAGTTTCTGGGTCCTCCTTTTAAGTTAATCAAAACTTGTATTAGAAGGAACCGCTCTTTCGTACATCGTTAATACAAATTATTGGTTATAAAACTAAAGTAAGGCAAAGTACAAATAACAACTATCATGCAACCACTTGCATCTGTGCATAGGTATAATTACGTAATATTTTTATTAATTTTTTTTTTTTTTTTATCTATTTAACTATGTAATTAATATTTTTTAACAAACTAGCTTTTTAATCTGTTTAACAACTCAATATGTCCTCTGTTTGCTTGTATGTAAGTTTTTGTAGCCAATGTATATGCAGTTCTCTGATAGTGATTCAAAAGGACGGTCTAAGTGTTTTTACGAATTTTACGAATTCCCACGGGAAAACGCGACACGCAAACTTACGTTACGCGAGTTATGGTAGTTTAATATTAACAAAACCTTAGTGCACAAGCCCGTGCACACACTTGACCGGTTTTCCAGTACCTCTGAAAACTATAGACCCCCGGGACGTTATATTTCGCGCACGCCGTTGATTTTTAGTGTAACACCGTATCATTACCGTTTTCCATAGACTACCGTCCCTATAGACTATGGGAAAATATAAAAGTTTTCGCTACATTTACTATGTTGGACGTAAAAATCCACCGAAACAAGTTGTGAGAAATGTTTTAGACAAAACTATTGCAATGACATTCTTAGAGTTTTGTAGACCGCTGAAGATATACGCTTTTTACATGAATTCTGACCTTAGGTAGAAAACTACAATGTTATTGTTTGTATTGTGATTATTCCACGTGCATATGTATGATATTTCATAGAATATTTTCTGTATGAACTGTCCCTATAAAAAATATAAATATATACTTGTACCAAACAGCATACGTAGCCAGCTTAATCAAATACTTAAATAAATAAAAAATGCAGTAAAAGGAAACTTTAAAAAATAAGATGAAATAGATGAATAATTTGTGGATGATTATGATTATTAAAATAAAATAAAAAATAAAATTATATCAAGACAAATGCGTCTTTCATCATAAGCATTCAAAATATCATAATTGGATAAGTATAGGTGTCCTGAAGCCAGATGACTTCTATGGCTAAGTCGTACTTCACTTTTGTTTTCAAGTCACACAAACATTGAGGCAATAGAGCAATTTAAGCGTATCAGGATTCATCCAAAGATCCGAAAAACTCTACAAAATCTAATAACCCAAATCTGATCGGAATCTCACGAGTACTCATCTAAAGATGTGCAGATGTAAGTCAATGTGAGTCGATGTTGTTTGTCAAACAGTCGACAAAACGCGACGAGTTAAAAGTAAATACACCGATATCGCACTCACAAACTCTTGAGATTACAGTCAAAGATGGAAATCATCTAGGGTTGTCATCGTCTTCTTGTATCTTAATTTTATAAAGAAATAAAACCTTTGTGAATTTTTTTAGCTGGGCATTGAAAATTAGAACAGCCTGTAACTCTAATATAAAATGTGTAGTTTTGGTCAGTTGCAATATTTGAATAGAAAATCGAAAAAGGCGTAAATAATTCGCCGGTTCTATTTTAGAAGCCGTAAACAGAGTCCTGTAATTCTTTTTTACTTACTAAGTATTGAGTGGTTTTTGAAAAACCCTCTATCAGTGCGCAGAATGGACCTCGAAAATATTCGTGTATTTATGAGCAAAGAGTTTGTTATAAGACGCTGACCACTTTTATGAAACCTTTTGACGGCTTGACGCGAATCTACTGTCAGTAGTGACAGTTAGAAATGGAAAAATGTCTATACGGAAAATTACAATTTACCATGATGTGATCGAAGAATTTTCCAAATTTTACTGCGGCGTTTCTTTGAAGCGGCAGTGACCACCGCATACTGAGAGGCGGGTGTCGGCGCCCTGACATACGGAGTGATTTCATGACATAAAATGTATGGTGTGTGCGATGCGGGCGGATTTGGATTTTCGTCAAAAACTTAAAATAGAAATGTAAGTTTTGTATAATGTTTTTTTCACATATTCGTGTTCAGTATCAGCAGTAGATACGCCTCCAAAAATATTTTATATATATTAGTTTTAAAATTTAACAAATGTACTTTAAAAAAATTCTAAATATTTATTAAGAGAGTCGGTAGTCCTCACAGACCCTTTTTCTCGTCAAAAATCACAGTTTTTTTTGTTATAATACAAATTCTAATTAATCACAGATTTTTTCATCGACTGTCATCAAACTTCCATAACCTAGTTGCACATTTTATTATACTTTTACCTTAGTTTATACTTGTCTAATATATTTATTGTAACTCAATATTAAGAGTTACAGCAAGCAATTTTTTTATTCATTTATTTATAACCAGACCTAGAGCAAGTCATGAAGATTACCACAAAAACAAAAACCTGAACAACCCTACCAACCGAATTTATTTACAATTTTCCTTATGAAATACTTTGAACCGTTTCGCGAAAATTTATTGGGGGACTTTGCAAAAGTAATTTTGAGTTTCAACATCTCAAGTCTAGTTCACTTGGAAATGCTTTGCTAAAATTTTATCCATTTTTAACTCTCTTTTAGTTTTCATACTCGAATCTTTGCTGGTTTTAGGATTTTACGAATCCTGTTAAACTGAGCACTTGTGCTGTATTTAGAAAATGTTCGAATAAATACAATATATCCCGTATTATTATCGTTTGCAATAAATATTTGATGAATATGAGGAACGCAATGACATTCTCACATTAAAAATTAAAAAAAAGAATATTTTTTTTAATCTACCTAACACCCACCTACCCCAAGTAGAACCCACGTTCTCTGGATATCCGGCCTAGTGCTCTTTCAACTAATCTCCCGGGAAAGTTAGTAATGGCGGCGAAATTTTTCATTGCTATAAGTAGCGTTATCTATCTGAAAGTTATACATAAACAGGCTTAGTAGCCCATTGTTACTTGAAGTTAGTGAAATATTCTATAAAATATTCTTAAAAGAATGGTTGAACCGTAACTGCTGTGAGAAAAATCACAAATTGTTACGAGTGTCAATCAAAATGAAGAAACAAAGCAAACAGCAAAGTTAGACAGATATTTCGATACAGCACGTCATATCATTGCTGACCAAGTTTATCCAAGAGTTTTGAGGACCTAGGATGATCTTTCTTCAAAACATAATTATAAACTAAGTAATAAGTATTTTCGTAACCTCATATTTCGTGACATTCCTATCAGATTGTACCCGCTGTGATGACAGTCGGACTGTTTTCAACATGATCTGAAATGAAATCAGTATTAACAACAAAAATATGAACAGCAAGTAAAATAAATAATCTGCCATTTTAACAAATGTCAGAATGCGACAGGCGTTAATCCGTGTTTTTCCTGCCCTCCCTGGAGGCTGTCAAGCTGTCTTATATCGAGAATTAGGACATTTCACAAAAATCCCAAAGGCGCATTCGACAACGGGGAGAGATAAAAATATCCTGGACGAAGTAGCTATACACTTCACCCAATGAGAATTTTTGTAAATTATATTCAGTGATCTAACATAATATTTTCTGTCGGTAGAAACTGAACACAATTTAATGAAATTAGACGTATTGTATCAATGCAGCTAACCAAGCGGTGAATCTTTTTGTGAAAAACCATAATGAAGTTGGACATAATGAAGACAAAATTAGTTCATAAGGTTAACAAGATTATTGATGCGAATATATGGATGTGTCCAAATTACTAAAACGTAACAAGATTATTAATACCTACTTAATAGGAACGTATGGATGGTTTTTTTTTACCAGATTACTAAAACGTATGCAACAAAAAATCGTTTTTTACTTAACAGAACGAACTGCAGTGACACAAGACTTATCCTGGGATGTCCCTTTTTCACACAGAACAGTGAACATGTGCGGACGAAGTCGCGTGCTCACCTATTTATAATATATAAAAAATAATCCTAAACAGGTTTTTATGACAGCAAAACATCTTACCACGGAAAGGGCCCTTAATTCTCGCTCCGCGGACATCACAGTAAACGCTTGCAAATAAAACCTTGGGCTGCCTTTGATATTTTCGGGTTTATAAATGAGATAAAGCCTGGACGGAGGCTTGAAAAGGATTATTTTATTATCCTTATGAAATTTCCTTTAGCCGTTTCAATACTGAAAATGGCACGCACCATTGCGCTCCCCTGATTAGAAGTTCCGATGGTTTAATAACAAAGAATGGACGGTAATGAACGAATTCATAATTTCTGTTATTATCTTTGCAAAAATAAAATTTACAGCTACAAAAATAATGTACAAATGGGAAATAAAAGGTTTACTATATTTCCACGCTTTTTAGTTTCTTGATTCATGAAATGTATAACGTTCTCAGTGTAGTCAGGTGTACTTTCTATAAGTACTCTTTCAAATTCTTTTGTTTGTGGTCATTCTTCTGTTTTTGACACAAGTAAGTATCAATGAGATTTTGGCGCCAACTACGATAGCGTCCACTTGGGCTCGTGATTAGAAATTTAATTTATGTGTGTTTCAGCGTTTGATTCATAGTATTGATAGTGTAATGTGAAGCAGACATTGGTTAAAGTGCATAGTGATTGAAGTTTGTGATCAGGAACTAATAAAAGCGCATTATCGAGTTGACTTCAAAATCCGCCTTTTCTGAAGAAATTTTGCTATCATCTTTCTTCGGGGCGTCTTGACTCAGAGACTATACTATAAATAAATAAAATATAAATAAATATATAGGGACAATTCATACAGATTGAGCTAGCCCCAAAGTAAGTTCGAAACTTGTGTTATGGGATACTAACTCAATGATATCATATTTTATAACAAATACATACATAGATAAACATCCAAGACCCAAGGCCAATCAGAAAACGTTCATGACCCGACCGGAGATCGAACCCGGGACCTCCTGGGTGGCGGTCTGGCGTGGTAACCATTACGCCACGGAGGTCGCCATTACTATACTGAGTCAAGATAGCATGAACACGTTGCTTTGACTTACGTATACACAAGCACAATTTGAAGATGGCACAATTGAATCTTCATCTGAAGTCTGATTGCCAAAACAAACAAAAAAAATTCACTGAGGTTAATGGGATTTGATAGTTTGTCACAGATGACATAATTTAAAGCAGCGGCAGGTGAAACCAACAAGTCACTTTTTTTTTAAATTCCTATTGTATCTAATCCTTGTCGATATTGTATGTCACTCCTTCATGATCCCGTATCTGCACGTCCTCTCCAGAGACTTCAAATCCGTATTCCCAACGAAAATCTCTTGAAAATGTGCAACAAAGATTGTCCAATTATTCTTAATGCTTTCATTTCCTTAATGACTCAAGGGGTGGTCATCAACTTAGGGGACTACGGGTACAATACTCAACTTTTAAGTGTCCATCAAATGTTATCGAAGCTGTCGAATAAGGATGGATATCTCGTAAAAGAAAATGTCTTTTTTGTCATCTGTTTTGCTATCGAATGTTTAGATTAGTCGTGGGTTTGATGCTACCAAAAATCTTGAATTCTTGTTACAGTAAACAGTTTGTTATTTTGTATTTTTATGATTTCAAATCTTTTATTACATGTCACATAGATCGATCAACAGCGGTTCTTCTGCCCATGAGTTCTACCAAATACTATAGAAACTCTACCGAGTTAATACGCACAGCTTCGGAAGAATTCGGGCAAGACGGCGACACTAGCGCCCCTACGGCATGAGGGTAATTGTATGAGAAACGTCAAGAGCTGTGCGTATTACTCGTTTCTATAGTATTTGGTTCTACATACAAAATTCTATAATAATAGTCCATCCTTTTAGAAAATATTTACCGTTTAGCTTTTAAAACGATAGTTATGTACAAGTACCATTTTAAAAGAGTAAGTACTAAGTTTCTTGACAGTTCTTCTTAGTATAAATCTGTCGTCTGAACTGGTAGTAAGATAGACAAGACAATTCGAAAGAATTTGTAATAGGCCTATTTGAATAAAATTGTGTTGACGACCTCCGTGGCGTAATGGTTACCAGGCCAGACCGCCACCCAGGAGGTCCCGGGTTCGAATCCCGGTCGGGTCATGATGAAAAACGAACTTTTTCTGATTGGCCTCGGGTCTTGGATGTTTATCTATATATGTATTTGTCATAAAATATAATATCGTTCAGTTAGTTTACATAACACAAGTTTCGAACTTACTTTGGAGCTAGCTCAATCTGTGTGAATTGTCCCTATATATATTTATTCTTTATTGCACATAAATTTAACAAAATAATAATAATACAGTAATAGATACAGTGTACAAAGGTGAGCTTATCTCTTTAAGAGATTTCTTCTATATATATATTTATTTATTTATTTATATTGTTTCTAATATCAGAGAGTTAATTCGGTTCGATAGTAAATATTATGATTTTGATTTCAATAGAACATTTTCTCTAAATAATCAGTCTTCATTATCTACACCTCATTGAAATGACGTGGGTATGATGACAGCATTCTAAATGGACTCACATTATTATAAGTCGCAATATGAAACGTGCCAGAGGCATCATTTAGCAATTCTTGGCACTTTTCCAAATACGGTTGGATTCACTTAAATATACATAATTATTAATTTTACGGCATATTAATTAATTTACCCCAGCGGCTGTTGGCAGAAGTTTACTTGTTCAATAAACTTGAATTATTAAAATATACCTATCAGGCCGTCGTCCCAGTAACATTTTTGATAGCTATCGTATTTCAATACTTCCTACTTCGTCTAATATCTTTGTGATGTAATTCGTGCTGAGTTCTAATACAGCTGTAGTTTCTCCCCTGGGACGTCAATAATCATCATTGCTCATTGTCGATCTGAGGTCGCCGTTGTTGATCCTGGCTATGACACAGCGGTGTGTGGTGGGCCCGATCAATAAATCTATTATATTTCTTATAAAGGGTTTGCCGAATATTAGGCGTACTTAGCGCCGAGTTATGGTATGTTTGGCAAAGCCTTAAAAGAAGATTGGTAAACGAGTATACGAGTCACCTATAGAGACATTAGGTGAGTCGCTGAATTGTATTTCTGGTTTTTAATTAGACATTTTGTTTATACTTTTGAACTTCGTATTTTCACGTTCTTCCTACATTCGAAATATACGACCTTTATCAATATGACGACAATTATATTCTGTTACTTACTTAAGAAATTCATCGCGTCCTAAAGCTGCTTGTCGATTAGATTGGGACTCGATTTCAACTTGGTCACAATTTAAATGGCTTTAAGTAGTATTGATCGTTGTTGTTGTTATATCCTTTATACGGTCACAGAGTGCTTAGTACGAGTTTTTTGTTCGCGTTTGATCATATTATTGTAAACAAACCGACCAAATAGAGATGAACTCTCGTGTTGTGAATTTATAAGACGCGTGATACATATCAAAATTATGTGGCTTGCTTGCTCACATTCGGAAGTGAGCAACCTGGCTAATTTGGATATGTAAAAAACGTCTGATGAATTCACAACATTAGAGTTCTTCTCTATTTAGTCGGTTTGTTTACATCGACACGTTCGAATGACCAAAAAACTCGTACTTAGCACTTAGATAAGATACAAGTTTTACTTAGCCAAAATCGACCGCAGTAGTTATAGTGCCGCGTCACTATTTCGTCATTTTCTTAGTGACGTGATCACATTGGTAGAATTTATCGTCGTTAACCGCTCAGCTGAGAAGCTCAATGGCCACTTTGTGCGTGACAAAGTGTGACACAATTTAGGCCACGACTGGGTAGTCAAAACTTGGACGGATTAAAAATCTCCTCCGTGCTTCGGAAGGCACTTTAAGCTGTCGGTCCCGACTGTTGTCGATAGGTAACAGTCGTCAAGTCATGTCAAAGACAAGTGACTTTAAAACACTGAAACCACACGAAAAGAGAATAATCTGCTCAGTTTCATTTCTGGTCGAAAAGCAGCTTTATGTTAAACTGCGACTTAGTTGGCACATTTTTGTTGTAAAGTCCCAGATAAAATGGTAGTACTTACATTATCTATAACTGGCTTAGTGCCAACCAAAGCCTGCGGTAGCAAAAATAAGGGACAAAAAGGAGGACAGTGTATGAACAGGATTCAAAACTACATTTTGTATCGATACGAGTTGTTTGTTTCAAACTTTGTACTCGGTTCCTATCGAAGTGGAAAGTTGTGTAACAATTTAAAAAGATAACACTATTTGATACTTGCTTAGTTGGATCTTAGAGCTATTAGGTATATTGCTGCGTGCATCAACTGAATGAACATGATCAATAAAATAAATTTAGGGTTACGGAAATATTTTTTTAAATGATTAAACTTGAGGTCATCTTTTACAAATTTAGCCCCCATCAACAGGGCGTCGAAATTGTTCGGTTTCCGAGATTATATTAATTTCGGTGTTTATTTTTTTTTTTCAAATTTTCCTCTTCGCTATTGAAAAAAATAGGTACTTAACTAAATGCTTTTTGAGCATTCATTACTGACATGTTTCTGAAAGTTGACAAAACAGCAATCATTTTCGATTAAAATAAAAGTCGATCACATTTGTTACTGTGGGTAATGTTTTTTTTGGCATTAAATGTTATTTTTTTAACTAATAAATCAAAGTCAAAAATGTTATCAGTTGTTTATACCGAAACACAGTTGTTAGTATAAAATAGTGTTTTTTTTTAAAGAATATTTTATTTAATCATTTTTTTTCTCAATTCCAGGTGGTGGATATACCTTCTAGAGGGAGAAGTTTTCGGAAGCGGTTCGTGCGGGCCCGCCAGCAAGGTGGGCCCGACACTGCTTCGCTACCTTGTCATATTGTGAGTACGTTATCTACATTATAATCAAGTGTAAATAAACTGAAATTGAAAGGGTTTCTTTATTATTATTATATTGTTATAAAATCTTTATTTCAAACCACATGAGTCCATGTTAGTCTCTTGTTAACAATGTTATGTACTTAAATTACGATAGTATTGTTAGCAAATTACAAAAAAAAAAGGAAATATTAACTTAAACTTTTGCATGTTACAAATAAACGTAGTATAACGTGTATTATAAGTTATTCAATGTTGTGTCACTGTCTCACATGATGAGAATTAAATGAAGTGTGAAAGTGACAAAACAAGTGTGTTACAAACACTGTTGGTGTTTGTCGTGAGAAAATTGATTGCGTTAAAAATCACGTTGTAATGATTTTCTGGGGGAATATGCGAATAAGTTATATGTACAAAGTGCCAGGGAATCGGTGTTGTTAGTTCGCATTCCCCACTGCTACCCCAAACAGTAGGACTACAGAGGATAAATAAGTAAATAAAACGTTTATTTCTTGCTTCAGTCACACACGGACGAAAAATTAATAAAAAGGCAATAATTATTAAACATACAAACAGAAAGAAAAGTTACTAGTGATTCAAAGTAACTTGACATTGATAGATAGATAGATAGAATATACTTTATTTGCAATACACATCCAACAGTACAAAGAAATATTACATTTAAATCTTACATACTAGTGTATTAGCAACAAGGCGGCCTTATTGCTAAAAGAAATCTTTTCAAGGCAACCTTAGGGTAACGAAATAAAGAAAGAAAGAAACGGGCAGGGCAAGCAGAACAAGAATCTTATTAACAAAATTTGCAACGTAATAAGTACATAAATCAATAAAACTGAACTAATTTTGAATAATAATACATACATACATAATACATTGAATTTTTAGTTACTTGACATTTTTATTATAATTTAATGCTTATTTTAATAGTAAATTTATTTATTTATATAATGTTTGTAAACCGCTAGATGAAATATGGTGTTCCCATTATTATTGTAAAAAACATAACAACCATATTTATACCCATATTCACAAAAAAAGATTGATTTAATTTGAAAAGAGAAGAAATTCATAAAACATACAAACAAAAGTAAAAAATTTCTGAATGTAGCAGTTCCTGTGAATCAAACAGTGTTCGTGCGTGTGTGCATGTGCAGCATATACAGTATAAGGTCTTTGTTCCTAAATTCCCACGGGAAAGCGGCATATACGCATACGAAGTTGCACTAGTTCCTATACGTATAAACATTAGAAAATCTAAATAATGGCCATTGATTCCACGTTGCCGCGAACAATAAATCCCCTGGGCTTTCTACTGAACATTCCGAACAGTCCTTAGGAGTTTTTCAAACAATCTTTAGATTTCTTTTGTATTGTTTAGCAAAGTTTTATTAGTTTTGAGGCAGTTTGACAGTATGGTAATTTTTCCCGGTCTATTCAAGTGGTAATGCCTTAATCATTTTATTTTACAAGCCTTCACCTCTGAATTTACTCATGAAATTTGTATTATTCTGGATTTCTCTCACTTTCTATTAATAAAGCGTAACTATGTGCATAACATCCAAAAAAATTTGGATATCCATCCCTAAATTTGTTTGTATAAATGCATACATTTTGAAAAAAGAACGGATTGCACTCCGGGAGTGCCGGCAGAAGTGAAAACTTAAACATCAACGTTGTACATTTTTGAATATTTTGGAATGGTTAGGGAATCTTATGCTTTTTCGATCAGGCTACGGATCTGTATAACATTAAACATTTTTCACCCATCTAAAAAAAGTGCCAAGCGCGCGCCGCTAAAGAAGTTTTCACTTCAAAAAAAAGCAAAAATATTTAGGTATTTGGTAGAAAGTCGTTACAACGAACACAATAACAAAAAACCGGGCAAGTACATGTCGGACAAAGCACAATGTAGGGTTCCGTATTGGCTACGCTTTGCTTGCTTGCAGATGAGTACAATGCCATATTCTATGACATAAAATTTGTAAGTTTTCATCAAAGAAATTTTATTTTATAAGTTCATCGGCTATTACTCGGTAACTAGTAAAGCCTACTTAACCGTAATAGTTTTCATTAAAGGTTGAGTATATGGACTACTACCATGATTTTTTTAAAATGTCTACATAAGACTTTCGGAGATAGAGGGGGGGGGACCAACCTGCAAAACGAAAATTGTCACGATAAATGTAAATAATTCCGAAACGGATCATTGCATCGAAAAATGATCTTCCCATACCCTCAACGTTATAAAGAGACTTATCTAACGATAAATACACAAGATGTGGTGGGCGCAAAAAAAAATTATTTCCTCTTTACGTGTAGGGAAGCACCCTAAAACAAATATTTTTCAAAATTTTGTTCCAGCACTTTGTTAATATTGATAATATGTGTATAAATAAATAAACAAATAAATATGGGACAATTCATACAGATTGAGCTAGCCCCAAAATAAGTTCGAAACTTGTGTTATGGGATACTAACTCAACGATATTATATTTTATAACAAATACATATATGGATAAACATCCAAGACCCGAGGCCAATCAGAAAAAGTTTGTTTTTCATCATGACCCGACCGGGAATCGAACCCGGGACCTCCTGGGTGGCGGTCTGGCGTGGTAACCATTACGCCACGGAGGTCGTCAAATGTGTATACATACCAAATTACAGCTTTCTAGCAATAAGCGTCTAAGCGCTAGACCGCGGACAGACAGACAGACAGACAGACGGACGGACATGGCGAAACTATAAGGGTTCCTTGTAGTTTACTATGGAACACTAAAAACAATGTAAACTACAATTCTACAAAACAACTTTCCTCTCAGCTATAATTTTTTTGTCTATCTGTTTAAAATTTTACAAAATGGACCAATTTTGACAAGACTTTCTCTGGTTTTTATATCAAAGCTACATTTAAGTTTCAAAATTCATAAGAAAATTGTCGATCAGATTCTACAAGTGAAGATTAGGGTTTTTGCAAGAATACCTATTATATTTTTCAAACAAGAACATTGGAAAATACTTCGTAAAGGAAATATGAATAGAAACACATAAAACTTTAAAGCGATGAAATGTTCACCTATTTTACAAAATGTCTTCAGAAACTGAATTTATAACATTAATAATATCTATTTATGGCATGTGAGGAGCTCGATGGCGTTGCTTTGTGTCGCACTCTAATATGACCACGCAAGTCAAGCGATGACGACCCTAGCCAGTGTTTGGATGGGTTTCGTTATCTCGAGCTTCTCCGTGTTTCGGAGGGCACATTAAGCCGTCGGTCCCGGTTGTTATCGGTAGATGACAGTCGCTAAGCTAAGTCGGTGGGCTTCGGGCGGCTTGAAAACACCGGCCTCTATCAATTCGCATTGGAGCGGCGTGGCAGAGTACGCTCTAGTCCCCTTCGATGGAAGGGAGACCGGTATCCCTGTAGTGGGATGATTATGGGTTGATATAATAGCATGTAAAATTAAATTCATGTTTTCGGTTATGTACAATCAGCCAATGAAAGAGGTGAGCAGGCTAGAGAACTAAGAACAAAGATTTTTATACTAATAATGTAAGCATCGTTGTGAAACTTTGCAATTGCTTATAGGTAGGTAGGTACATGTGAATATTTTAACAAATAAAAATTCAAGTAAATCCCGTAACGCAGTATTTAAAATACTTGAATAATATTTAAGGCCCTGCTCACCCCTTTCATTGGCTAACTGTACAAGATGTTAGTTTGTGAATTTCTCCCCAAGCAAAAGTGAACTCTAAGTGAAATCCTACTAATATTGGTGGCGGATAGGGGAATGGTCGGTAGTACAGCCTAGCTACACTAACCGGCTAAGTCCGATGGACTCGCTGACCAACGACGGGTGTGGTCCTCCAGCATTTCGGGGGTTGTGCGGCGGGTTGACACCTCGCCCACGTAAAACCAATGTTGCTGGTGAAGCGTATCCCGTTAGCGCTTCACTAGCTTGCACAACATCGTCATGAAAAAAAAAAATGATATCTAACTACCGGCCAAGTCCGATGGACTCGCTGACCAACGACGGGTGTGGTCCTTGACACCTCGCCCATGTATAATTTGCGCATGTTTGACTATTATTCACGTGTAACCCTTAGAGCCACAGCACACGGCGTATTTTAAACGCGCAGATGACGTGCATATCGTTATCCAAGGCGGTGTTGCAATCATTCCATCGTGACGTCTAACATACAAAGAGCTCAATGTAGCACGAAACGCGCGTCCTCTGCGCGTATAAAATACGCCGTGTGCTGTGGCTCTTATACTATCCTGACTTGTCTATCTGGTATATATCTTGTCTATCTGGTAATCCTGGTATATACTTGGCTTAGGCCCGTGTATACCCGTAATCCGGTTTAAAAGACCGAAAAAAAAAAAAAAGATTTTTATTGAGATTTCATAGATCCATTTTGTTAGTAACACAGCACCTTAAGCTATTAAAAAAAAAATATAACAAATATTTGTATAGGTACCAAAATGCATTTTTTAATTATCTAACTCAAACAGAAGCGTCTATGCACACAAATGTTTACATTATGCGAAGATTGAAGTCGCGATCCCGTCTGCAACAGTCATAACACCGAAGATACTCAAAGTATGTTTTGCCAGACGGTCGTATCTATGAGTCAGCAGGTTCCGATCAATTTCCTAATAGAATGAAAACGTGCATAATATTTTCACGAGCTATCTCGTTTCGAAAACATGTTTTCAGTTAAATTTTCATAATAAAGCTTCGCTATATATTTTTACTAGCTTTTCCCCGCGGCTTCGCTCGCATTAGTTTTATGACATAGATCTCGTTTGACAACAAAAACAACCCATAGCGCGACTTGTGGCGCCATCTGTTGGCCGATACAGCGCTCTCTATAGTTGAAAATTTATTTTCCTATTGGAACGACATAATTTCACGGGATAAAAAGTAGCCTATGTTGGTCTCTGTACCCCTAACAATATGCATGCAAATTTTCATAATGATCGGCTGCTTAGTCTTGCCGTGAAGGAATAACAAACAAACTCACTTTCTCATTTATAATATTAGTAAGGAGTAAGGATGAATTGTTAAAGATTATAAAGATACTAGTGAAACCCGCGCAACTTCGTTTGCGTGTATTTATGCACAGTAGCGCCACCTACTTTATAAAAGGCCATTAACTGTGAGACTTTTCAAAAATCCTTCGAAAATTGCGTAGTTTTCGGGATAAAAAGTACCCTATGTGTTAATCCAAGGTATCAGCTACCTACATACCAAATATCATCAAAATTTGGCCCAGCCATTTGAGCGTGAAGGAGTAACAAACATACACATAAGTTTTCGCCTTTATAATATTAGTAGGATGAAGATTGTGTTATAATTAAATAATAATAATTAAATTATATACAAAGACGCTAATGTGTTATCTATGTATTCTAAAAGACATTATTTATATACAAAAACAAAGTATTTATGAGTGTGTGTGTAGTTCACTCACAGTTGGTACAAGCTTAGTTTGGAACTAGTATAGAGGGCGTTGTATGATTTGTCATGTATCTGTATTTTACTGTACTTTACATTACTTATGCAACCCACCATCAAACTCCATGTAATAATAATAATAATAAATAATAATAAAAACGTTTATTTTCTCTCCACAATCATAGGCTTAGGTGGTAATTTAACAAGACATATAAAACAGTTATTAGACAGGGAGAGACTGGAGCCTGAACTAAGCCGAGGCCTGTATCTCAGGGCACCAGGACCCCCCTCCTCGAAAAAGGATAATACATAGATAGTAGTACTTAATGTTAGATGGCAAGTACATAACCAAGTACGTTTATATTAACACTACTTAGAGAGTTTTTATTTTAATTTTGATAAACAATAAATTAAACTAATAAACAAAACCAAAGAAATAAAAATAAAAAGTCAAACATTATTAATAGGGATGTTTCCTTCTATGGGTTTGTGTGTGTGTGTGTGTGTGTGTGTGTGTTTTTTTTTGTGTGTGTGTGTGTGTAATGTCATGTCGAATATTCTCGTAATGATCAAGTCGAGCATATACTCATATCAGTCAACACCTATAGATTCTTCGGATCCTCATTAATGGTAATTCTATATGGCGATACTGGTTCTCGAAGTAATTTGGCATTCGCATCAAGTTCCTGAAACGAGTTACGTATGTGATTGTAACTTTGTTACCCAGTTTTAATTAATATCATGTCGTATGTACCAGATTGATGTGAAATTGTTTGTTGTCACTTACAAGTGACGGCTTTTCCGTTATATGTTATTTGTAGGACTTCTTGTTATGAGTTTTGAAACACGTCACAATCAGACGACACTCATGCTAAGTGGCAATGAATAAACTTTTTTTAATCCAAAGGGAACTTGAAGATATGAATTAATTTATTAGGTTTGTCTTCCTTATTTTGTAATACGAGTATACATTTAGATATGTCCATGAGGAAGACAATGTACTTATAATGAAAATGTGTAGGTATTTAATATTTTATTATATAATGTGAAAATCACAATTTATCTCTTATCCTGAAGATACCTGATCTTTTTTAAAATGTAGATGGAGTGCCATCATTTAAGTCAATCAAATCGTGAATACTCAACCATCTTCCCAACGATCTGTTTCCTAATTCGAGTATTAGTTCTTAGATAACCAGATATTTCCCTTCAATTTTAGTCCCGCCAACAATATTTCTGCATTACCCGATGGTTTACTGGTAGAGAATGTCTTTAGGTATAATAGGTATTAAGTCGGCCAATTTATACTCTCAATCGTGCAATAAAAAATAAATAAATAAATAAATCACGCTATCTAAGTCTTAAAAAATTGTATTGTTTACGATAGGTAACAGTCGTCAAGTCAAGCCAGTGTTAAGTGACTTGAAAATCAGCTACACTAGTTGCGAGGGCACACGAAAAAAAGGAGAAGTAGAACATCCTTACATTTGATTTATATTTCGACTGCCTCTTAATAATTAAATCGGATACCACTTCTAATTAGCTGTCAGATACATAAGGCAAACAGTAATTTTAATTTAGCTTTTGTTATACTTACTTTAAAATTAATTGACGCGATAACATGATGTCGCGATCTTGAGCCAGAGGCGTTGTGGTTTTGCAAAGTCTAATGAAATATATTGAGAGGTAATGAATTATTATAATGTAAACATACCCTGGCTTTGCATGGGGAATACGCTATATTATAGACTGATTGATGACAAGGAGCCACAAGGAGCCTACTGCTAGACATAGGCCTCCCGCAAATGCGTATTACCTCTTGTCAGCCGTCTGCATCCAGCAGCTTCCTGCGACTTTCGTTGTGTCGTCCGACTACCTTGAAAGAGGCCATTCTACGTTACGCATCGGTCGCCATTCCAACATCAGTTCTGCGCGCTTTATGACCTGCCTGCTCAATTCTACTTTAGCTTTCTAATCTATTGAGCTATGTCGATTACTTTCGTTTTGCTACGGATCTCCTCATTTTTGGTGCATGCAGCATAGCTCTTTCCATACCTTGTCTACATCGTCGTTTTCTAACCAGTGTTTTAAACTGTGTAGTAAATAAGGAAGAAAAAGTGGAAGAAACACTAGCACGAATCTAGGCAATCTTATATTAATTCCGTCTAATATTCTAGGTTACATGAAGGCTGAATTTTCAAAAATCTTTTCTTATTGGCAGGCTCCTTTTATGGCCTAGGCAAAGGTCATAAAAGAAACCCGCCGTCCTTTAGTTCCAGCTTCAGTAGTTTCAACTCTCTGATGAGTCAGTCACGCGAAAACAGAAAAGGTCTGTCCTAATATTACTAGTATAGATTTTAATCAAAATTCGTCCAGTTGCTTTCGACGAAATTCCAAGTACCTACTATTTTCATTACAAACAGACACAGCCATGTAATTTTAAATACTTCAATAAAAATATTTTGAATAAGTGTCAGAATGAGCTGTCTCCTAAATTGTGATATTCAACAAATTGTATAAATAATGTTTTATGATTTATTAACAACAGTAAAATATTTTTTTCGATTATCTTAAAAAATTACATCGTTGTCAGCTTCCCCTCGCGCTCTCATAGCTCGGGATGTCATTGGACACAATCGGATACAAAATTGAAATATTAGATATATTTTAAAAGTTCTAAAAGTGGTCTACTTTGTATTACCTACTAAATCCTCGTTCATTCAAAATAACAAAATTTTACTACAAGCGACTCATTGTCGGCTGACAAAAATCTACTTTCTTTTAAATGTAAAAGACTTCAAAATGATAAAAACGTTTACCTCATTAAAACAAGAAATGCACAAACTTTTTTCTAACATAGTGAACTTCAAGTTAGGAAAAGTAATTTGGAGTTTTAAGCAAAGCGACCTCTTTAAGTAATGACTTAAGCACGAGTTTATTTATAGCTAGTAAATTGTAACAAACAAATTTTTACTTTATACAGTAGCACTAAAGTTCAAAGTTAGGGAGTAACATTTTAAATCTCTGCTTTCAGAGGGCAAGATTTAAGATAATATTTGTATATAGATGATCTGCTTATCGTTAAGTCTTAAGCGTTTGTGATATTTTGATAGAGAAGATGGAAATTTTCCGCAAAGGTCGACATGTTTTGACATAAGTATATTATAAAAAGTCTCCATAGAATACGATACACAACATAATATTAGGTTTATGCTGTGCCTTTCTTGGTTAACCACTGGAAAAGTAAAATAAACAAATTTACTTCCACGTTGGGCTCCAAAATATAATATTGGCGCCCAACTGGCACTCTATTGTTTTCATTAAAAGTATTTTAACTATATCAGAAAGTTCTAAAAAGTCATAGGTGTACATAATATTTGTGAGAGTTCAAACAGTTTTTTGTGTCCTCATAATTAATATAACTCAGTACGTACAAAAGAAAACTGAAGCTGATATGTTTTTATTACAGTACCTACCGATTTCTATGTTCCCACAATGTTAAAAAAAGCACCCTACGATTTTCCAATTAAGCAAAGATGTTTTTTTTACCGTTACCAGTCTCTTCGTTAATGGAACTGCTCTGCTAAATGCAAATTACGACGTCAACAAGACATGGAATGTCCCGTTCAGTTTAGGGTACACATTGAAATTTTATCTCTGGTGTATATTCATTGCTACCAAACATATTTTATCTAAGAGAAGACAGTAGGTCACAGGGGATAAATCGCTCAAATCGGAGCAGCCCGTCTGGGGAAGGACCTCCACCTTACAGAAGATCGTAGCCAAATAGCACTGGTCTCGGCCATGTTGTGTTCCTACGGTGAGTAAGGTCTCCAGAGCTCCACTTTTTTGGCAATGTGAGGGATACTCCCGGCACAGATATTATAATACTTAACAGCACAGATAGCTCACTCCATACATTAAACGTAGCCGTTCTAAGTGCGCTTATTGCTCGGGCAATTTTTAGTACCAAAATGGAAAACTAGATGTCGCCCGAAAAAAACATCACAGACAACTAAAATGCTTTTGCGCTTACAGTCGAACCAATAGATGGCAGTAGTGGCGTCAAATAATCAGAGCACTAATCCGTTTTTTTTTTCAAAATTAGATTATAGGTATGTACTTACTTATTACTTAAATAATAAAATTCGAAAAAGTTCGTTTTTCATCATGACCCGACCGGGGATCGAACCCGGGACCTCCTGGGTGGCGGTCTGGCGTGGTAACCATTACGCCACGGAGGTCGTCTTAAATTACACATTTGTAATCGTACATCTTGCACGCATCAGGTAAATTCATATTTACGATAAGTAGAAAGTTAGTGTAAATAGGTAGTATAGTATCTACTTGATGGTCAATTATATTATTGTCGTTTACAATGTTTTTATTTCTGCTTTTTGCCTATCTATTCAACCCATAATGTATCTACCTACTTAGAACACCGAGTGCAAATTAAGGTGAATGAAATGCGTTTCGGCGGCGAGGGAGGCGCTTTAGGGCGCGCGACGGAGGCAACCGCGCGAACGGCTTCTTGCGTGCCCGCACAGTACCGCCGCCGCCGCCGCCGCCGGCGCGCCGCGCCCCGCCGACGCCGCCGCATCGCGCCGTCGCTCGTCATCGTCGTCGCGTCGCGTCGTATTCGGCTTGTAGATTGAATCTTTAGCTAATATTGCCGTGCCGTTTTTCAAATAGTTATATGTAGGTAAATTAAATACCTACATTTGATATTTCAAAAATAAGTTTTTAGGGTTCCGTAGTAAACTACAAGGAACTTATAGTTTCGCCATGTCCATCTGTCCGTCCTCGGTCCTACACTCATATTAACAATGCTAACAAAGTGGTAGAACAAAATTTTGAAAAATATTTTTTTTTGGACCTACAAGGAAAACTATAACGGCTATGTAAGCTCTACTAGTTACCGAGTAATAGCCGAGGAACTTATGAAGTAAAATTTCTTTGACGAAAACGTATAAATGTCATAGTACCTATATGGCATTGTACTCATCTGCAAGCAAGAAATGCGTAGCCAATACGGAACCCTGCATTGTGCGTGGCCCGGCAGGTACTTGCCCGTTTTTTTTAAATCGTTTATTCAAGGTAAAAAACAAAATATAACAACAAAAATGCCGCACCACAAAAGCCGCGCAGGCGCAGTCTGCAGATCTGAGTAGTCCTTATCCTTACGAATATTATAAATGCGAAAGTAAATTAAAAATAAAATATTTTTTATACCACTAAGGTGGCAAACGGTTACATACCGTATCACATGATTCCTATGGATGCGTTGCCGACTCTATTATAATAGTCAAGTGGGGCAACTCGGATACAAAAAACTGATCCGTGTCCGAGTTTACTACTTTCAAATTTTGATTTATGCGACTCGGACGATTTTGTAATTTAAAGTAGTAAGATGTATGTATCTATGTACACGTACCGTCAAGAGGCATCAGGCGGCCGTATGCTTGTTTGCCACCTTAGTGGTATAAAAAAACACGTCGACCTTTATATTGGATTTTGTGCCGTTCTTAAGTTCTATGTTATAAGAGCTATAAATGTAGGTACTGCAAGTATAAAGCTCGACGTGCACCTGACTTGGATTGTTTTTAGATTGGATTAGAAATTTATTTAGGATCATTAGGCTGTTGGAATTATACAAAAAACGAGGCTAAATTCGCAAAGCGTGATGTAGTTCTGCGTTTTTGGTATGTTGTATGGTAATGTTAGTTAGGGTAGTCTGAATTCAAATATGCAACTTCGAAAAAGTTGTGAAAACTAACAAAATCGATTCACTGTTCGCTCTCCAGGATCAAAGTGATTACATATTTATGGAGGTGACTGTAACTACCAGCGTTGCGCAACTACGCTACGCGCATCAATTCATTCCACGCAGAGATAAACCGAGCGCGCGAACGCAGAAGCAGGCGGTGTGGCAACGATGCGTAGCAAGCGCTTCGCGCCATGATGACGTTGTGGCCGTGTGGCAACGGCGCACGCGCCTCGTGATTATGACGTTGTTAGTAGGTACATAATTATTTAAAAAGCTTTCTATAATATGTATACATACTGTGCTTTTGTTTACGTCACACCGCGGACGACTACGCTAATAAGCGTGTGTACGAGACACCTTTTAATTGATTGATAAATGATAGAGAAAATTGATATAACTAATTTATTCACTGAGAACTTAGTTTAAATGATACAAGGTAAATTATAATGATATTGATACGCGGGAGTACGCGGCCGCCGTGATATATGTCGAAAACTGTACTAATTGATTGCTTAAAATTATAATAAAGTAAAAATATATTAAAATGCTAAATTGTCATTATACGCGGTGGATTTAGCGCACTGAATCGCTGAGCTATCAGAATGCACGGTTGGACCGTACAGCGTGTATGTATATTGTATATATATATATATATACCTACAATATACATACACGCATAATACAGGAATATGTCCGTAAATTAAATAAATACCTTACTACCATTGAGCTATAATACGTCAGTACATTATACTTCAATGCTTACTACTTAGGTACTTACCTACTTATATATACATACCAACTTTTACGAATTTAACACAATTATATTAAAAAGAAGTCTTCTTTGAAAAATTAAAAATATTATTGAAATTTTGAATGATAAAAAAACTCTTACAAATTGTAAAACAAAACGCAAAATGATAGGTAGGTAAGTATGAGATAATTTTGTAAAAGAAAAGTACTAGTAAATCAAGTGTTTAATACAATGCAAATATTAAAAATTAAAAGAAAAAATATATAGGTAGGTACTTCAAGATTTTTTTATTTTTTTTATTTTATTTAATAATTTGATTTGCTTGTCAAGAATTAAATTTAGCGCCATCTATCTGTGGCTGATTAAACCTATCTTTATCTTTTTGTTTTAAAGAAAGCGACATCTGTTGTGAGTTTGTGACATCAAGTAAAATATTTAGTAATAAATTACGAAACAAAATTAACCAATTCTATTTTACAGTACATTCTTCGCTATTTTCAGGATTGTATTTCATTATAAAATTATAAAAACTATTAAAATATTGTTTTCAGTGCGTAATTTTACTTTATTTTGGATTTACATAATCTTCAATTACAATCGATACACTTAACGCCATCTATATTATTTAGGGTTGAACTACGTTTAGTTTATATGGAGTTGACCACCTGTGCTCCCGGTATTGCAAGTGTCTATATGCTACGGTGAAGCTTGACATCAGGCGGGCCGTATGCTTGTTTGCTGACTTTGTGGCATAAAAAAAAATCTTCGTCTTTTTCCAGCATCGTTTCGTTACGAAATTATGCTAGGCTTTTTTAACTCTAAAATTGAATGAAGTGTGGAAACGGGAAACAAAAGTTCCAAACAGTCAGTTGTAATTCATTCAGTGAATATTTTCACTCTGGCCTGGTAAAGTTGAAAATTTAAACGAGTTTTTTTCAATAAATTGTTTTGCGGCCGGAATGACATTTTCGTTTTAATTTAGTGAGAAAATGTTTAAACACATGGCGGTATTAAGATAATGTAGAATTCAAAACAAAGAATATTTACCGGCTGTTGTCGATTGATGACAGTCGTTAAACCTAGTCGGCAGCCTTCAGACAGCTTGAAAACTCTGGCCTCTGCCAATTGTAGCAACGTGGCAGAGTACGCTCTTATCCCCTGCAGTGGGATAATTACTATTTTTAAGTCAATCAAAATACACTGTTTACATAGCAAGTGGCATCACTATTTTTCATGATATAGTCATCAAATGGATGGTAATATCATGGATTAGACCTATCGTCATATTACAAACATTCACAACGTGCTCAAGTAAGAAAAAATGTATGCCTATAAGATTTTTTTTTTTTTTTCTCAGCTCGAAAACCGTATATTCTGTGTGATGTAGCCAGAATCCGGCGGGCTCACGCGAAACAGAAATTATACAATAAACGCACGTAATAACAATAAAAGGCTATTGTTATATACATTCCACCTGTATAATATCAATTTTGGCAACATCCTGTGAATGAGAAAGGAACTTAAGTGCGTGCGGGGAAAATTGAAATGTAATCTTTATTTGCTTATACTTTGTAGATTACATGAAGTGCTTTCTTTATAAGGTATTATAAACAGTAGGCTTTGGCTGTTCTTCTATCATCACATCAGGGACAAGCCCACCACACATTCCCACCGATATGTCTCCTGTGTAGCCAGGATCAACAACGGCGACCACAGATTGACAATAAGCAATGAAGCTTATTGACTTCCCGGGGGAGAAAACTACAGTTGTCTTGGAACTCACAAAGAATTTAATCAGAAAGAACATAGTCGGAGTAGGAAGTACTAATTCAATGCGTTCACCAATGCGAATTGATGGAGGCCAGTGTTGCCATTGTAAGCTACCTGAAGGCGATTAACTTGGCGTGACGACTGTCATCCATCGAGAACAGCCGGCTGGCTTAAAGTGCCCTCTAAAGCACAGAGAAGCTGTAAATAAGCTTGAGATTACGAAACCCATCCAAACACAGACTAGGGTCGACGTTGCTTAAACATCTTACGTTTTGTAAAATCGTTTTGTCTTTTAGAAGTTGAAAATTAAATTTCTACGAGGAACCAAATGGCAAAGGAAAGTCATAAGTTAAGTAGAGTCTCTCACAGTAAAATTAGCATTCTAATTTAGGATTTACAAAAAAAAACCCTTAATTTCTGCCCATCCAATTCCAGCTTTGAGCGTAAACATTTATAACGGAGACAAAGTGAAACAAGTTCTCTGAATTATATTATTTAGGGTAGTTCTTTTAGATTATTCTAATTTGGTAGTGTTTTTATAGGCAAAGATATCGACGCCATCGTTTGATGTCAGGTTTTGTCAATTTGATATTTCATCTTTCATTTTGAGAATTTCTTTGTAGTTAATTAATGAATATTTAATAAAATGAGTTATTATGATATGGCCTGCTCAATTTTGTTATTTAATACAATGAAATATTTATTTATAAGCGAGCACTTTGTCTCATTATAATTTGGGTTGTATTACAAATTATTACAAGATATTACAAGATACATATTCTTTTATATTGTGGCGCATAATAATTATAAATATAGAGAACTAGTAATTTATTGAACGTAGACTTTCATGCATATATGATATTCTTTACCTCTGATTTGTACAAATCGCATAAAATAAAAAATAAAATATTTTGTCTTAACAACTTTTGTGCTTGAATGAATTACATATGTCAGAAAGCCTAGTAGTGAAGAGGAACTGATGTTTATGCTAGACTAATATAACATAATAAAAACTTTTTATTTCAGACTTTTCAATCCATACAGTGTTAGTAGACATGTAATGATCAGCTAGGTAATATAAAACGCGTAACAGCAATACAAAATAATCTCACTTTATTTCTCATTTAACGCTAGTGTTGAAATATAATTTTAATATACTTTAAAGAACAATAAAAAAAAATCGTTATTGATAGAAACGCAGCACTGGAACATTACAAAAGCCTATTGTGATATTGAAATTAAAAATTGTCATGACTCTTAGCATAGAAATCTCGCTGTCTTTTGTTTACGATACCAATATCCGCATTGGATTGCGACAAATTATGTCAACTAGAACTCAATATATTGATGAGGAGCTCGGTGGTGTCATAGTGTGATGCATTCTAACTCTCAGTTGTGGTTGTCATCTTGGGGGACTGGTCTGCTCGCTTTATTAACATCTACATATTCCACAAAATTAGGATTGGACCATTAGCGCTATTTGGATCGACATCCCGCGTTTAGAGCTGAGTGATTTCTGTATGTACCTGGATCTGTATTTTATTATTCTTATAAATGTACTTATACATTGTAACAAAAGAGTGAAAGAAAAAAATTGCTAAATGACAAAAAAGGCCGTAACCGGGTTTCTTTCGCCATTTCCTTTACCGGTGGCCATTTTGCTTGTGTCCGAAATGGTGGTCGTATATAACGTAGTTTATTTTCTTTATATATACAAATTGTAAATGACAAGAAAAAGTGCCTGTGAAGGTCTAATTTCTGAAATAAACGATTTCATTTCATTTCAACGAACATGCAAATTAAGCAAAGACGATCTTAGCCAGTGTTTGGATAGGTTTCGTTATCTCGATCGTCTCTGTGCTTTGGCGAGCACGTTAAACCGTCGATCGCGGTTTTTGTCGATAGGATGACAGACGTTAAGCCAAGTCTGGCTTTCTGGCGGCTGGAAAACATTGGCCCAATCCAGATTGGAGCAGCATGGCACACTAATCTCTTTCGATTGAGATTGAAACCCGTATCCCTGCAGTAGGATGATTATGGGTTATTATAATGATATGATGAACTCAATATTTTGCGTTGGAATCCTAGCCTATAGTATTTTAGGTAGTTCAAAAAATTTGCATTAAGCTCGCAGTAACATTAAGAACATGTAAAAAAATACCTTAGAAAGGCATCGTTAAACATAATGGCGGTAGGTAATTGGATTTTTTTAGGAAAAATTTTCTCACCTTCCCTTTGAAGTAGATTTGTTTATGACACCGTATCCTTAGTCGTTGTCTGAAGTAGAATTTCGGGATTAAAGTGGGTGTATATCAATTTTCAAATATGAAGGATGAAGTACCTAAGAATATTATATTAGACCCTCTGGTAGACTCGTCCGAGGAATCACGTATCGTACGAGGTATGTTTCGAGATTAATTATAACATCTTTTTTTAATCAAATGTTCACGAGGTTCAGGATCCGTGGCTCGGACGGAGCACGGACGATCCCAATGTGTGCTCGATATTCATCGGTAATTATTATACCGCAGTAGACTTACTGAGAAGAGTGCTTGACCACATGTGACATCATTCAAGCTTCAGCTGTTTAGTATGCACCACGTCGCAAAAAAGTGTTAATAAAGTTTTGCATCCGTATTTCGTCCGTGTCACGGAGCACAAACACATCTCGTACCCATCACGGAATAATTTTTTTAACATTCCTTTAGGGCTCGGTCATGACGTCAGTGCGTGCCGCCGCTGCCTTCGAGACCAGTTCCATAGAGTTTGATACATTGAATGAAACAGGCTACTCCCCACGCCACCTTCTTATGCGCTGCTTACATTGAGATCGACGCATAAGGGTTTTCAGTCATACCTGTGTTTATATCAAGGAAATGTTGGACATGAAAATATTCCCCTTTGTACAGATGTATCCACGATGTTTGACATATTTCTTTACTAAGGATGTATTGAACGAGAAAACAATGACAATATACCTAACTGAGTATAGATAAGCAAGCTATAGAGCGCGCGCATCGCTCTTTGACCATTGTGCGAAGCGTAAGCAGATGTTCTATAGTGCTAATTTTTAGTTTGCTTTCATTTCGTCGTTTTTACAGCTCTGCACTGCACATTTCACCATGATTCCTTAAAATCCGAATAAATAACATCGAGAGAAATAATTAGCGTGTGTGACTAATAGCTTCGTTCGTTGCTGGCTTCGTTGTTGCTGTTTTGAGTTCGTCTGTTTGTTCATACTCGTGCTTATCGTTCATACATGCTCAAGCGCGTTCTGTAGCTTTCTTATCTATACTCTAAAATACCTACCTACTAAAATATTCTATGTTTAATAAATCATGGAAAATATCATCATAATCATTTTAACCCATAATCATCCACTGTAGGGATACAGGACTCCCTTCAATCGAATGTGATTAGAGCTTACCTACCTCTGTCACGCTGCTCCAATGGCCCTCACAGCGTAGGGGAGCGTCCCCAAGGTGGCGGATAGGGGAATGGTCGGTAGTACAGCCTAGCTACACTAACCGGCTAAGTCCGATGGACTCGCTGACCAACGACGGGTGTGGTCCTCCAGCATTTCGGGGGTTGTGCGGCGGGTTGACACCTCGCCCACGTAAAACCAATGTTGCTGGTGAAGCGTATCCCGTTAGCGCTTCACTAGCTTGTACAACATTGCCACAAAAAAAATATATATATATGGATTGGCGCCCAGTGTTTTTAGGCCGCCTGAAGGCCACCGACTTGGATAAACGACTGTCATCTATCGACAATAGCTACCAGCAACAGCATGTCAGTTTTACCCTATAATAGATATTTATTTAGAAAGAGACAAAGGGTAAGCATGCGTTACCAAGGCCTTTCAATATTTCAAGTAGGTATACTGAGCGCTGTATCCAACTTTTAGCTATAAATCCGTGAAACTGCCTCTCCTCGTTTAATTTCCTAACAATTGTCACTAGATGTCGCTATTCTCATTCTTTAAGAGCCGCCCTAAACGCTTGTTAACTTGTTATCTTGCTGATAATTTTTACAACCACCCTTTTACGACAGGGTGAATAGATGGGGTCAGAACCAACCCTACAGTGAACAATCGGGCATTTGCAGACAACCTGTTATTAGGGGTGTTAAATATCTTTATTGTTTTAATTTATATTTAAGACTAAATAGCGACAAGGAGTTTAATGACCTCATTAGACGTGTCAATATAAAATCTACCAGGACAGTAAGGCAATGTTGTAATCAAGATGTATTTAGGTTTTAAATATAATCAGTTTGGCTTGAAAATTTTGATCTTCATTGCTGGGACAGTAGCCAGAAATTTTTGTATGAGTTTAAAAAGATCTCAAACTATGGTAGAAAATCAATGATTTTCTCTTTGTTAATACAATGATCTGCATCACACATTTCTACCAGATACTACAATGTTATCGTCAAATTGAGCTGTAAATAATGTGTCTTATAGTTATGAATAAAATTATATATTCCTTTTATTCAAGTTCTTATTTGATACAGTACCTATGTATATTCGACTATTTCGTCTATTGCAGTACCCGATCAGGTGATTTAAAACTCTGAATCTACCAACTAACGGCAGAACAGCGTGGCGGAGTACACCTTTTTAATTTATGGCAAAGCAATATCCTGTAACGATATGAACACGGATTTATCGACGATAAATATTGTTACGCCATTTTGATTATCAACGCTTTTGATCGGAGTAACAAGTTCATTGTCATATGCCATTTATGACAATTACGCAGTTCGTTACGATAATGTTTATGATCCAATAAAATGTTCAAAGCTCAGGATTACAATTAAATTAATTTTAATCTATATTTCCGTGCATGATCCGTGAATGAGATAGATTAAAAATTAGTTGTTGCCAACCTCGTCAGACTTGTGTCATTCTCATCCAGGTACGACCTGCGACTTTGAAATATAATAATAATCTAATTTTATTTGAAATACACAACAAAGACATTTCATATAGACAAGATACACATATTATACAAGAAATCTTACAAACTTAAACATTTATTACGTCAAAACTAAACTAATAAAAATAAAAAAAAGAGTCGGTGTAATCATACTAATATTATAAATGAGAAAGTGTGTTTGTTTGTTATTCCTTCACGGCTTGACTAAGCAGCCGATCATTATGAAAATTTGCATACGTATTGTTAAAAGTACAGAGCCCAACATAGGATATTTTACGCGGGCGATGCCGCGGGTAACAGCTAGTAAAAAATTGAGTACCCATGGCAGAGCTGGCAGCCTTGCTTCGCTGTAGTATATAAATAAGTTGAATGAGGTATGTATGTATGTATAACTTCTAAGTATGTATAATAAAATTATATTTGTAAAATTAAATATTAAATAATGTAGTTTAACTTGAATTGTGACCTTACCATTTCGGTGTAAAATTTGTCAAATTATTTTAATTATTAATATTTTAGTCTGTTTGAAATATTTTAATTAAAACTAAGTCATGAACATGTATAAAGTAATCATCTTGTAATTATAAAATTGGAATGTGCCTTTGAGAATATCTGTATATACGTATTTAATTGAAATTTTGAAAGCGAATGTACCTATATCCAGTTTTGTAAAGTTTAAATGACATTTTATGGCATATCATATTGTTTAAAATCTCACGAAATGAGTCTCAAAAGTTTTGAGTTTCGAAGTGTGATTGTTTTTAACTTTCTGATCACTGTAAGATGTTTTGTATTTCTTAAAAGTCTATGGCAAAGACAAAATTTTTGTACGGGTCTACAGTATTTTTTTTATCAAGTAAAGGAAGCTTATAAACTATACATTATAAAATTAAAATTTAACTGTGTTGTAAATTTGAATATATTGACATTGTAAAGTTGGGAAAAAAGTGATAAAGTCAAAGTCAAAAATATTTTATTCTGTAGGCCCTTAGACACGTCTTTTACAATATATTATAATTTCGGAAATAAGCAAAATGACCACATTGACCACCGGTAAAAGAAATGGCGAAAGAAGACCGGTTACGGCCTTTTTTGTCTATCTAAAAAATACACTTTTCGACTAGAGTTAGTGCCTGTGAAGGTCTACTTTCTGAATAAACAATTTGAATCTTTGATAAGGTTATTTTAGGTTAAGGGGCTCCATATAGCCGATGACCTTGAAGATTTGACCTCTAAGTAACGTTACTTCACCCCTTCACCCCGCTTTAATATTACGTAAAATGCCAAAAACTTGACATCTATTGAGCATTTGTAGTACTAAGTTTTGTTAAAAACCTTGCCTTTTTCACCACTAGAGGGCTGGCAATGACGCGCGGCGCGGTAATATTAACGACATCTAGTTGAGAAACCAATTATTAAAATATTTGAACACTTTCCATAGACCTCTAGAACTAAACAATATCAGTTGACACTTTTAAAATGATATATGAATTATGATAGAACTAAATATATATTATTAAAAACAAATCTTAACATTGCAAATGAAATTTTGCAGGCGATGTATGTTATGTCGTATTTGGTTGGTTACACAAAATTATTTAACAAATCCCGTTTTTTTGCTCTAGTTGTACCATACTATCTCAGGAACTATAAGCCCTATCAAAATATGGATTAGACAGAAAAATTGGGTATTTTTCTCTGATTCACATTCAATGAAAAAGGTCATTTTGCTACAACTCGTGTTGTACCGGTTTTCACACATTTTTTTTAAATATTGATCGGCTGGATTTTACTATCGATACAGTACCAAAATAGTAATTTTCAACAAAAAAAAAAACTGTACGTCTGCGTGTTAAACCGTATCACGCAAAAACCACTGAATTTAAAGAATGAATTTTGATGAAATTTTACACGGAGATCTCGAGTCAACATTTAGAGTTGTGCTTTTTATCCCAGAAATGCGTAAAACTAGAAAAACCAAACTCCACGCAGGCGAAGCCGCAGGCACCCACTAGTATGGTATGAAAGGCACTATTAGTCAAATAAATGACGTAATCTATATCATAATTTTATTTGCGACATACAATACATAGTTAAATTTCGCCACATCTCTTATTGTTTACTATGGCTTTGTGGTAAATAATGTCTAGTGTCCAAGTTCAATCCTTAGTTGGTGCTCATGTTTTTTATTTGATTTTTACACTTCTTTTTAGCAATATAATTTTATGTTTTACTTTTTTCCTACCTAACAATAAGTTACGTACGAGAAGTAAAAAAATATTATAATAAAAATGTCCTCAAAATTTTAAATTGGTATCTGATATTGTCTATTTTTATACACATTAGTAAATAATATTTTTCGTTTTATCTCTTTTTTTCTCGTCTAAAAAGAGATAAAAAGAAAAATATAATTTTAATGTGTATAAAAATACTTCGACAATTTCAGATTCCTATTTAAAAAATTTAATGCATTTTATTACATATTTTTATTATAGTTTTTTACTGCTTGCAATTGTAGGTAGGTAAAAAGTAAAACATAAAATTATATTGTAAAAAAAAGTTTAAAAATCAAAAAGCATGAACACCAACCTAAGGATCGAACCAGGAGACACTGGACTAAAACTAGCGATTTGTTGAATCTACCAAAAAACCATGTAACCAATAGCAGCAGTGTCGAAATTTAAGTATTGTATGTGGCGCCACAATCATTATCGTGGATAATATAATATACGTCATAATATATAATTCAAAAAGATAAATAACTTTCATGCATTTGTTGTATTTTTTTTATTTTTGAATATTTTCGTCATAATAATAAAAAATCGAGAGCATGCATGGTGCAGCGAAAATTTGGCACACGTCCATCCATCCGAAAGCGTGGGAGCGCACTGATTACCTTGTGTCCAGTCACCAGCTATCCAGAAATTACGTAATTGACGGAAAATTGCTTGTGACTTGGTGGAAATACACTCAAATTCAAAAACCAAACAACAAATAAGTAGATAATATTATTGCCTATGTATTAATGTAAATTTTACACGAATCGATGCATAAATACCCAAGTTGAATCGCATTCTTTCTTTGATTACTAGGTTCCTTAAATATTTTATTACTCCATAAATATTCAGTAATTTCAAATTTCAAACAGCATAAATGTAGTACAATGACTATAGCACAACATATATTTTTTTGGTGGTTATTCGTTATGGTAGCTAGGAGTAGAGACAACTTGAAAAACAGCAAAATTTTAGCGAAATTTGTTGGTACGACCTTAAGTAAAAAAAAAATAGTAAGCACATAAAACGTTTTTTATATGGACGAAATAATAATAATTTAAAATTTAATGAAAGATTACGTTTAAAATGCGTCTGTGAAAAGTGTGCACTAAAAACAATAATTTAAAATTTAATGAAAGATTACGTTTAAAATGCGTCTGTGAAAAGTGTGCACTGAGCATCTTACTATACACACGGCTGCATGCAGTAGGTAGTGAGAGTGTGGATGCACCCCTGTGGTTCTAGCTAGTGAATTGTTTTTTTAATTTAATATTATTATTATTTTTAGTCTCACTTTATGTTGTGCCACGCAACCCGTTTAAAATTTTTTTGTCCATTTCTTTTGAGGTTGTCTGGAAGAAATCGCTTAGCGATAAGACCGCCTATTGTACTGTTTAGTTTCTAAGTTTCATGTATTAATGAAACCAAAACAAAACTTTGGTGCAATAAAGTGTTTTGTATTGTATCCAGCTAAGATAGGCGATTTCGTTGTTATTTCTCAATACGTATTTACTCGGCTGCAAAATTATAGATAGATAGATAGATTTATTTGCGAAAATAAGGTACAAAAGATGTTACAAACATAGTATTCCAACTTTTTCTGCCCTCGCAGGGGCGTGCAAATATTTCTGTATTATACATTGTTTTTTGGTTTAACCATTCATAAATTTATCATTCAAGTATTCAGTAGTGTCATAATAAGTTTTAGTTAAGAGCCATTCATGCAACTTTTTCTTAAACAGTGAAAGTCTTAGAGTTTTAAACTCATCCGGTAAATGATTGTAAATCTTAATTGCCATGCAATGCACATTGTCAGAATATAATGCAAGCCTTTGTTTGGGTACAAGTAATCTATCCTTATGTCTACTTCTGGGCTATAGGCTTTTTTAAATCGTGAATTTTGAATTACATAGATATTTTTATTCAGAGAATATAATATTTTAACTACATTGTACATAGCATTGAAACTAAACTAAAAACTAAAACTAATATTAAATATTAAAAAGGCATGGACCCTGTGGCAGGGTGCCCAAAATGCTAGCAGCGTTACCTCGCTGATTGGCGATAGAGATCCGTTGAGCGAAGTAACTGCCAACCTTTGAGTCACCACTTCACCAGTGGTTTGTCGCAATCTTTAATTACATAGTATATTTTATTTTTAAAAATACGATCAAAAGAAGGAAGCCATCAAACTCATCGGAAAAATTTCGTGACCCATTCCCAAAAATTGTTAATTACTTTTTAAATAATTTTAAAATACGAAATATAATAAAAGGGACAACCTGACGCTACAACGGATTCCCTTTAAAAAAATTCCACTAATTATTATCAATTTATGTTAATTATTCAAGTCGCCAATTCAATTTACATTATATTAAACGAAAATTATGTAAAACGTTTTTATAATAATTCATAAATTTTTTTATTTGAAAAGTTTTTCGAAAAATGTTTATTTAATAGACTCGGAGACATGCACAGTATTTTTGCTTCGATTTTTTTTTTAATTTTGAAAAAAAAGTGAAATGTATCATGCTTACCTTTCCAGAATACTCAAAATCAAAATTTTTTAAATACGTATTATTTAAAATCGTTAACTACTAAAAACAATCCTTTCAAAGCAACTGGAGTATTCTGGAGAAAATCTCTACGTGGTAATATCTAAAAACTAATAAAATCAATAATTCTTTCAACATAACCTCATCTCATATTCTTTAAATGTTATCACCCGTGACGTCTATTGTACCTACATACGCCATATGCTACGACATGGCACCTATTTGTTTCATCTATACGAATATTATAAAGAAAACTGCCTGCGAAGGCTTGCTCTCTGAAAAAACGTTTTGAATCTCAAGATTTAGTTAAAAAAATAAATAAAAGTAAAGTTTAGGAAATTGTAGGTATAATCTGTGGATCTACTGAACCGATTTTGAAAATTCTTTTACCAATAGAAATATGAAATTTCTTATAATACAATGGACAGAAAAGATAACTAACGAGGTAATGCTGCAAGGAGTAGGAGAAAAGAGAACTTTGATTAAAGAAATACTTATAGAAACTAGAAGAGATAAACTAGTGGGACATCCGAGTTTATCAGAAACATCTTATAAGGAAAGATAGAGGGTAGAAGAGGGAGAGGAAGGCCTAGAAGAGCTTACATGGAGTGAAGGTAAAGGCGGGCGTTGTATCTTATAGAGAGGTGTAGGAGCTGCCACAGGAAAGGGAAAAATGGAGGCTGCGACAAGAGCGCGGCTCTTATTATTATTTTTAAATACCACAGGGGTGACAAACAAGCATACGGTCGGCCTGATGGAAAGCCGTCTTTGTAGTGTCCCCAAGTGGAGCTCTGGAGACCTTACTCACCGTAGGAACACAACATGGCCGAGACCAATGCTATTTTGCTACGATCTTCTGTAAGGTGGAGGTTAAATTTAAAAAAAATTGAAAACTACGTTATTTGTCTTATAAGTTTTTAAAGAAACAAATTGCTGCTTTACGCCGATATTCTGTAAGATTCATTTCATAAAATGCTCTATAATAACCGGTGGTCGAGTGGCAAGCAATGATCACTTTATCACAAAGGCCGCGGGTTCAAATCCTGCGCAAGGCAAACATTTGTGTGCATGAACATGTCTGTTTGCCTTGGTCTGGGTATTTTCTATGTATAATAAGTATTTATTTACAATAAAAAGTATTTAAGTATACTTATCAGCAATCTAGTACCCATAGTACAAGCTTAGTTGCTTAGTTTGGGACTTATAGATAGCGTTGTGTGATTCGTCAAAGAAAAAAAAAAGTAAATAGTACCTATACAAAGTATATAAAATGTAAACCTTTGTATTATACTATGTATTGCGTAGAATAAAAACATAGAGAAAAATACGTATATTGTATTATTTTGATAAAAACACATATAAAAATACAGAAATAACAAACCAAGGACTAACACAGTGTAATGAGAGTTTATTTATTTCTCAACTGAAGTATCTGTCACGAAATCACCCAGCATTGACGACTTATAATAATAAAAAGAATATAAAAACCTAATAAATAAAACGAAATCCGTAAAGTAGTATCTTTTAGGCATCAGTATAAAACTTGTTTCCATCGGTGCGTGATTCTGAGGATTCAAAAGATTTCAAGAGACTGGTGCCTTCAATTGAAAACCAAGAACCAGCCGCCACCGGTGTACTTCAGAGAGAGATGACCGTTTTATGGTTTCAACCACGCTGCATAATCGGCATCTTACGACTGTTGATGTGCAGTATAAACTGAGACGTGTTTAAAGGGTGGCTGTCAGCGAGTGAACAGTGAGAAGACATTTGAAGGAAGCCAACCTGACCACAAAAAACCTGTGACTAACCCTAAATTGCCTACTGTGACGGTTTCTGCATGATGTAGGCTAGACCCGAGCTCATTTCAATGCCTGTGTGAGGCCGAAGAGGCGGGCTGACAGCTGATCGATACATCAAAAATATTCTACTGGATCATGTTGTTTCCTACGCAGAGTTTGTGGGCGAAGACTTCGTCTTAATGCATGGCTATACTCAATATTACACGTCATGCAGTACACGGCAGTTTTTGAATGAAGTCGAAATACGCACAATGGACTGGCTTGCACTCAGTCCAGACATGAATCCCATTGAGCATTTATGGGATGAGCTCAAACGAAGAGTACGGGCCAGAAATTCTGTCTCTACGATCACAAAAGAATTGAAGGCAGCTTTATTAGGAGAGTAAGACGGTATTCCTCAAGAAAACGTAAAACAATTATAAAGTAAACAGTAATTAGAGGTAGGGGGGGTATTAACAAGTATTGAAATAATAAATTTTATTATCTTTTATAACAGTTTTTATTTTAATATGTACCTTTGCCTAAATTCACATTTTTCCTACATTTATGTTCAGACATCATTAATAATAAAAAAATTAATGAATATCGATAACGAAGTCAAAAATTGTGTTCCAAGTATTTCCCTCAATACCTTTTTTTGAGCATTCGTTTCCTGAACTATAACCATTCCAAAATATTCAAAAATGCACAACGTAGATGTTTAAGTTTTCACTTCTGCCGGCGCTCCCGGAGTGCAACCCGTCCCTTTTAGGGTTCCGTAGTAAACTACAAGGAACCCTTTTCGTTTCGTCCCTCTGTCCGTCTGTCCGTCCGCGGTCTAGCGCCTAGACGCTTGATGCTAGAAAGCTGTAATTTGGTATGTATACTCATATTAACATTGCTAACAAAGCAGTAGAACAAAATTTTGAAAAATAATTTTTTTTTGGTGTGCCTCCCCTATAGGTAAAGTGGGAATGATTTTTTTATTCGCGCTGACCCCATCTTGTGGAGTATTGTTAGATAGGTCTTTTAAAAACATTGAGGGTGTGGGAATATCATTTTCCGATACAATGATCCGATTGCGAATTAATTACATTTAACGTGTCAATTTTCGTTTTGCACGGTGGTCCCTCCGAAAGTCTTGAGTTTAGAAATTTGGAAAAAATCATGTCTAGTCTAGTCCATTTAGTGAACCTACAGGGAAAACTATAACGGTTAAGTAGGCACTACTAGCTACCGAGTAACGACGAACCTATGAAGTAAAATTTCTTTGACGAAAACGTACAAATGTCATAGAATATGGCATTGTACTCATCTGCAAGCAAGAAATGAGTAGCCAATACGAAACCCTACATTGTGCGTGGCCCGACACGTACTTGCCCGGTTTTTATTTTGCAATACATTGCTTGCTTCTCTTACATCTCTATCTCCAAGATAAGTTAATAGACAATACTGAACGCCAACACTCCTGGCGTGTGCAGCCATAAAACGAAATTCGAAACTCATACTTATTACTTAGTGCAAATCTAACTGTGAGCCAGAAGAGTTGCCGTTGCCTTCATAAGCATTTTCTCTAGATATCCTTTGTGGCCGAAGTGACCTTTGGGGTACCACTAAGCAAACACTGTAATGTCTGAGCCTTTCAGTCCTGCAATAAGGAAAAATAAAAAAAATGCCCTCGTCACTAGAGTTTAGATCTTTTGATGGCCTTTTGAAGCAACGGCAAAATGCAGCGGCGTAATCACAGATATCACAATACAAATATTCTTTCTGTGTTCTGAGGGCGTAATCATAATGTAACACTTGGATCTTATATTGTAACGTGCTGCAATGTCGCTTGCTTCGAAACCCGACCTTTAGGAATCAGGCGTCGCCAACTTTTACGTTCAACTAGCCGAAAAAAATATGTAAGGAGGCATAAAAACAAACTGTGATTGAGCACTCATGCGGAAAATCCCCTTTGGGCACCATCAGATGCGTATGTTTTGTATAATATGTACATGTGCCTAGCCCCAAAAGAAACTCTCGTACGGTATTTGATGTAATTAAGTGTAGAGGGAGAAATGTTGCGAGTATACGATTAATTTGTGAGTGGCTTCTGCTGTGCTGACGGGCGTTTTGTTGTGGTAAAATTTCCATCCTTGCAACTTAAAACAGCATTGCAATCCTAGCGATCGCGATAATTTTTTAAGTCGCGAGACTTACTACACTCGGCGTCAAAAATAAGTAGTACAGTTTTAAAAATGCAATTACTTTTAAAGTATAGAAGTTAGAGTTTTAAAATCAATCTTTAAAAGACGATATTATCCATAAAGTTTTTATAAAATGAAATGAAATTGTCTTTTAACTTTTTTTTATTTATATATTATTTTTGACGCCCAGTGTAGTACAGGTCGCGAGATGGAGTCGCGGAGTTCGGTCAGTAATAATATCTTCGCACAACTCAAAAAAAAAAAAACAAACCTGTAATTAGCGTGTTCTGCATAAACAAACGCAGCCGATCATCTTGACAAATTTGTATAAAAGTATTCTCAAGGTACAGAGAAATGGTACAGGTTGCTGTTTATCCTGTGATGCCTTATTCTATCAGGAAAGCAAAATAAAAAATGCTAACAGATGGTGCTGAAGCTGATATTTTTTTAAATCACGCTTAAGTTTTTTTTTAAATAATTTGTATTAAATTTAAAATAAATAAATTTGAAATTATTTTCCGTGGCTTGATTTAAAAAAAATACGGCGAGCGCAACCGCGGTAATTTGTAATCAAGATAACCGCCCGTCTGCTACTCTGGATTAATACCTTCCGTGCCATAATTAAAGGGAACATGCTAATTGACATATACTTATGGTCCTCGTTTTCAATTTTCATGATATCCCACCTTCTCAGAAACACTTTACTCTGGGATATGGGTTCTCAAATATTTGTTGTTTTAAAAATTTGACTTGATCACAAAGTGTTCTTAGTCGTGTTTTCAAATTCAAAACTTTTATTCAAAGAATAGGTTGATGAATTTATACTCTAAGGTTTTCACAAACACGTTCTCTTGTCATAGTAAACACCAATAAATGATTTGTATAAATTAATCTACTCTATAAACTACTACCATTTCGGAAACAAAAGCAAAATGACCACTGGTGAAAAGAAATGGCGAAAGAAAACCAGTTACGGCCTTTATTTTTTCTTTTCTTTTTTAACAAAAAATTTAAAACTAGGGTACATACATATACAACATTACGTACGCGGAATGTCAATAAATAGTGCCATTAATTTGTCTCAACATAAAATTAAATTTAGTCTAGTTTAGTTTGAAGTTTAATTAATTTAGTCTAGTTTCTTGAATAAAATTGCAATTTTAATTTTAACCGTTAACTGGTGACGTGCGATAGCTCACTATTCAATTTGATTTAGTAAATTATTTTAGTATTGCAGAAATAGCGCCTAAACGTAACAATCTAATGAGAAGCGAGAAGTATCCTGCGTTTCTTTGTTTACAAAACCTTTGTTGACACAACTATATCTCTCCGCAACATCCAACAAAATCATCATCATTTACCAATTTAATTAAAAAGCCAGTTTCTGAAACTTTAAAAAAAATTAATGACTCGTTAAAATTATAGCTGTCATTGAAAAACTAAAGAAGAAAGAGATAGCCGGAGACATGCGTTTCAAAAACTGGCTGTAGACCTTCGAAATAGTTTCATTTCCAAAATAAAATTAGATGTACATACAATGATACCTCCGTGATGGTTACCACGCCAGATCGCCACCCAGAGGTCCCGGGTTCGAATCTCGGTAGGGTCATGATGAAAAACGAACTTTTTCTGATTGGCCTCGTGTCTTGGATGTTTATATGTATTTGTTATAAAAATATAATATCGTAGAGTTAGTATCCCATAACACAAGTTTCGAACTTACTTTGGGGCTAGCTCAATCTGTGCGATTTGTCCCTATATATTTATATTTATTTATACTTTGAGAAACATAGTACCATTAAATTAGGCTCGTTAATTGAAAGTATGCCAAACGTACACCTGTACAGTACTCCGGGCGATTGTGGCTTGATGAATTGGCCTTGTTAATTATTACCTGCAACTCTGGAATACTTTTGTTTGAAGCATAATGAATTGCGAAAGTTGAAAAGCTAAAGGATTTTTGTTTAACTCAGTTAATACTTGAGTTCAAAAGAATTGTTTTATGTGCGACTGAGCCAGCTGAAATTTAGAATTACGAAATGGTAATTCTGTTTTTTTTTGGTTTGCATATTTTTTTTTATTATAAAATGTTGCTCGATGACTCAGGGACTGCCCCGGTGTCTTTGTGCCATCGGTGGCGGTGATTACTTCACATTAGGTGATTTTATGTTATGGCATTTTATGTTATGGCTTTACATTAGGTGAATATTCACGTTAGTAAGAGGTTGGCAAACATGCGCATGCACGTTATATATTACATAAAATAAAATAAAATATGGATGGTATAGTCAGCAGTGGGTGAATGTGGTCTGAAAATAATAAAAGGTAGCATCTTAGACCTTACTGTAGGAAGATTTTACCAACGGCGGCGTCGACAGGCCTAGGTGGATCTCCCATAATACAGGGTCTACCTAGTTTGGTGCTTCTGTTTTCCAACAAACACTAGTCTATAAGTTTTCTGTATGTACAGTGAAGAGCAGGTCGACCTTTACATATTGGACTTTGTACCATTCTTAAGTTCTACGTCATAAGAGCCAAAATTGTGCTGCAAGTGTAAAGCTCAACGTGCTCCTGACTGTACCTATTGTATTTTTTTTCTTTGTGTTTTGCAAATAAATCGTATTCTATCTATCTATCTATCTTTTCCACATAATGATGCATATTCTTAATTTGTTACTTAAGAATATTAATAATTATTATTTAATATTATGTTTTGAATAAAAAACTAATTTAAATAAAATTGAAATAATACTGATATTAAGAACATTTGTATCAATGTTAGTTTCTGTTATACTAGCTGTTACCCGCGGCTCCGCCCGCGTGGTCAAAGGAAAATGTCAATAATTTTATCTTTTCCCGTGGGAAAATAGTAGCCTTATGTCATTCTCCAGACCTTAACTCATCTCTGTTAAAAAAAATCATGTCAGTACTGAGCCTCCTTTCTACGTGAAAGAATAAAAAAAAAATACTTTATTTTTTCCCGTGGGAATAAAATGTTTTTCCGGAATAAAAAGTAGCCTATGTCACTCTCCAGACCTTAAACTATCCCCAATAAAAAAATCATATCAATCCGTTCATTACTTTCGACGTGAAGGGAGGACAAACAAACAAACTAACACACTTTCACATTTATAATATTAGTATGGATATGGATTTTATTTTTAAGTAATCTGTGTTTTATTTGATTTAAATAAAGAGTCTAACTTTTTATTCTATCTTTATGCAATTTATCACTAGTATTAATACATTTCGTCCGTTCTGCTCAGCAAACTTTCACGTGTCATAAGGGCGCTAACGTACCGTGTAAACCTTACAAATGCATATATTTTTGAAGAAAATACTCCCTTAAACCTTAGTTATGATAAGCTTACCGGGTTTACCTTGTATATATTACTACTTATTGTGATAGTTTTATGTCTATATACATAAATAGTCTGTCCGTGTTTTGTGCTTTCTTGAAAGAAAATTGTAATACATATAAATATTTTGAATTAAATCGTTTAAACGAAGGAAGACAGATTTTGATTTTTGTTTACGACTTTCTATATTGAATGATTATTCCATAGATTACCGTACAGTCAGGTGCACGTCGAGCTTAACACTTGCAGTAGGTACAATATTGGCTCTTATGACATAGAACTTAAGAATGGTACAAAGTCCAATATGTAAAGGTCGACCTGCTCTTGACTGTACATAATTAATATCATAAGACTTTTTATTTAAGAAATCAACTTTATCTCACTTCCCGAGATAATTAATAAAATCAGCGTAAAAAATACATTATACTTAGTTTTGAAAATTTGTACAGTTATACCTTGTGGAGTAGAGATCATAAATCTATAGTTTCTATTCCCTTCTTTCCCTCTATTAGGAATGGATTATTTCATAAAACATCATTGAAATTGATAAAGTACCGAAGCAGGCTTTACCTGCTCGTATTATGAGTACCAACGGATTTACATAATATTCATGTAAATATACACCTACAGTAGTGAGGAGCTCGATGGCGTCGCTTTGTGTCGCACTCTAATATGACCCTAGTTAGCGTTTGGATGGGTTTCGTTATCTCGAACGTCGATGGATGACAGTCGTTAAGCCAAGTCGGTGGCCTTAGGGCGATTTGAAAACACCGGCCTCTGCCAATCCGCATTGGAGCAGCGTGGCAGAGTACGCTCTAATCACCTTCGATTGAAGGGAGACCCGTATCCCAGCAGTGGGATGATTATGGGTTGATATGATGATATGATACACCTACATTTCAATTTCAATTTCAATATTTATTGCGTTCCATACAGTATGTAAGTTGTTACAGAAATGATTTAAAAGTACACATTATGGGCCCTTGTCGGGCATAGCAATTAGGAGAGAGGAAGGCCATACATAGACATGACCAAAAGTGCAGTCTGGTTTCGTAGACAAAAATAAGCTGTAACATTATATTTATCCATAAACGAGCTAAAAAGTACGTGAAAGCTATAAAATTTCTAAGCAAATCATAAAATACCAGTTTTAGCGAACAGTTTTATGATCTGAAACATTTCTGAATTTAAGTTGCATCGTGGTCCGTGGTCGTGTCAGGAACGTTTAGTGGTCAACACAGATATATATATTATTTCTGTCACTGACAAATTTAAAAAGAAAATAAATAAATATATAGGGACAATTCATACAGATTGAGCTAGCCCCAAAGTAAGTTCGAAAGTTGTGTTATGGGATACTAACTCTACGATATTATATTTTATAATAAATACATAATTTAGATAAACATCCAAGACCCGAGGCCAATTAGAAAAAGTTCGTTTTTCATCATGACCCGACCGGGGATCGAACCCGGGACCTCCTGGGTGGCGGTCTGGCTCGGTAACCATTACGCCACGGAGGTCGTCAACAAATACATTGAGAATAAATGTGGAATTAAGATTAAAGTGAGTTTCTGGATTCGCTGTAACATCAATATTAAAAAACACATCAAACGAATGACAAAAATATAATTATGTATTGTCTCTGTCATTCTTGTTTTCAAATTCACACTGTTCTATCTGAAGATGTTTTAATATAAAGGTAAAGTATTATTCCGATCCTAGTGACCGCGACCACGACAAGTTTGAGTCGCGCGCCTCACTGCTTAGTATAAATTTACACAGAGCACCAATTTAAGCCCCACGACACGACAGCATCGTGCGACCGGTAGCCATACATAGTAAAGCAGTGTCGCAGTCGCACGTTACGGTCGCTAAAATCGGAATCGCTACTTTTAGAAAAGCTAGTAAGAAAAGCGTCACGTTTATTCTGATTATATTATTATGAATTTGCAGTCTCTATTTAGTTTAATATTTGTGATGGTCACGTTGCAACTGTATATTTGTAGATAGTGTTAGTTGTAGTTACTGAAATAGAATTTATGACAAGCAGAGAATCGTCATAAAACTTTGATTCGTGTTTTGAGGTCGACACTATTGCATTGCTGCACAATAGTTTATTTTTAAATAATGGGTTTCATATAAAACTTATAGAGAGAAAAAGAACTTGAGACTTAAGAACTTGAGACTTAATACAGTTCACTGCCAGTTTCCTGTATTGATATTATAAAGAGGAAAGATTTGATTGTTTGTTTACATTGAATAGGCTCCGAAACTACTGGACCGATTTGACAAATTCTTTCACCGTTGTGAAAGGACATTACCCCTGAGTAACATAGGCTAAACTATGTGACCTGGACACTGGGCGCATAGCGGAGCTCTGCAAAAGGAGTTTAAGGTTTTCTGGTGGGAGGTCATCGGGGCCACAGTAACAACCGTATCCACACGGGAATAGGGTGTAATGAGTCCATATAGCGACTTGAACACCCGCCTGTGCCCCGCAGGCGTCCCACCCTATAATAATAATAATAAAAACATAGGCTATATTTTTTTTTTTAATAGGGATTATTAAAACCCGTGCGAATCCGGGACGGTCCACTAGTTTCAGGTAAATGATAGATTTTGTATATTTTTTTAACAAAATTATCTGTTAGATAATGTAACTGAAACCTGTGAAACTGATCCTAAATCTTATTAGAAAGTTTACTTAACCTTATAATAATTTAATCTTAGATAATTTTTCTATAGAATCTTTCTAGAAAATTGACAGATTGATTAAAAAAGTTTTGTAAAAGTGAAAAACTTTCAAACTAGGTTAGGAAATCTCTCAAATCTTCTATCATACCTTTCAATTTTTAAAAAAGATCATTCAATCTCCAAAATCAACCAATCACAACTGATTGGCACACAGTTGAAAAAAAATAAAGGTTTTATTAAGATTATCTAGTTACACATAAAATCGGACGAATGGTTAAACTTTTAATATGCCTTCCTGAAGAATTTCTCTTATGGCTTAAGTTTTTAAGGCTATTTTATTGCCAGTTTCCAGACTATGTATTTTACAAGAGCAGCTTTATTTCAAGTGACACTCAAGTCAATTGTTTTTATCATGGGAGAAAAATATACACAAAAAAAAAAATTGAGAAAAATAATCTAAGTGGGCGGGAAATTAATTTCATTGATGTCGAGTGAGTCGAATGAGTCCTTCTTTCCATTCCTCACATCTCTTATCTTCAGCTTCACTCCATAAATATCATTATTTTTTATTTTTATTAATTGAAAAGTTCAGTTCGGGTGTACTAACACCCTTTTCTGAGACACCGGACTGTTGCGGGAGCGTAGGGCTCTCACCGCCAAAAATTTACAGTGTCAAATATCATTATTGACGAATAGCATCGCAAATATACTCTTCAGCATTCTTTAGGCAATTTTCTCTAATTATCAGTACTCCTTTATTTGATACTAGCGCCGCGTCCCAGTTTCGCATGGTTTTTACTAAGGACCCCTATTTAAAAACATATATATACATATAATATGGCCTATGTGACCCGGGGGTAACGTATCGTCCCAACAGTGAAAGAATTTTTGAAATCGTTCCAGTACTTTTTGAGACACACACGCACACACACACACACACACACACACACACACAAACACATAAACAGAAATATAAATCTTTCCTCTTTATAATTATATTATACTAGCTGACCCGTGCCCACTTCGTTGGGCATAATGTTAAAAGCCTTTTTATTTTTTGGTTTTTTATATAACCTATGACACTCAGCAATAATGTGGCTTTCTATTGGTGAAAGAATTTTTAAAATCGGTTTAGTAGATCCCGAGATTACCCCTTACAATTTAACAAATACACAAACTTTACCTCTTTATAATATTAGTATAGAGTATAGATTATAGAAAGCGTATTCTTTTTAACACGCTTTTATTAGCTTCACTTGTAGTTGTAACTAACTATGTATGTAAGAAAATCTTGGAATCTTAATTTGACCCACATCCCGGTCTTCGATTAAAATGAAATTTTGCACACGCTCTGAGTTCTGATGACATTACATGACTAGCTAAGAAGTCATTACAAATCCAATATGGCGGCCTCCCCAAGATGGCGGACTGGCTGTTTGAAATCCACCCCCATGATATGGGTATCAAATGAAAGTGTTTGCTGTCAGGAATACGAAAAAAATTGTCATGTGACTTAAATCCAATATGGCGGACGTCATTTTGTAATTTTTAGAGCGTGCTAAAAGCGTGTTTTTTAATTTTTTAAACTATTATTTTAAAATAAAAAATTCTGTCGTTCTATAAAAAAAACTACTACATTAAACTCATGTCCAACTATATAATATTTCTATTCTCAACAATCATACCCGCTGTAAATGGTTTTAGTACTTGTCTCAATAGAATAATCTAGATATATTAAATTCAAAGTCCTGACTGATTTAACTCTACTTAGAAATATCAACGCACAGCCCAAAAAGCCGGGTCTAGAGATTCCAAATTTAGAATGAAGGTTCCTTACGACGTCTCCAGAGCTCCACTTGGGCGGGTCGGGAGGGTTGGCAACGCGTGAGTGATACCCCCGTTATTGCAAGCGTCTATAGGCTACGGTGACGGCTTACTATCAGGCCAGCCGTAGGCTTGTTTGTCACCTTTGTGGTATAAAAAAACGTCTAGGGGTGTACTAAGAAAGGATTTTTCAAAATTCTCACGGGAAAGCGAGATATACGCAAACGAAGTTGCAAGGGTTTTACTAGTCAAAACAAAACTTCTTGTACTAAATGATTAAGTTACTCGTTCGTTACTCATTAACAGATAAATTAATATAAAAGACCTAACATGCCATTCCACCGTGTATAATAATGTGCGCCATAGTCTTACATTGTCTCTTTAACTTGTCTCATTCTGCTCTCATACTTCGCTCAGTTAATTTCACGCGGATGTAGAAACATTTCGCTTCGTTACTGAATGTATTATCAATACTGGAAGTGTCTACTATCAGAACCAATATATTTTATTGTGTAAAAAAATATATACGGTTTTTAACTGACAAAAAAGGCCGTAACCGGTTTTCTTTCGCCATTTCTTTTCCAGTGGTCATTTTACTTTTGTTTGCGAAATGGTAGTAGCTTCTACTAGTAGTTAGAGTAGATTAATTAATAAAACGGGTTTGTAAAAACCTATTCTCCGTTTTGAATGTTCGAATCCGGAATCTATTTAAGATGAAAATAATGTTTATTTATTTTCAGAAAATAGTAACCATATCCAGTTATATCATTCAAACAAAGTTCTGACGCAATTCTGTTCTCAGCATGAGTTTACATAAGAGATATTAGAAGTAAATAACATAGTAACCAGGGAATTTTATTACAAGCATGCGGGATGTTTGTAATAAAATAAAATGTATAATCTACCTTTCTTGTATTACAAAGGTGGTAAACAAATGAAATTGTAAACAAACTTTCCAATATTTGGCAATCAGTTGTAATATTTTATTGATATATTGAAATAATTTGTAAAATATTTTAAAAAAAAGAAGGTAATACGGACAGAAGGATATTTCATAATTTCATTATTATCGGCTCAAGTGGAATTCGAACCCCCGTCCTCTCAATATCCGTCCGAGTGGTCTGAGCCACCGGGAAAGTTAGTTTAGTGGTGAAATTTGTAATTTTTTTTTAAACTGATGACTGATGACTAGAGAACTTTGACAAGTTCTGACGACTGACTTCAAGACTAATGTCAGTCGTCAGTCAAAGCCTACTCTCTGAATAAAAGATTTCATTTCAATTAATCGTAGACAATCAACAAGTCCAGAAAATAAACAAAAAGTTGCAGAGGGATGATACCAAAAAAGTAATATAAATCATTTATTTGCACAAAACATGAAATAACGGTAACATAGTGGGTATAATGTGTCGTATGTTTAGTCAAAACAAGCACTACATGACATGCAATGGGCTGCCAACATAAAGAAAAACAAATATTTTTTAAGTGTTGACGTGAGCATGAATAATACTTTTGCACTATTCTCAAGGTTGCCGTATGACCTATTTAATCTGAAATAGTTCTCAGACACCTTGTTTTGTCTTGTAAGACGTATTTGTTTTTAATAACTCTCTGTTTTTTTTATCACTTTAATGACGCTCATAACCTGAAGACCATGTGGTAAAAGTTGCACTGGCCATGCAACAAAAGAAAGGTAGAGGCCGCCCGCCGGCAACCTGGCGGACAAATATAGAGACCATAGGAAAGCTTAATTGCCAGAACTGACAACTACTAGTGCGAGGAGACCCAACCCCAAATATCGGGACCAGGGGATGGACAAAGATGAAGAATGATGCTCATAACGACTGTAACGTTCAATGCGCAACGCCGCACACGATCACAGAATAAATAATAGTACTACACGATGCTTTTATTATTAGCATTAAAATCTTTGTTCTAAGTTCTCTAGCCTGGCCATCTTCACCTCTTTCATCGGTTGACTGTACCATCTGAAATGTGACAGTAAAATTGAAGTTGTTGTGGAATTTCAAATAAAAAAAATACAAAAGAAATGTATTATTGCAGTTTCAAAAGACGATAAAAATTATCACAAAATGAAAAGTAAGAAAATGCTATACTTTGGAGAAGTGAAAACTCTCAGAAATAGCGGACTCAGTAATATAAGGTACTAGGGGCCCATAAAACTGCGGAACGTGGGTGGAAACGCTGTTCCAACCAAAATTGGTCGTTATGAACATAGACCATGTTTAGACCGTGAACGTTATTTTCACAGGTGCCTTTTGTCATCGAATTTAAGTATTTAAGAGAAAAAAATATGTATGCTACTCTTTTAGATTGAATTCAATGTAATTGTGTATTTCTTTGTTTAGTGTGGGAATACCCTAAATTCATGTTCGGTGGCCTCGAAGAAAAAAATCGTTTGCACATCTTGTAAGCGGATCTTTTGTCAGCTCTGTCCTTTTCTTTGTTACCAAACAGGGTTTTTGTTTATTTGAGCCACATGTGTCCACTAGGATGTTCAATGTTGCAACCAAAAATCACCCTAAAGATGGTCCTGCTATCCTCGAGGCGACCAATCATACATCTTATTTCTTTAAATTCATGTTAATACCACTGAATCATGATATTGACAAAATTCAGTGGAAGACATATTTTCGTTTCTATAGCCAAGACCCAATTTGACAATTTAGACGATATCGTTTTACTATAAGGTAATAAGAATTAGGTAATCGATTGTAAAATAAAACAAATTGTAATAAAATATTTAAAGTAAGTATAAGTGACCAGCCGGCACTCGGATAAGCCCTGCGCGGCTTTTGTGGTGCGGCATATTTGTTATTATATTTTCTGTTTTTACCTTGAATAAATGTAAAAAAAAAAAATATAATAACATATTTCACATTTCAAGGATTATTTATTGACAGGCCTGGTGGACGAGTGGCTAGCAACGGTCACTTTATCCCAAGGGCCGCGGGTTCGAATCCTGCGCAAGGCAAACATTTGTGTGCATGAACATGTCTGTTTGCCTTGGTCTGGGTGTTTTCTATGTATAATAAGTATTTGTTTACAAAAAAAAGAGTATTTAAGTATATTTATCAGCAATCCAACCCATAGTACAAGCTTAGTTGCTTAGTTTGGGACTAGATGGCGTTGTGTGATTCGTCCAAGAATATTTATTTATTTATTTATTTATACATAGCAAAAAATTCAAAAAATTCAAGATCAAACATTATTAAATCGCAGTAATGTAGATATGCGGTGTGCCACAGATGTCCTCTTATGTCAACGCAAATCCTTTGTCGTGGGAAATGTGATTTTATGCAGACCTTGTAGCTACTCTGTATTCCTAGTAAACCTATGAACTTTAATGGCATGTACAAGCTTCATTTTCATTTCTCAAAATTTAAGTCTAATCACTAATAGGATTTTAAAAAATGACATATATTTTTAAACATTTCTTCTTAACTTGAAAGTGTAAATGAAACGTATATTTCAAGTTAATAAATGCTCATGTTTGGTATAAAAATCAATCCATTTAATAATTTTATTTATATGTAGGTACCATTAATCATAAACAAGGCATATCGTAGAAAGAGTTACTAATACTTTTACTAAAAGAAAGAAGGTGGAAATTGAAAGTAAGAAAAAGAAAAAAATATTATAGAAAAGGATTGGACTTTTGTAAATCTCATTTTCTACCATACGAAAACCAAATATGCGGCGGAAAGTACTTTCCTGGTAGAACTAGCCAGCCTATTTCATAAATGATCTATCACTCCAAAAAGTTGACCAAATTTATAGTCCGATTAAATCGAAACGAAAAAAAATCAAGTGGATTTTTGGTTGAAAATATAGTTCAGTCTATGTAATAAGCAGTCAATGACATTACGTTCTTTCAGGGTGTAAGTAGTAAAAATAAAGGCATATTTAAAGTTCAACTCACGTAAGCATACAATAGCGATACAATAAAGTTTCCATGTTAACTTCAAGAAATGAATTTCAAATTGTAAATTATTAAAACAATTTTCATTTAACTTTACTCATACAAATTCTTATTTGAATAACATTCACAAATTACAATCTTAGATAATATGAAATTAATTAAAACTAAACTTAACAATAAAAATTAAAAACTAAACCAACAATTTAACTTTAAGCAGTTGATCAAAAGGAGCTCGATGGTGTCACTGTATGTCGCAGTCTAAAAACGAACACTAGTTAAGCAATGTCACCTTTAGTTAGTGTTTGGATGGGTTTCGTTATCTCGAGCTTCTCTGTGCTTCGGAGTGCACGTTATGCCGTCGGTCCTGGAGGGTTACTACGAACAGTAAGTACGATACTTCGGCCGAAGTATCGGAAGAATTTTAACCATGAATTACAAGGTATTTCACGGTTATAATTCAACGAACTACTAAAAAAATCATAAAGTATAAGGTATTTTATGGATAGAATTCAAGGAATTACTAAAATAACCATGAAATACCTTGTAATTCATGGTTAAAATTCTTCCGATACTTCGGCCGAAGTGTCGGAAGAATTTTAACCATGAATTACAAGGTATTTCATGGTTATGATTCAACGAACTACTAAAAAAATCATAAAGTATAAGGTATTTTATGGATAGAATTCAAGGAATTACTAAAATAACCATGAAATACCTTGTAATTCATGGTTAAAATTCTTCCGATACTTCGGCCGAAGTGTCGGAAGAATTTTAACCATGAATTACAAGGTATTTCATGGTTATGATTCAACGAACTACTAAAAAAATCATAAAGTATAAGGTATTTTATGGATAGAATTCAAGGAATTACTAAAATAACCATGAAATACCTTGTATGTCATGGTTAAAATTTTTCCGATACTTCGGCCGAAGTATCGCATTTACGTTTCGTAGTAGGTAGTAGCCCTCCTGGCTCTTGTCGATGGATAACAATCGTTAGCCAAATATGACCATATGTGACAAGGGGGTAGGAGACGTCAAAAAATCACGAAACTCATGTGACATAATTAATCAATGAGCCCAAATAGGAAATTAGACTTACAACCATTTTCTGAAATCATTTTTAAAGTTAACGACACATTAAATTATAGCTGTCATTGACAAACTAAAGAAGAAAAAAGAAATAGCTTGAGATTTAATGTGGAATTAAAATTTTCAGATACATATAATGTAAAAGTTTCAGAGACTGGCCGTTACTGCAACACAATCCTAAAGGTGATAAAAAGGTTAATTATAAAGCAAACACTTCTTTTACTTTGCGAAGGATAAATAAGCATACTTTATTCAGATGTTTGCGGTTCCCTAGTGGTGGCGAATAAATGTGGCGAATAAAAATAAACAGTCTGGAGAAAGCAATCTGCTCAAATATTTAGCCGACCTTGGGCTTAAATGTTCCAACGAGATCTTTGACGAATGCCTACGTCGCTTATTTACATGAATACGTGTAGTAAATACAAATAAGGCTATTTACATGAATATAAATATAAAAAGAAATACCACAATACATAAAGTATCATATCATAGTATATTAGGATCACTTCGTGGTAGAACATGTATGCTAGGGTCTATGGTACTGATACAATCATAGATTTATTATAACTAGATATTGGCAATGCATACGCGTTTGTTAGAGCGAGATAGATAGGCGAGACCATTCTTCCTATACACGCTATCAGCCTGTATCGGTCTGACGTCAGTCGTGTTAAAAACAAATCCCACTTATTTATACAAAATTTATGGTTTTTAAGCGTATTTAGGTGTTAATTAGACGTGATTAAATATGGTTACCTGTGCAGTGCCTGGATGTAACTCAAACAAAAAGGAAAATCCACAAAATTATATATCTTGCTTGCACACATGTACATTACAGACTAGTGTATTTTGTTTTTGGTCTCGCCTTAATCAAACCATTACCGATCTATACGCTAGTAAGTATATACTAAATCTATGGATACAATAGACGGACTTAATGCTAATTGCATTCTCTAGCAGTTAACTATTTCTGAGTGCTGAGAATCACGACATACATATCATACTCTTCTTCTTTGTTTTATCCTCATGACTGAGGGACGTGATCATGGTGCCCCTGCCACCACATATCATATTATATACATATATATACGTCAAAAACATATACCCTCCTCGAGTCTGATAAAAAATGTACATTCATAAATGAAATGTTATTTTCTCGCTCTATGTTAATGCTATAATAAAAAAAGAGTGTGAAAGTACAATCACAATTTGCGAAAAACTTATTCACATGTAATTTTCAACAAAGCACAGATACGAGCTCTTTGTTTGTTGGCATTACTGCTCGTTTGTACGATTAAAACCAGTGTTGAAGTTTGTCTCTTGTAAGGGTTCAGTACTGAAACAAAATCAAAAAAAATTTTTTTTCTCTTTATTTTTGAAAGGGTTTTGTCACACAGTGACAATGTCACCCTATTTCATCAAAATATTTAAAAAAAATATAAATTATACGTTGTCATCGGATAACGTAGGTAAGGTGACATACGTTTAAGATTATTTAATATTTTTTGCCCCTTAAAAGAAGTTCTCGTTTATTTTTTTTATGTGCTCAGTAATAAAAAAAATCTATGAATAACGATTTTCTCTTCTTGTTATTCACTTTTTCTTTAGTTTTATCCTTTTTTCCTTACTCCTTACTCCTTACTAATATTATAAATTAATGAGAAAGTGTGCTTGTTTGTTTGTTTGTTATTCTTTCACGGCTTGACTAAGCAGTCGATCATTATGAAAATTTGCATACATATTGTTAGGGGTATAGAGCCTAACATAGGCTACTTTTTATCTCGTGAAAGTATGTCGTTCCAATGGGAAAATAATTTTAGTACTAAAGAGGGCGCTGTATCGGCCAACAGATGGCGCCACAAGTCGCGCTATGGGTTGTTTGTTGTCAAACGAGATTTATGTCATAAATTTAACGCGAGCGAAACCGCGTGGAAAAGCTAGTAATTTATAAATTATAAAAAATATATTTGTATGGTGGCGTTTATGGTGATACACAAAAGCCCCAGTTTTTAATAAATTACGAAAAACTATTGTCAGATCGAAGTCAAATATTGTCATTATAGGGTTTTCGAAATTCTTTTTTTTTATAAAAACTTTTTAGTAAAAACTAAGCTTTTTTAAATATAAAATATACATTATATTTTAAAGCAAAATCAATTCTCTTTAAGTTAAAAGTTATAAAAGTTTTAATGAATGAGTTCGCTTGCGAGGTCTCCTCTAAGGATTATAGAAGTTCTTAAAAAAGGTGTGAAAAATGTTTGCGGAGACGACAAAGAGCTTTGAAGTGATGAGGGAAGAGGTATGAGTAGTCTGAAACTTGTTTGTAGTATCTAGGTAGTTAAGTCTGTTTAAATTAAGGAAATTAAACTTTACTAACGAAACCCGCGCTACTTTGTTTGCATGTACTCAGCTTTTCCGTGGAAATTTCGAATAATCCTCGTATGTATTATTTAATTACTATCTATTGCTAAATTCTGCAGTAACCACTGCACTGGACTCTATTTTAATAACACATTTCACTTATTAACTGGCTTTTACGCCGGGCATTCCCTCGTGACGGCTAGCATCATGGTGTGAACTGGTGTGCAACTAGCTGCTCCTAAAGCCTATCGCGACAGTCCACCGATATTAATAATATCAATAACACATTTAAATCTGCATTTAATCTATTTTTTACACCAAACTAAATTGGAGTTATGCCTTTTGCACGACGAATAAGTGTGGCTAAGAAAGGTCTTCTTAGCCACACTGTTTTAGACCTGCTAGAACAAAAAGAAAACAGTAAATAATTTAATTTTTTTGTTCCATTGGTCTCGACTGTGCAAAAAGTCTAACGCTAGAAAGAAGAGTCAAAATAAACTTGCAGAATTTCACTGCGGTACCCAAAAAGAGCAATATTACTCGACTTCGTTCCCTCAAATGCATGGAAGACGCTACGGTTGCCTCATTTCGTAACATCCTTGCACAATTGCATTATTTCGAATTTCCACAAAGAAGTTTTATACTGTACTCCTTTATTGTTGTACGCCAATTGGGAATTTTCCAAAATGAAGCTTGAAAATCAAGAGAAAACAGCTTGAAATTATATAAATGAACAGCTGTTACTGGCGGTTACAGTTCTTGGTTTTGTTTTTTCATGATCATAATGTTTGTTAAATACCTTTGTAAAAATTTTTACTCATATCGACCCATAATCATCCCACTGGGGATACGGGCCTCCCTTCAATCGAAGCTTACTCTGTCATGCTGGTCTAATGCAGATTGGCAAAGGTTTTTCAAGCTGCCTGAAGCATTCATGAAGTCATTCATCGACAACAGCCGGCACGGCCAAAAATTCCCCTCGAAATCAGTTACGTGGTAGAATTAATGGAAAAAAGGTAGAAAATGTATTTTTGTACAGATTCTGCACAATGTTACGGATCCAAAAAAAAAGTAGAAAAAATTTTGATTTACATAAAATTCTAAACGGGATAAAAACATAGCATATTTTCCCAAAGTTAAGCCCGAATGAGAACTCGGGGATAGTCAAGTCGTCCCGTAATGAAATGTATTTCGGCTCTTTCGGTCGACATATTTTTTTTGGTCAAGTTTTATTAAATTTCTTCCCTGTTTTTATTGGCTTAACGGCTGGCCTTACTGTATAATTTTATAAGCAGTGATAAGATAAGTTGGTAAATGCTAGATTGGGTTTTGTGAGTTCATTTCCATTACTTCCTCAAACAAACAAAAAATAAGGCCACTAATTTGAAGTGTTTTATAAAGAACCAATTATTTTTTGATTTTTGCGAATTCATTTCCATTACTTCCACAATTAAACAAATAAATAAATATAGTTATTGTAAACGTCAAATAAAAGTTGTACCTATTTGTTTATAACATGTACGAAATTATACGTATTTTATATGTATAATAGTATGAAATTTCTATATTTACCAATTTTGGATAAATAAAAACCTTTGCCATATTTTGCACTCTTTCCTAATCTACGTCATAGTTTAAAATAGTTTATCAAGTTGGTATAAGAATTAATGGCTACCACCTACGCAAAATGACGCCACATTTCGCCTACAACCAACGTCATGACGCTTTTGGAAAAACATTCGAAGTATTTTTGATAATGGTAACACTAGGGTAAGAAAGTAAACTATAAAAAGTGATAGATGGTATGGAAAGAAAAACGGTATATTAATAAGAAACAATGTTATAATAGTTGACGAGTTTTTGAAATTTAAATTGATGCATGATGTTAATTAGGAGAATATACACTGGGCGTCAAAAATAAGTAGTACAGTTTTAAAATTGCAATTACTCTTAAATTATAGAAGTTAGAGTTTTGAAATAAAAGACATTTTATAGCAAATTTAACAAAGTTTTCTAAAAATAATATTTTATTTAGCATTAGTAAAGTTTTACACTAAAAATCAAGAAAAAACTAAAAAGCTAACCATTTTAAAGGAACTATCAAGAACTTAATTTTTACGTTTTGGGCCTTGTTCCCACTTTAGTAACTTGGTGTTGCCGCCTCGGGCTCTGATGACAGCTTGGAGCCGATTTGGCATGCTGAACACTAAGTTTTGGAGGCGGTGTTGGGGAATATTCACTCATTCTTCTATCAAGGCCTGTTTAAGGGCTCTGAGGTTAGCGGGGGGTGGTCTGCGTCTTCTGACTAGCCCCCAAGCTAGTCCCATGCATGAAATTTTTATTAAATGAAATTAAATTGTCTTTTAACTTTTTTTTATTTCAAAGGTCTAGCTTCTGTAGTTTAGGAGATATTGCAATTTTAAAACTGTACTACTTATTTTTGACGCCCAGTGTATATATGAGAAATTGTATTACATATTTGCATGCTATTTATGTATGGCTAAACAGGTTTAAGCACATATATTTTAGAATAAGATCAGCATCTATTGCACAAACCCTATTTATTAGCAAATAAATGAATTTGAATTTGAATAATTTACTAAACTTACCAAAGTGAACGACAAACATGACTAAAAGAAAACAAAGAACGTATTCCACGTTTCAAAAATGACTAAAAATATATATGTTTCATACTAGGTTTTCTACTGCGTCTAATATCTTAGTAATTTGTTGACGCAGTCTCAAAATTAATCATGGTTTCTTCTTTCATCACTATTTACGAAACAGCGAAAAAAAATTCATCTTTCGTAACCGGTTACGAGATTTTGGTTATGAAAATGGATTAAGGGGTTATTTTAATCTAGATTAACTAACAGTAATGCGAATGTGTGTCATACAATGTTAGTTTCAATTTGACAACTTTATACTATCGTTAATAAGACATTCAACTTGATTCGAAGCAATTTCACTAAAAACCTTTACATCTGTAGAAGAGAAAATCTATAACGAGAATCTGGATTTTTCTCGAATTTACCTAAATTCATCTGGCATGTCTATAATCAGATCAAAGCACACCTCAGCATAAAATTTTTGGCAACAGTACCCAGTTATTTTTAATCAAGTCATTGGCATTTGTATCGAAAAGGACAGTACTATTGATCAATTTATTTATAGATAGTATTTCAGGTATGCCCTGAATTGAACGGGATATGTAATTATAGCTTCAGTTTAGTACCAGAAATAAGCTAACAGCTTTACAAAACGAGACTTTACGTTACGTTGGTCCAGCGCTATTTAAATTGACATTCCACATATAGTAGTCCGGTCCGGCACGGCCCGGTAGGTACGGTACGGTTCCATCCATTCCGATCAGGTCTGATCCGTTCCGGTCCGGTCGGAAAATATAATAAACCCTATGTTACCCGGGGGTAGTACCTTCCCAATGGTGTGAAAGAATTTTTTAAATCGGTCCTGTCGTTTTTAAGTTTATTCATTACAAACATACGCACACACACACACACACACACAAACGAAAATGCAAATCTTTCCTCTATATAATATTAGTGTGGATTATAAACTTCCGAATTAAACTAGTTAAAATATAAAAATAAAAAATAAAAATATATATATAGGGACATTTCATACAGATTGAGCTAGCCCCAAAGTAAGTTCGAAACTTGTGTTATGGGATTCTAACTCAACGATATTATATTTTATAACAAATACATATATAGATAAACATCCAAGACCCGAGGCCAATCAGAAAAAGTTCGTTTTTTATCATGATCCGACCGGGGATCGAACCCGGGACCTCCTGGGTGGCGGTCTGGCGTGGTAACCATACGCCACGGATGTCGTCAAACACCATCACTGAATTTCACTGGAAATCTTGTACCAGGTACAGTAGAGCGTATTTTAAAAGGTGCATATATTCCAGCATAATATATTTACTATTTAAAGCTGCATTACTAAATCAACAAGCAAGAAAATTCCCCACTAATATATAAATCTCTACTACAGCCTCGCACCTGTTTACTTTGTGTCAACAAAACGATGTGTCCACATAACTAAATAGATACCGCAAGATATATTACTCTGGAAACAATGCGTATACTTTTCGAAACGATATCTTTGTTCCCTTTTACTTACACTCAACACAAAAGAAATTTATGCAGTCAACTAACAAAACTACTGTAACGTGTGTATTTTGATTGTAATCTGAAAAGAAACACTTATGTCCGTTTTCACTAACGCCGTAACTTATACAATAGTACAATAATAACATAAATGAGTTAAGGCGAAAAATGAGGCGGCGGAAAAGGCGTTTGTGAAAAGGGGCATTACTTATCATTTTAATGAGTTAAAGGAAGTGCATACTTTCTATACTATTAGTATAAATTAGTCTACTCTACAAACTATAATAGTTCGGAAACAAAAAGACCGAACAGAAAGAATATGAACGAACAGCCTCAAAAGTAATTCACATTTTTTAACAGATAACAGATCATCGAGTACGTATTGTAACAGGTGAAGTGTACGTAACATTGGCAGTATCTATATCGTCATTACTTTGTGAAAATGAAGCTGCAAGTGAAATATTCAAAGAGATGTATAAAGTGGACGTAAACAGAAAACCACTTTCGGGTCAAGAGCATAATGGCCTTAAAGTAAAAGCAGTTGAATCTTCTCCAAAAGTATCACAGCTTCCTTGAATTCTGGCAGAAATATGGCGTTGAAACGCATTTTAGAGACAAAGGACGCTTAAAATTTACAGTGTGTATGAATTTATGCGTATTCATATTTATTATACAAATCGATTGACATCACTGTTATGTCCGATTTAACAATGTCTAGTTAGTATATATAGCACTTTGTGAAATAAATTGACAGATGTTCCATCTGAAACTTTAACGACAATACAATACAGTAATGTTTACAATTAAATTAAAAATAGTTATTCCTAATTGATCAGAATTCGGAATTGAGCTTAATGCTAGAATGAAGTTAGTTTCTGGTAAACTGGTTTGCCTATTTATAGATGCTTCCTCTCTTTCATAACATTTTTGGTTTACCTATAATGCTTCCCTATTCTAACATTAGATTCATCTACATTTAATGTCTAGAAATTTACGCATGTGTTCTTACATGTTCTTGCAATTTTCTTAAGATTTATGATATGTCATTCTTTAATAGCTCTAACTATTATTTCGTATGCGTCGACCACTATAACCTGAGCCGTGTGTAGGAGATGTTTACTAACTGAATCCGGAATCTTCGCTTTTGAATGATGATAATTTGTTTTAGTGGCTAAATTGGCCAATAATACTTGTCGTATATTGTGAATAAACAGGTGAAAACGATGATGATGGTCAATCTAGCGCAAAAGTTTTAACAACCAGCATGCATGATGTAAACTACTAAGCCAGTTGTAAGGTGCTCAAAAAGCGTACGGATTTAGCATTGCATTCATAGGTGATACCAAAAAAATACTCATAACAAGAAATTTTATACCTAAGTTTAAGTCACTAGTAATAAACTATTCCACTACACCTAAGTACTGTTCATCTCTTACTAGTATTTATTCTAATAAATTTAAAGAGAAAGGTTTGATTGATTGTTTGCATTGAATAAACTCCAAAAGTACTGCTACGTATCTAAAGCTACAGTATCCCTGGGTGACATACGAGTAAGTATATATATTTTAGGGATGTTTACTAAATTTGAGTTTAAATAGCCCACAAGTTTGAATTTTTTTTTTTATAAAGCAAAAGATAATAATTTGTTTTTTTTTACTAAGATTAATACGAGTTATTACGTGCAAACCGTCTTCACGGTTCTTATACCAAAAGTTTTGTTTTAACAAACATCGTTTTATACATTTCCCTGTAACGTGTCATACATACTTTTGGCAGCGTGTACCGATAAATAAACAGGAGGAAACATGAAACAGAAAAAAACGTTGGCACATTTTTTTAAGTCAGAAATTTCACAGGATTTCCGTCAGAACTACATACCAAAAACTTAATGCAATTGAATATCAATAATTGAAAACAATCACACCTCGTGTGTCCAATGACCTTTTCACGTCCAAAAGTAAACTGTGACGTGAAAATAAATCTCTAACAGTGCGCAGGCGCGCGAGTATATCCAAAAATAAAACCACTCGGACGCAGTATCGTGTTCCTTTCAGTGTCTCCTAGCGCGTTCCCGTGTACAGACCCAGCCTGTGATATCAAACTAGTCGAAAGTTCCATATACAACGCTGCTTCAATATGACAAGTAATGCGGCGTGATTTACCCGATAACTATTCCCTATACTCACATTGCTTCTGTGATTGGATTACCGTGTGTATTTTTTAATGTGGCAATAATATTGCTGTAAGTATCAGCTATTTACAATTCATCGTTCAAATTACGCGCACTTTCACTAACAAAGCGTATGTCATTATTATCTTTATCGTCATTACATTCTTTTTATGACCCAGTATCATATTCTGAAACAATATTTCGTAGTAGATCACAAATACCGTGATCTGGTCTCTTCCGTGTTTGAATGTTGTTTCATTTTTGGCTGCTATCAGCTTTCTGACATCGTTTTTGTATTCCGCTTCATCGTTCAACATTTTTAGTGTGTTTATACCTTTAATATTACCATGAATAATTCTACTCCTAATCATTTCATTTGAATCAACTGACCAAGTATTTTTTGCTGACTAAATGCATGATTTTTTTAAATGTCATATATCATAATAAAACTGTTACCAACAATGGTGTAACCATATGTAATGTTGACTGTATTTATAACTTTATTTATCAACTTTTAAACCATAATAATATAAAAAAGAAAATCGTATGAAATTCCACAAATATTTACAAAGTTTTTAATAGTAAGTATTTTCCATAAATTCACTGACGTTGGACAAAATATTTAAATCATTAACGAAAATAAATCAAGAAAAGGCCACATAATAAATATAATCCTAAATAAAACACAGTAATATAAATATACCAACCATCATCTACCACCGTCTAATCGCCATCTAGTCATAAACTAAAAAAGGTACCTACCTATACATAAAAGTTTCTTTTTCTAAATAAATACATACGTATTATATCTAGCATTAAGGGTTTGAAGTTTAGAATTGCAACAAAAGTGACTAAACTCTAATCAAAAATTAAAATTGTAGGTAGTTAAAAACCAAAATAACAAAGGTCTTAAAGAGAAAATTAAACCCAGCCTTTTTCATCAGTACACAAGGTCGTAATTTTCTCTCGTTGATGATCTCATTATTTAGACGCTTGTTCGGAAATGCGTCACTGCTGGAAAGTATTCAAAGCAAACTCGTAGAGATTCCTGAAATCGCATTACTGTGGTGATTAGCAACGATGACCAATAAAAACATTCTCAAGGAAAACAAAAGACGGAAAAGTAATATATCGTCTTCTACTTACTTATCTCGTCAAAGAATTAATATAATATAGGGACAATTCATACAGATTGAGCTAGCCCCAAAGTAAGTTCGAAACTTGTGTTATGGGATACTAACTCAACGATATTATATTTTATAACAAATACATAAAATAGATAAACATCCAAGCCAGAGGCCAATCAGAAAAAGTTAGTTTTTCATCATGACCCGACCGGGGATCGAACCCGGGACCTCCTGGGTGGCGGTCTGGCGTGGTAACCATTACGCCACGGAGGTCGTCAATTCGTCAAATTATAATATTAACTTTATGTAGTATAGTATAGTGCAACAAACTTTATAAACGTGAGTGACGTTTATAGGAGGGCGTTACTGTAGCATATTTTCGTACATTTTGTCAAAGACGAACTGTCAAAAAGTTCAAAAAGTGACATACAATATCAACGGGAGTTATAGTTCCAATTTCGGCCACGTTCATAAATATGTTGATAGATCTATAGAATGAATTTTCGCATTTTATTTGACAGTTAGTGTATAAAAAAGTAGGTATAGTTTTGAAAGAAAGAAAGAAAAAGTTTATTTGCAAAACAATTTGCACACAGTTTCAACTTAACTATATTTAAATTTAATCGAGTGTGTCCATATCGGTCTTCACTCAGTTTAAATGCCGTGGTACAATTACCACGACGCTAGTTTTCTGTGGACACCATATTATTATACTATCACAGAGATGCGCGAAATATCGAGCACACGATTAAATCACACTCCTGGTTATGATAGTTCTTATTTGACAAATAGACTAAATAAAACATTTCCAAATAATGAAAATTATCCATTTCTATTAAGAAAATAAAATCATTTTATGAATGCGATTTCCTCTTATTTCTTCAGTTTCATTGTTGATCCCTTATTACTGACTATATGCGTAAGTTCGTTATTATTATTATCAGGCTGACGGGTCTGCTTTTTCTTTTCTTTCCGATCAATTATTTTTTTTTTTTTTTTATTTATGTTTTGTGCGGCTTAAGTAGCACTGCGACCATGACTGGTCTATTGTGATCGCCACATGATTTGTTAGAGCTCACCGCTAAACCCTGCAGCTGTGATGAACCGCAGGATTTGCTTAGGGGTGAACTCCTTTAACTCATCCGGGCTTAATAAGTGTTTCCCAAGATGAGTGCTGCGCTTGTGTATAAGTGGCCCACATTCCCCCAGAAGATGCAGTGGTGTTTCATCAGCCTCCTTACATCGTCTGCAGGTGCGTGTGTCACTCAGCCCTAAGTTGGACATGTGCTTATTAAGGCAACAATGTCCTGTTAAGGCTCTGACAATAATTCGTAGGTTACTTCTACTGAGCGCTAGGACAAGGTTGCTGTACCTTTTGTCGAAGGCTTTGATTAGAAGTTTTGAGTGATCCATGCCCGGCGATTCCGTCCAGAGCTTGATAGCGTTTTCGAAACAGGAGTACGAAAGGGTTCTGTTAGCTAGGCTTTTTGGTATACCACAGAACGGCTCGGGTCCCTCCTGTGCTCCATTAGCCCCCACTCTTGCAAGCTCATCAGCACGTTCGTTGCCGTTTATGCCTGCGTGCCCTGGTACCCATCTTAAAACTACTCTATTTTTGTTGCCTAGAGTGTTCAGTCGTTCCATGCACTCTTCTACCAGTCTCGATGTGACCACATTCGAGTCTAGCGCTAGTAGAGCGGCTTGGCTATCCGAGTTGATATAAATTTTTTGGTTGGTGTAGCGCTTTTGCAGGTTGGCTTCCGCACATTCTACTATGGCATAAACCTCTGCCTGGAATATAGAGGCGTACTTACCCAAGTTCACACTTTTGTTGAACCTTGGTCGCACTCCATGTATTCCACAGCCTACATTGTGACCCATTTTGGATCCATCTGTGTACCAGATTAAACATCCGGCCTCAAAGGATAGCTGGCTATTTAACCAGTTTTCCCTAGATGGAATTTCTACGGAGTACTGTTTTCCAAATACGTGCCGCAGTAGCATGGCATCGGTTGGCATGCTTAGTATTGGTGAATTCAGGGATGAGTCCTGTAGGATCCTCATTTTCTTGGAGAGCCAATTGCCCCTGCCCTGTATGTTGGCTCTATACATGCTTGCCCTCGCCTCTCTATGTATGAATACATGAAGAGGCAGCAGTCCCAGCAGTGCATTGAGCGCCATTCCAGGGCACGTGGACATAGCTCCCGAGGACATAAGACAGGCAGTTCTCTGCAGGCCGTCTAATTTCTGTTTGGCAGTCACTTGATTTGCTTTGTCGCACCACACCACTGATGCGTACGTTATGATCGGCCGCACAATGGCAGTGTACAACCATAGTGCGGTTCTGGGATTTATACCCCAGTTGTTCCTCATCAAGCGACCGCAGACACCCATGGCAATCTTCGCTTTTTTTGAAACGTTAGCCAAGTGTGAGTTCCATGTCAGCCTTTGGTCGATAGTAACGCCCAAATATTTGACTTCTGTGGAAAACATAATCATTTTATTATTAAGCTTTGGCCTTACTAATTTGTCCAATAGCCGTTTCTTCGAAAAGGGTACAATAACAGTTTTGTCGGCGTTTACGGAGAGGTCACTTTTGACGCACCAGTCACTGACAGTGTTAAGTCCCTTCTGCATTATACCCGAGATGGTAGATTGGCAGAAACCTCTTACTATGATTACCAAGTCATCTGCATAGCCTTGGGCATCAATTCGGAGTTCTGCTAGTTTGTATAATAGTTCATCTACAGCAAGAGTCCATAGTAAAGGCGATAGAACTCCTCCCTGTGGACATCCTCGTACTGTAGATATCTCAATTGTGGTTTTATGAAGGGCTAATCTTGCTCCTCTATGCGAGAGCATGGAGTTTACCCATCTCACTGTCGTAGGGTCGACATTTTTACTTATCAGCCCATTGACCAGCAGTGAGGTTGATGAGTTGTCAAAAGCTCCTTCTATGTCAAGGAAAGCACACAGTGCTATTTCCTTATCTTCTGTAGCCTTCTCCAGTCTATCCACTAGGCTTATAAGGGCAGTTTCTGTTGATTTACCCTTGCGATAAGCGTGTTGGCTGGGATGGATTGGATGTCTTACTAAAGCTACGTCTCTAATATACCTATCTATCACCTTCTCCATTGTCTTAAGAAGAAATGAAGAGAGGCTTATTGGTCTGAAAGACTTTGGCTGGCTATAATCTCTCTTACCAGTTTTAGGTATAAAAAGAACCTTGACCAAGGTCCACTGATCTGGTAAGTATCCCCAGGCATAACTTGCCCTGAAGATTTTTACCAGATAGGGAATGAGGATGCCCACTCCTTGTTGTAACAGGACGGGCAGTATTCCATCATCTCCGCACGCTTTGTATGATTTAAATGAGTCTACGGCCCACTGAACCTGTTTGGGTCTTATGATCTTTGCAGCCCTGCACCAGTCCTCATTACGAGGCTTATGATAGACAGGGCGTTGTTGGAACAAGTCCCTTATCGTGGACCCTGGAAAGTGGGTCGCGGCCAGCAACTCTAAGGTCTCCTTTTCGCATGTTGTAAAGGAGCCATCTTCCTTTTTGAGGAGTCCAATCTGATTAGTTTTGGTTTTTGAGAGCAATTTATGGAGTTTTGCTGCCTGCGGGAGATTTTTGACCTCTTCACAGACCTTTCTCCATGATGCTCTTTTTGCCTTCCTAATCTCTTTGCTATATTCAGTTAATGCTTTCCTATAGTTCTCCCACAATTGAGTCTTTTTAGCATTGTTGAATAATTTCCTGGTTTTTTCCCTTAGCCTTTGAAGCTTAGAGTTCCACCAGGGTACTTTTCTGGTTGAGGTCTTTATTTTAAGCGGACAGCTCTCTTCAAAGGCTTTTTGAATACCTTTGGTGAGTATGCTAACAGCTACCTCTAGACTCTCAGTTGACCTGATTGTTTTTGGAAAGGTTTCTAGATTTTGACTTAGCTGATTTTTAAAATTAGCCCAGTCTGTTGATCTTGGATCCCTATAAATTGTGGTTTGTGTGTCTAAAGCAGCCCTAACCTCAAAAGTTAAATGTCTGTGATCCGACATTGAGTTTTCACTACTAACTTGCCAGTTATTGATATGCCTGGCAAGATTAGTTGTGGCTATCGTAATATCTAGTACTTCCTGCCTAGCACGCGTCACGAAGGTTGGTTCGCAACCTACATTCAGTGTTGTTAGGTGATTAGTAGTAAGAAAGTCAAAGAGTAACTCACCCCTCTTGTTGATGTTGGTACTTCCCCAAGAGATGTGGTGGGCATTGGCATCGCAGCCAATCAGAAGCTCGGCGTTGTGTTGGGTAGCGTATTCCACCACTCTCGCCAGGTCTTCTGTCGGGTCATCTTTTTCTCCAGGAAGATAGGCAGAGCACATGATTACTCTCGCTCCATTCCACCCTTTGAGGTTGACAAAAGCAGCTACCAAGTCGTCATTGCAAACTTCTGTAATCAGTAGAAAATCAACACAGTTGTTAAAAATTATACAAGCTCTGGGTCTATTACCAGTATTATTACTGAGAATCTTACCGGCAGCATTCAGTCCCAGAACCTGAGCGTTGGCTACCCAAGGTTCTTGGATTAAGGCAATGCTAGCTTTGCCCTCAGCAAGACAACACTCCATTACCGCAGATGATGCTGCAGCATGGTGGAGGTTGGCTTGCAGGACCCTCACCCCTCCTGCCTGGGTAGCCTCTAGCGGTTTCCCGCCGGCTTAGAGCGCCCAGACTTCGGACGTGGACGTCCTCGGTGTGTGCGCCAAGCATTATGGGAAGCCGCTGTCTCTGACGCCTGTGCCTTCCTTCTATGAGGCACCGGCCTGGGCTCCCTGGCTGCGGCATGCTGCTGTCCGCTTTGAGCCGTGCTGGGCTGTGGCTCAGTGATCCCAACGCTGCTCCGAGGCATTTGTCTAGGTGTTTCCCTAGCCACGGTCTGCCGTGGTTCTGGAGTCTCCCTGACTTGCCTCTCAGAGCCGGAAGTTGATGGTTGAGGCTCCTGTGAACCTGAAGTAGCAGCAGATGGAGGGCCAACCTTTGGGTCACTCCTGACTTTAAAAATAAGCTTTTTAAAGCCAAGGGCCACCTCAAAGTTTTTAGACCGAAGGGCTGCGACAGAGAGCTCATCAAGGAAGAAGGACACCACATGCCCATTCCCTTCAGCCCTACTGTGCGCAACCCTCCAGTACTCCGTGTTGAGCCCTTCATTCTGGATCCCCAGCAATTTGGTAGCTTCGTCTAGCGACTCTGCCTCAGAGCTGGGGATGAAAATAGTGCCGACCGTAGGCTTTGGCAGCTCGCTCTCCGGTACCACGGTGAGTGATGCCTCGTCCCACGGCTTTATCTTTGGAATCACCTCCGAGAGCCAATTGACACTGGCTTTATCCTCGCAGATGACGTTGATCCACCCAGGTCTGTGTGTGAAGCCCGTGAATTTTGGTCCCTTTCCCTTGTCGGCGATGTTTAACATCGCCAGGGTCAGGGAGCGATGCACTAGCTTCATCTGGTCCTCGCTCATGGGGCTCAGATTCCTGATGCCCACGCGCGTTTGCCCAGCGACCTGGCTGAAAGTCGGTTGTGTCACGGGCACGGGAGCCCGTGCCACAGCTGGCACATCGGACGGGGAAGCCCCCGTCCGAGGTGTCTTCTTCGCGTGCTCCTTCGGCGAAGCCTCCTCAGACCTAGGCCTTTTTTTGGCCTTCGGATCTGGAGGAACGCCCGTGATCGGAATTTCATTCCAAGGCTTTGAAGCCAAGGCGCGGGCCTCATCGACCCCCACATTGGCTGCTAGTAGCCTTCGGAATCGCTTCCGAGCTGCACCACTCAATCTTACGTGGCGGTTGGGGGCCTCATCCGTCTTTGAGGCAGAGGCACAGGAGCCTCCTGCCTTAGACGGGCTAGTCCCTTCAACCGCTGTCGCAGTTTTTGTACTAGGGGAGGCTAATAAAACCTCCTCCATTAGTTCTATCGTCTCCCCTAAGAGGGGAGAGAACGGTTCTCCAGTTGGAGACGATGGCATTTCTATGTCTGTATTTTTTCTATTTAAATCTTCCATGTTGAACCCACGAGAAGCTAGGGAACTAAAAATGCCGATCCGATCAATCTTTTTTTACTTTATATCCTTCAAAAAGACTTAAAGTCAAAAAAGATTTAGACCTGCCGTTGGGTGTCATTGAGTAGTTTTGTAGTTTTCTTTGCTCATTGGACAGATGACAGCAATGCCCACCAGAGTTCCACTTGTAATGTGTGTTCAATTTTTAATCATAAGAGCTGCAACTTTGATTCCCTAAAGCTAGTACGTCTTGCCAAATATTAGAAAAACGATAGTATTAACGTATCAGCAGAGTATGCATTCATCATCATCATTTCCGCCACAAGAAGTACACTGCTGGACATAGGCCTTGCCCAAACATCTCCATCATGACTGGTTGAGTACGCAATGTTGCTTAGAAATTGTCTGGTCATTCATACAAAGGTTGAAGAAAGATCAGACGTCATTATGACGCGGTGCGTTTTCCTGATGAAAAAATATGTTCTTTGTTTGTTGCGTAGCCAAATACGAATAAAGTGATTTAGGTAGTTGAACCACGTGAAGATTATAAATAAATGTGACGATGTACACATGGAAGAGATAATACGCCACAAATTTCCTAGATTTGCCACAAAGAGGCAAGGTCGTCTGGCTATAAATTCGTTATTTCTGTATTCAACCAGGTGTTATTATTGTGGGATTTAGTTAGTCCTGCTTGATTAAATGTTCAATATTAACATCAACATCAGGTTCTGGATCGCATGGTTTCTTATAATATGATTGTTGATAGCAATGGCTGGTTCTCGCCTCTGCTGATTCTTATCAGCACTGACTTCTACATAATATATACCGATAAATACGTTCATGCCTTTTTTTTACAATAGACAAAAATAATTTAGCTTGAGATGTAAGCAATGACTAAGTAAAGAGATGCAGTTAACTTAAGTTGCAGTGGCAGTGTAACCTGCCACTAAACTGCCGAGTCTTTCACTGACTGATTAAAACGCATATACATCAAGTTGATATTCTGTATGAAGATGGTTACTGATTGTAATTCTCAATGGCTTGTCTAGTTTTTCAATTGGCATTCTTGTTTATATTTATTTTCTATTTTGGACTAGATTACCGTTATAAACTTGTGACGTAAATCATGACGTTCGACTTGTGAGTTAACGTTTAAAAATATGAGTTTTGATGAAAACAATAACAAGATAAAATTAAAACATTCACCCCATGATAAAATATGAAGAGTTATAAGCAATCTTACCTTAATTATTGTCAGGGGTGTTGACCAGGATGCATTGACCGTGATTACAGAAGAACTCATCTTCGCGTATTGTGATGCCGACGACGCGACGTATCGTTGGAAAGCTTTCGCTTGCAACTTTTGCTGTTGAAAAAATATTTTTTTAAAACTGCCCGCGCTGCCCGCGGTGTTACCCGCGTTTAGTTTTATGCACAGCAGCGCCACCTACTTTATAATGCGTCATTGACTATCAGATTGACCAAATCCTACGGGAATCGCGTACTTTTCGGGACAAAAAGTACTCTAAGTATGTGTTAATCCAAGGCATCAGCTACCTACATACCAAATATCATAAAACATGGCCCAGCTATTTGAGCGTGAAGAAGTAACATACTCACAAGTCTTTTTAAATATTAGTGGAATAGATTATCGTCACCGGTAAATAATTTTGCAGAAAAAACACATGTTTGGTCAGTTCCAATGGTTGCCAAATTCAGATTAATTTTGTAAAATGACTAAATCTTTTTCGTCGACTAGGTATAATCTTTTTCGACGAAATTTTTTTTTGCAGTTACACCTACGCCAATTCTTTCATCATAAAAGATGAATGATTTATTAAAATTCAAGGACAAAACAGTCATGTAACTAATTACACTTACACATATTTTGACACCTAGATTCAATATCCCACCTACTGAAATTATTCAAAATACAAATAATGATGAAAATTATAAATAGCTATTGAAGTAATATTTAATACGTTATGAAAGCAACTGAACTTACGATCGAAACAGGTAACCGTGAATTTATTCGTTAATCAAAAATACAAAATATTTCCTTGTTTAGTATGGTTTTAAATACCTATACGTAACTTTGTAACGAAAAATATTTTCAGAAATTTACAGAAAAGTACCTACATATTTAAGTTTAAATAATGTATCTTAGTAACTGTAACAATAAAATTCAAAACTGTGTGGCAAGCAACTTTGAATGTTTATTCAATTTTAGTATGGGAGTCGGGAACACCAGACGTTTATCTATTTATAAATTCGCCGGATCTTGATGGCTCATGCAAACACCGAAATTAAACTCGCTTCTCGTACTGAAGTACAGTTAGTTTTTCGGTAATAAAGTAAACTTAAAATATGTCTACAATGCTAATATTATTATCATAACATATAATAAGCTAATGTAATTTAAAAGTTTTGAGCATACGTATTTTGGTATTCTTTCACACAAAGACTCGTTAGACAAAAGACTTTGTCCAGAAAGGGCGAATTCGTCGCATTTCATTATTCATTGCGGAGATGTAATCATTTTATCGTGTGGTCTATCATACAAAGAGCTTAATGTAGCACGAAACGCGATGCCAACGCGAGTACATGGTGTACAGGGTCTTAGTAACTGTTCATCTGAATTTGAAAATGCATTTGTTTATATTTTGTTTGAATGAAATATAGATGGCGCTGTATATAAATAGTTGTGCTGTAATATATTTGATAGTAACCGTCGTTGCAACTGTGTCGAGGATACTCTGAAATTAACCTAGTAACGATTTTTTTTAATCTTTATTCAACCTGTCTCTTGTTATGATTTAAGAGACACTTTTGACAAGTAAAGGCTTCGCTTTAGGAGCTTATTTTTAATTTATTTGTGTCTTTATTGTTACTTAGAAAATTTATTTTATAACTTTCAATATTATATTTTTTTAAATCAGTATTATTTCAACTCAGTTTAACATGAATGTCACAGCGAATTACGCGTTGCCGGCAACACAATTTAAAATCCTAAACCCTAAAATTCAATGTATATGCACGCTGCAACAAACGCATGCAAAGCTACCAAGGGCATTTGAAGGTCAAGCGTAATTGATATGACACCTCTTGTCTACACTGTTTTAAACCTCCTTTCCAAGCCAATGTTTTAACTTTATATACAATAGCAGTACCCCTTACGACCCAAAAATGTTTTAATGGCATGGCCCTAATAAAATCTAATTTTTCATCAGGTACGTAAAGCAGCGCTAAGTAACCATGGAGCAGTTCGAGTCGCTGTTGACGTGCTGCGTCTGTTTGGACCGGTACAGAAACCCGAAGCTGTTGCCATGCCAGCACAGCTTCTGCATGGAGCCATGCATGGACGGCCTTGTCGATTATGTCAGGCGACAGGTAAGACTCACGAAAATGACAAGAAAAAAAAACAAAATGTAAAATTTTTTAAGTTGTCCGAAAAGAAAGGTTTTTATTCATTATTATTTAAACAAGCGTCTATAAAGTGCTAAAATGCGAAAAAACTTGAATCATATTTAGGGTCCTGCTCACCTTTTTTATTGGCTTACTGTACTGTTTCTTTACAATAATTGTAATAAGAATTGATTTTAATATTTATTACCAATTTCAAGTTTCAACGATTGCAATAGTTATTAAATCTTCTTTTCAGGTCAAATGTCCAGAATGCCGTGCAGAACACAGAATCCCATATCAAGGGGTTCAGGGATTCCCAACAAACGTCACTCTTCAGCGGTTCTTGGAGCTGCACGCTCAAATTGCAGGGGAGCTCCCAGATCCCACTGCAGGGCAAGTGATGGAAAGGTGCAACGTTTGCTCAGAAAAAGCGTATTGTGCACCATGTGCCCATTGCGACAAGAAAGTTTGCGAAGACTGCAAAGCAGCGCATATGGAAGTTCTGCGTAGGGAAATATCAAGAATTAATAATCAGATACGTCGTGGTATAAACAGGCTTCAAGACATCTTAGCAGTAGTTGAACGTAACACGACAAACCTTCAAACAAACTGCGCGTCAGTAGGTGGAGAGGTTGACGAAATTCATAAACGTTTAGCGAAGGCACTTAAAGATCGAACCGATTTCCTAAGGAATGAGGTAGACAGATATCTCGCTACAGAACTTAGAAACTTAACGAATCTTAAAGATAATCTAGAGTTAGAATTAAGCAACATACAGAGTAATTGTGATCTCGCTGATAAGTATATGAACGATGACGTCGAGTGGGAAGACACTGAACTTGTAGATACTAAAGAGATATTTTTGAAAACTGTCGAATTTCTAAGAAACTTCGACTATGAAGCCGGTGACTATAACCGTAGAATGAGGTTTATTATGACTCACGATCCAAATCAATTAGTGTTGCATGTTGCAAGTTATGGTGAACTGAATATCACTCATCCTAATGCTTATGCCGGTGGTCTTCAACAGACTCAAGGACTAACTAGGTCTAAGAGTGATCATCGTTTGGCAACCCAATTCCGCCAACAAGAAGAAGCTAAAGGCTACACAGAAAACGATGAACCAGTATTAGGTGGACGTAAATTCGGCGAACGTCGTCCTCCTCCTCCTGAAAAACACACAACAAGAGATTACACTACTGAAGACTACAGTGGATATGAATCTGAACATAGACCATCAAGAAGATTCCGTTCTCGTTTTGTTAGGAGTCACCAACAAGATGACTCGGATACAGAGCAATCTAGCCGTGTGGTGAAATCCGAACCGAAGGAGAAAGAAAAGGAAAAAGTAACCGACACTGAAGATGCTACTCGAGGCCCACTCAGTGGAATATTCAGACTAAGTGACTGCCCAAGAGTTATGCAAAGGATACTTGACGTTGATAGTGGCAAAAAGAAAGAAAAAAAGGAACCCCCACCGCCACCTAAACCAGTTCAGCCTGCACCACAACCGCGTAGACCACCGCCACCCGCGCAGAGACAACAAAGTGAAGATGATGAAATATCACGTCTCAAGAGACAAAACAAAGGCGCTGCTTCATCCCAGGAGCCTGATCGTGCTCCTCCACGCCCCGCTGAAGAAGAAAGGAATTCAATAACTCGTAAACCACCGACACCAGCTCGGGAGGTGAGTTGGGAAGAAGAAAGAGAGTAAACATAATGGGCGACAGTACAACGTAGAACGTAGGCAAATCATCGATACTAACAAGGAAAACGCGAAAACTAACGGCATTCCATAAAATACACTCCACGTTTAACTCATTTCTACACAACACACAATACAACAATATAGTACCGTTTTGGTGTCCATATCGAATTTCGCTATGTTTCTCAGGCGTCCAGCGATGGTGAATCAGATGAATCCGTTGGATCTCTACAACGGACCCAGCAGCGTAAAAATACTGCTCCGGTTCCAAAGCCAGCGGCAACGGCTAGGAGACCCTCAGCTTCCGAAGCGCCTACGCCACACCGGCCAGCCGCTCGCGCACCTAGTACTGAGTCAAGCGCATCGACTGAGAGTTCCGGCTCGGCGGTAAAACACACAGGTGCGATACTAACTATAGCTGAATTGAAAGCAAAATACAATAGTGATGGACTGCCACCAAAACCTGGTACTCGTTTATTTTCCACAGGCAACGAGAGAACAGCACCAGTCACTCCAAATGGAACTGCCAGCGGTGCACAACGTGTCCAAAGCCGTTTCGTCGGATCGCAACGGCCCACGCCCGCCCCAGCGCCCGCCGAGCCGGCTCATGAAGATTCTGACACAAGTTCCGAAGAGGAAACCGACTCGTCAGAGGAGAGTGAAGAGGAGCCTGCGTCGCAAAGAAAGCCCGAGAGCCAGACGATGGCTCGTAGTGATATAGGCCCGCTACTCGCCCGCAGTACAAATGCTCGCAACGACACTCATGATACTAAAACTAAAGATCCACCAGCCCCGACTCGATACCGTACGAGGCAGACGTCACAGACTGAAGAAGAGCCACCGTCCCGATACAGTGCCGGTGGTTCTACGTACAGCAATCGTTACAGCAGCAAACCCAAAGAAGAAGAACCACAATCTTCGTCATTTGACGATGATTCGAAGTACCCTACCGCTCGATCACGATATCTCGCCCTGAAAGAAAGGCGTAACCGCCTTGCTAGAAGCAAGAGCAGTCACACCGGTTTTGGGGTTGGAGATGATGACGATCAAGACGAACCTGTGTCTCCGACTACAGCTTCGCCTTCCGCATATCTCGCGGCTCGATACGGCTCCGGCACAGGAGGTACGGAGTTGTCTCGTAGCCGTTCGTCGCACGCGTTGAAATCAAGAGAAAGCTCGCCAGAGAGGACAGCGACCGGCGAGAAGGATGGTGCAGCCTTGAGTTCTTGGGCTAGATATTTGAAGAACAAATACGGGTCGAGGGGCAAAGAGCGCGATACGGGCACGTCGTCGAGTACGTCACGTCGCCTGTCTCTCGGGCTGCCCTTACGTTCGGCCAATGAGCTTGCCAGTTCTGATGACGATTCAAAAAACGCGGCAGGCTCCCCCATCTCCCCTACGGCGGCTACAGCAGCGGTAGCAGGTTAGAAATAAGAGCGTGGCGTGTAAATAGGTTTGATGCTTGTGGTTTGTAATAATATCGTATTATGATGTAAGATGTTTAACCCAATATTTTTCATCATCATAGGTTTCGCAGCAGCAGGTTCCTCCCCTAGGAGCCAGTATTTGCAGAAACGCCGTTTACAATTCAGCGTGGGGAGTCGGGGGAGCGAACCCGGATGTTTTACATGGCCTCGTGGTATCGCTGTAGGCCCCGACAATACAATGGTCGTGGCTGATTCTTCTAACCATCGAGTGCAGGTATTTATTCTTCTGATAATAATAATTAGTGTTAAACACATAATTTCATTCGAATAATTAGTAAAACAAACAATATACCTATTATATAATCAGAAAAAGAGAAAAAAAATGTTGTATAAATTTTGGACGCATTTATATAATTACTTTGATCAACTTCCTTGGTATTTTTTTAGCGTTTTTCTCTATATCAAAAAATGAAGTAATCGCATTAAACTTTCGTAATTTGTTTTTATTATCTTCATTCAGGAAGAAGTTTTTTGAAAAATTTACCATTGCTTTAATAATAATAAATAATGTTTTTCTAGCAATTAATTTAGACCAAAATGTCTAACCATTCCAAATAAATTATTGTTTTGGTATGAATAATACATATTCTAAATGGGCACAATGAATAATTTAACACAACATTTTCCGTTTATTGTAATTTCAATTATCTTCAAAAGCTTCATTAATGAGTGTATAATTCTTAAATTGTTTATGTAATTAATTTAAATATTTACATTTTACTATCACTTTCCTTTTGTTTTGCACTCTTGTTTCGCTATTTAGGATATCAACTGATTAATTCTGGATTCTATCTATTTGATTTGCTAGCTATCATTCCACAACTGATATGCTTCCCTCAATCGAAAACGACTTTAAAGTATCCTCTCCTCTGCCACGCTATTTGATTGCTGTTTGAAAAAGATCAGTGTTGTCAAGACTCCTGAGCCTGACGGCTTGAAAAATCTGATTTGAACTTGACCTGGTTTTAGAAGATTTCTAGATTAACGTATTCGATCTATGTTGTTTTCGGTTCAACTATCATTTTTATTTTGAAAGAAATATCCCAAATGCCACATTCGGAGAGGTGAAATTTGTCTTTAAAAAAATATTTTCAATTCGAATATTTAAAAACCTGTCCTTTTACTGGCTAGGGTCATTGCTTAGCTTGTCTGTTCATATTTGTACGAAGTTTATTTTATATTTTCCTTCACAGGTGTTCGACTCAAACGGTATATTCGTGAAGGAGTTCGGCCAATACGGAAGCGGTGAGGGCGAATTCGACTGTTTGGCAGGAGTCGCCGTCAACCGTATCGGACAGTACATCATTGCTGACAGATATAACCATCGTATACAGGTAAGAATTACGAAACAAAATATTCCTGAAACCTATAATAATAAAAGTGATAACGACAATACGAGCATTGACAGTTTTTTGCAAATAAGACGTTTGTTTGTCTCCTGTAAACATTGACGGCCGGTTCGACGATCTGATTCTGACTTGACTTCTGTCGACAGCATGCGGAATAACGCAATAATGTCAGATCACGCCAACGTAATTCGACACTGTGTCTTCACGCTCGAGATCACCTATCGGTACTGATGTTCAACTCTCCAAGCCCAATCTCCATTATGTTATCTGGTGTACCAGTCAATTTAACACGCCCTTTAAAGTACGGAGATTCTTGACATTTTTAAACCAATCTAGAAATAAAGAGCAGCACTCCCAATCACTCGCATATACACAGAATATTTTAAGAGGACAACACTATAGGTGTTGCACGTATCAAAACTTAACGCGAACGCCAGTTGAGCAACCCGAACGAGTAAATACTCGTTAGGGTTGCTCAACTGGTGTCCTCTTCAAAATATTCTGTGTATATGCGAGCGATTGAGAGTGCTGCTCTTTATTTATTTACGGAAAATTAAGTTAACACATACTTCATTAGCACCAAAGTATTAAAACCGCACATTAAAACAACTTTTACCACTAAATCTAACTAATTATGAATCCTACTTAATGGAGAGCATTTCAAAAATTCCACAGGGACATTCATAGTATTTTAACCATTTTATAATTTTAAACAAATCTTAACCTAAATCTTAGAGCGATAAGTCAGAGAGTCAAACATCACGACACGTGACCCATGGGTGTAAGCAAGTAGAAAATAGGTTTAGAATTATTAGAAGCATTACAAAAGCACTTAAGATTCCCAATAGTGTGTATTCGATCTTACTTGAAATTTCCCGAAGGAATTCCGTACCTATGTTTTTACAAGCATTTTGTTCGATCAATGGTATTGTTTGTGTGAAATTGTTATCCCTAAAGGGGCTATTCGGGCTATTTCATAACATTTGTTCTATTTCATTTCGAGTTCCGATAACAACGGCTCACGGCATTAACGTAAATATAGAAAAACATATTTCCTTAATGCTTTTATTTGAAATGTTTTTTATCAATACGTTAATGGCAAATAACGAAAGTATGGGAAAGGTCTACATTTTTTATGATTTCTGTCATATTATATACGTAGATATATTTATGGAACAATCTAAAGTTCGCAAAAAGGAAATTTTTTTTTTAACTAAGATTGTACGTACAGTAAAAAAATCAATGAAAGAGCTGTCCAGGGAAGAGAACTAAGAACAAAGATTTTTAAGCTAATAATGTATCATCATGAAATTTTGTAAATACTTAGTACATTAAGTGAATACTATTGACAAAAATATAGTATCGTTGAGTTAGTATCCCATAACACAAGTTTCAAACTTACTTTGAGGCTAGCTCAATCTGTGTGATTTGTCCCTATATATTTATTTATTTCAATAAAAATTCGAGTAAGTCCCATCACGTAATATTTAGAAAACATAAATCACATTTACGGCCTACTCTTTCATTGGCTGACTGTACTAATCAGAAACCTACAAAACTAGCCGTAATTTTTTTTATTTTCTCACAGGTCTTCGACCCAGCCGGTCGGTTCCTAAGAGCCTTTGGAAGCCAAGGCACAGGTGATGGCAAGTTCAACTACCCTTGGGGCATCACCACAGACGCGCTAGGATTCATTTACGTGTGTGACAAGGAAAACCACAGAGTTCAGGTAATTGCTGTGTCTCTCGTAGTTGTTAACGAGGTAAACTCCTTTTAATACTTCCTGCTTTGTCTAATTCTGTTTAGATTGATTGTGAGTTCCAAGACAACTGTAGTTTCTCCTCTGGGACGTCAATAAGCTTTATTGCTTATTGATAGTCTGAGGTCGCCGTTGTTGATCCTGGCTTTACAGAACACACAGCGGTTGGAATATTTGGTGGGCTTGTCCCGAATGTCCGTTATAATCAATAAATTGTATGGCAAACAGCTTCAAAAAATTTGCTTCTATGATAACGGAAAATCTTTTTGTTTTTTTAGTAATGTATACTTGGGGAATTGTTAATATTTATCATTGATGTAATATGAATAAGAGAAAGAGAGAGCAAACAACCCAATAGATAAATAATAAACTGGCCTTTTACTTACAAGTCTTTGATCTATATCTCTGGAATTATATACCACTAATAAGCGTTTTCTAATTTACATAACTCTAATTATCAATCTGTGTGGAAGGAAAACATCTTGATGAAATCTGCATATCTAAGAAATTGCATTTCGGACCTCTGTCTTTAAGAAAGGACTGGTTCCCCGTCTGTATTGTAGAGATCTGACGGCAGCTATTTTCCTTAACGCTTTTAAGACAAAATTTCGCTGTGGTTTGTTAATCTATTATAATGGCAGTTAAGGTATATGATTAATTACATATTCATGGGCCGTTAGAACCGAGACTCATTTTATTATCAAGTGCCAACGTTTAATCAAAAGTAAAGGGACGTTATGATAAAAAATTATTTGCCAAACCGTAATTTCTCTCATGTACTAACCATTTAAAGGAATATTGGATTCATGATCATATTCTTATTAAAATCTCACACTATATTAACGATGGCGTTAAAGTATATTGTTGGTTTATAAAAACATTAAAGTAATCTATTCTATTCCATTTTTTTCACATTTTAATCTTGCAACTGAATTTTGATAATCTCCCATTTATCTGCCTTTCAATGTTTACTACTCCATCTTATTTATTTCTGATTAAATTCGTTGTGACTTCCAAGACAGCTGTAGTTTCTCTCCCGGGAGGGCAATATGCTTCCTTGCTTATTGTTGACCTGACGGCGCCGTTGTTGATCATAGGTCTAACAGGAGTAATGAGACACGGCTTGTGTCAGGACTTGTCCCGAATAGGTATCTCAACTGATTTAACTTCACAAACTCCTCTAGGATCGCAGATATGGACAACAACGTTAATTATTTAATCAATAAACTCGTTGACTTAATTAACCTGTTGGCTTTAAAAAAAAAGGCTAACTGTTGAGTTTCTTGCGGTACTTCTTCTTAACAGACCATTCACGTCGAAAGTGCTAGTTAGGATAAATATAAAACATACCTATTCACGTGCAAAAGTATTTCCTATAAATCTACTTGCAAAGTAAATGTTCTATTTTAACAGTTTTTTTTTTGATAACAGGTGTTCCAATCCGATGGCACGTTTGTGGGCAAATTTGGCACCTTCGGGTCAAAACTTGGTCAACTTGAACACCCACACTACATCGCCGTATCCAGCACCAATCGTGTCCTGGTCTCTGACTCCAACAACCATAGGATCCAGGTCTTTGATGTAAATGGGCGTGTGCTCTCTTCCTTCGGCGAGGAAGGATCTGAGGACGGACAATTTAAGTTCCCAAGGTAAAACATAGAGATTTTTTTACTGTTTTTATTTATTACTAGCTGTGCCCACGGTTTGGCCCGTGTGAGATTGGATGTGTGATTAAAAGAGTATCGACGGAGTCAGTGACATCTAGTGAAGTGTTGAGGAAATTAATTTTCATTACATGGTGCCATTTTGTCCAAATGCCATCACATAAATGTTTGCCCGTGCGGAAAGCGAATCCATACCCTCTGATACTGAAGGTAGGATCAGTACGCACCAATACTGGGCTGTCAATTTAAAAGAACTGTGATGTTTGTAGAATTTAATTGTTTTTATTCCCATTGCAATTTAATATTTCAGTGCATTTTACAAATAAAAATAAAAGTATTTGCAGTTTGCCAACTCAAGCAGACTATTTTCACGGATCCATTGAATAGGAAACCTGATATTTTGTTACGGGGAAAGAAAGTGCATGAATATTTTCAAAAATAAATTTACCATTAATCCGTTCTATTTGGCACCAAAGCTCCAAACGAACGTCTGATTTCAGAGATTAAAAAGTAAATCGATATTATATAAAATGTACACATCAATCCATCACAAATAGCTTTATTGTAATAAAGCACACAATATTATGAAAATAGTTGTGCCAAGTACCTACTTATAGTGAAATTGATAATAGATAAAACTACAAGAAGAAAAGTATAGCAGAAATTGACGTCCATAAATTCTAAAACATTATGATCCTAATACTAAAAGGTTTTGATGGCATTAACATGATCTATTTTACTTAGTAGGTAGTTGCTTAGCTACTCAATTGATCAATGATTCCATATTATAATCCACTAGTGTTGTAGATGGTTGACAATTTTAACAATGTCGATAGCGCGGAACGGTTAAGGTTGCGCTAGCCGAGTTTTTCTCCATACAAATGCTCTGGGGTGATTACTCCGTTGTTTGACAACGTTCGTTTAAAGTTGTTAATAATATCGATTTGTCTTGTTAGATCCATGCTTGTATTAAAACAGAAATGTAAAATGATCAGTAATTTAAAAGTTATGAGCCTCAAAACATTCCGTTTCAACACGTAATTGTAACACAACTTTGGGCACAGTTAAATACTGGAAGGAGTATGAAATCTCTAAAACAAAATTAATACAAGCATAGTTTGGTTATTCAAAAATTTTAATAACTTACGTTTTCACAGATGAGGACAACATTAACAAAGTTAAATGTGCAAATTATCAATAACGGAATGGAAAAAATTAAATAATTTGGTACACAAAACCTTTTTGATAGTCAACCACCATACCATATCTTATAAATAAAAAAGGTTTTTTTGCAAAAAACACGGTATAACGATGATAAATAAATGCCAGAGCTTACATGTTTTGCCATTTCAGTGGCAATACATTTTGTGTTAAAACAAGACAAGCACGATTTAAAAACTTAAGAAAACATTATTGCCGTATTCGGATACATCGATATCGATAGTATCGATATTCTTGCCATCACTTATATCTTCAGTGGCTTCTTAAGCCACGAGTTGAGACCCTATAAAGTGTGGTGAAGTCCCTTTACGACCAGTTCAAGACACCACTAAGTTAATACTTGCAGCCTGCCCTTAGTTTATGTAGGACTAATGTTTAAACTTTCCTTTTTAGATTTATCCCTGTTGCCAATACTAAGTTTAGGATAATAGGGTCTTTGGTTTAATTTAGTTGAGTTAATGCCTACAGTATTTCTTGAATTCTTTTCTACATATTGCCTGTTCTGTTTGTGTTAGGAGCTTCCTTAAAATATTGTGTACCAAATTGATTGTATTTTCCAAAATTTCTAGCATGTCTATAAAATAGCTTATTTATCTATCACTAGCGCCCAGCTTGGCACAGGTTTTAAAAAGGCTCCCTTTTTTTTCAAAATATAATATAGCTTATGTTTCTCCAGGATAGTGTTTCCCAACGGTGAAAGAATTATTTAAATAGGTCCAATACTTTTTGAGTAGATTCGTTACAAACAAAAATACATATCTTTGTAATATAATGCAATCAAGGTCTATGTTGCAAATAAACGAGCTTATATAACAAATAATAATCTGTCAAACACATTGCTCTCCTTTACGTCACGAAATCAGGTAAAAACATTTAAGAAAGTAGACTAAAAGCTTAAATTACATACGCAGAAGATCACGTCAGGTACCTTGACCGAATTCTCATTGCTCACAATAACTATATGACCCAAATTTACGATGAGCATTAAAAATAGCTTTATTAGTATTTCAAGAGCACCACCTACGCTTTCCTGTGAAGTTTCAATTTTATAAAATTTATAAAATTCAAGATTTATTATTTTAACTAGTTCTTTGCCTCGTTCTCGTTCGCATCCAGGAAATTAGGAGTGCGATCGATCAATTTTTTTTACAGAAAGTTCATCCTTCCCATTCCACGTCAAGATTTATTTTAGGTAAAAGTTTCCTACCACCCTTTTGCATTTGTAATATTACTAGCGAAACCCGCGCAACTTCGTTTGCGTGTATCCCGCTTTCCCGTGGGAATTTCGGAATGTATTATACCTTAATATACTAAACCTTTATGTTGAATCACTTTATCAAAACAGACTAAATCCGTTGCGTAGTTTTAAAGATTTAAGCGACTTCATTTTATAAGTACTATGTTAAGATGTAATCCCTGACTCCATGTTCACCTATAACGTTCTAAAAGAAGTCCCTTTATTTCTGGTCCCTTAGTGGGAACCACTAAGATTGCATTTTAGGGAATAAATAAAATATATAGGGACAATTCATACAGATTGAGCTAGCCCCAAAGTAAGTTCGAGACTTGTGTTATGGGATACTAACTCAACGATATTATATTTTATAACAAATACATATAGATAAACATCCAAGACCCTAGGCCAATCAGAAAAAGTTCGTTTTTCATCATGACCCGACCGGGGATCGAACCCGGGATCTCCTGGGTGGCGGTCTGGCGTGGTAACCATTACGCCACATTTCATGTGGCAAAAGAAAGTTTGTATAAGTGTTCATCCTTTTAAGTCCAAGGTCTAAAATCAGCAACGACTATTAAAGATAATGAGAATTTTATTTTTGTAATAACTCTATGGCTTTATAGTTTATAGTATTATTGCTCTTTGAACGTCGCCACTTAAGCAAAAACGAGCGCTATTTGACAACAGACAGTTTTAAATTTTAGAGCTACTCTGAGATTTTATATTTCATTTAGAGCAGCTCTGAATATCATTATAGTCTTATGCATCGTGAATATTTAAGAAAATATTGTCCTGAACGAAAACTTGTCATCGCCATTAGGTACCTAGTTTAAGTGCCTAATGTAAGTGTTGCATATATCCCGGTTACCGCAAAGTGTATGATGTACGTTATACCATGTCGAAACGTGTGAATGCTTCATTATACTCTTTTAAACATCAATTTAGTGTCATATTTTCCTCCTTCGTTTGTTTATCTTCTTTTATAATTTTTTTTTTCTATCTCCAGAGGCGTAGCAGTAGACGACCAAGGCTACATCGTCGTGGCTGATTCTGGCAACAATCGTATCCAGATCTTCCATCCTGATGGCACCTTCCTCAGAGCCTTCGGATCCTGGGGATCAGGAGACGGAGAGTTCAAGGGTCTGGAAGGCATCGCAGTTATGTCTGGCGGAAACATCATTGTCTGTGACCGAGAGAACCATAGAGTTCAAGTGTTTTAAGGTTAGTAGTACAGTCAATTCTTACCCTTAGGTTTCGGTTTTATTTGGTTGCCTTGCAAAGATTTCTTTTATCCATAAAGCGCCTTGTTGCTAATGCACTAGTTTGCAAATAAAGCATAATTCTATCTATCTTCTATCTATTTTTATTAAAAAGTGTCTTCTCTTACGGGCTTCATCAGTACAAGTATCTACATCAAGCAAATACATTGCACAATTCAATTCAAAATATTTTTATTCAAATAAGCCTAATATAAGCTGTTTCGAATCGTTACATTTTTTCCTACCACCAGTTCAGACGGCAGATTTGTGCTAAGAAGAAACTGGCACAAAATATCTTTTACAAAAAAAAAATTTTGATGTCTGAGTCTGATGGGCTCATGTGATTGTGCTTGCCAAAACTGGACAAGTAATTTAAATAACCACGAACACAGCTAGTAATCTGATGGGTTTACATTGCAGTTCTGTCTGCAGTTTGATATTTCATAAACGAAGATCAACCAAGTTTTCCTAAAATTACTAATGTCACTTTTACACTTCATTTATTTTTCCATAAGGAAGACAGTGACGAAGTAGGATTAAGTAAATTTTTGACTGATTATTAAAACTAAGTTATAGCTTAGGAAAAGTCTTTAGTTAAGCCATATATGTACTTATAATACCTATTTCTAAAATAAACTTTCGAGTGATCACGAATTTTTTTTTTCAGGTTGGCATTTTTACAAAAAGCAGATGTATTTCAGCAGCTTAAAATAATTAGTTTTTATCATAACATGAAACATTTTGTATATAAATAATGTAACTTTTGAAGTCACAAGCGTTTACAATTTTCATTTTGCTACCTACTATAAAAGTGTTTATAACTTTGTTGATAATGTTACCAGAATAAAAATATTTTATGCTTTCAATATATTTTTATTTTTATTTAACATTCTGACCGATAGGTATTTGCAGCGAGTAATGAGGTAAACGCCGTTCGATACATATCAAAGGCAGATGCTTCTGAAGAATGAATTCAAATCATGTAATCGTAATCATCATCATAGCCAAAAGAAGTCTACTGGTATAGAGTCACTGAAGTCACTGCTAGAGAGTCAGTCAGACACACAGTCTACTTGTGCAGTGGACTTGTCGCTATGATGATGATGGCGATGACACCAGTTTTGTCCTGATTGCTGCATACAGTTGGATATAATTTATCCATTACTCTTTTTGGAGACCCTGTGAAATAAAAGAAACAAATGCCACCTACGTCATTGCAAATAAAGCATTATCTATCTATTTTACGAAGACGAAGTCAGCCACTAAATAAAATAAGTTATTAATACGAAATTACTTCCAAATTTTCGAAATTAAACCCCCAAAATTCATTGCGAATTCATCGCTAGCGAGTGGATAAACATTTTTAATGATTAATGAACACTTTAGTAACTTATCCTCAAAATCCAATTGACGTTAAAAACTTTTAGTAAAATGAAATTCGATAGATTAAATTAAAAACGGCTTCCCGACTTGTACTCAATCATTGTCAGGTTGTTATCAGTCAAAGACAAATCGAGGTCTATGGACGGATTTTACGATTCCGTTCAGCTTATCTTGTCTATGGTGGAGATTTACTAGAATAGGTGCGTATAAATCCGCAACTTAAATGATAGCACTGCTAATGTAACCGTGGTGAATATACCAACTATTTATTCGTTTCGTGTGGTTCAAAAACCATTTTGAACCACACGAAACGAATAAATAGTTTAGATTTGAATGAATTGACAACAGATACCAATCTGTTGTCAATTCATTCAAATCTCCTTACGGTCACAGATTTGGATTAACTTTTCCCTCTTTTTATACATCATATGACAAGCATACAAGCAAGCGAGCGACCTGCTGGAGAGTAGTTAAGTTTGTTAGCGTGCTTTATTGTGGATGTGTCACCGAAACGCATAACTGCTTTACGTTGATATTTGACGAGAATGTGTTACTTCCGTGGTAAAACTTGCCCATTTCGTAAATATCCTACCACTTCCATCAGGTTCAAGCCCGCTTGTTTGCTTTTCTATTATGCAAGAAAAAAAAAACCTTTTTGCACTACTTGAAGGATATTATAAGAACACATGTGCTAACAGAGAGATCTACTACATTCAGTAACGTAATGTGACCAGAATATTACGTAGGCTAGGCAATTCAACTTTTTGTATTCAGTTCCATACCACAATGATTTAGTAATCTTCTTGTCTGCACAGTGGAGTCATAAAAAATTGATTGTAAGAGATAAAAAAAATGTATATAAGATACATTTTCAGTATAGGAACGTGACAACCATGTATGATTGTGAATTAAAAATATACTGTTCTGCTTGATAATTTACAACTTTCTGTGAAGCTGCAATATTGTCTAGAGGTGGAATCACGATGCCATAGAGTTTTTTATGACTGGTCAGCGATTGACCAGTGTCTCACTTGATGGAAAGCGATGATGAGGTTGAGGAAGTAGCTCGCTGACTCAGTTGTAGCCTATTCACTCTGGCCTTAAAACTGACCCAATCTATCCAGGAGCGGAGCACAGACAGGTGGCAGTAAATTCCTCAGCAGTACACATTAAAAAAGATGAAGCCAAGCGTTTAGTTATAATGAACGGGATGAGATACTTCTCCGATGCTACCAAGATTGGTAGAGATCTGTATCCCTTCTGATGACTATTGGTTGATATGAGTAAGTCTAAACAAGTTTGGGGAGGCCTATTTCCAGGCAGTGGACTTATGCCATAAGAACATTTTAGCCATAAGAAGTCATACCACAAGTGGACTTCTTGTGGTTAAGGTGATGAAGTCAAAGTCCCGAAGTCAAAATTTCCGCTTTCAACTTTCCTACTAATCAAATAAATATTAGATTTTCAATATTGAATGAAAATAGAAAACTTTAAATAATTCATGCCACAGAGATTTTATATTCATGCCATATTTTTTTCGTTGACATAATAAAATGACAACTTTAACAGAAATACCCTTTCGCCGATATCCGGTTAATACATATTTATTGAAACATACATATAAATGAATAGAATTTTGGTAACTATGTCTGTCCGTATATTGAATTCATTTATCGTTCCAGATCTATCTGATCCAAGGATTTTTAGGTAAAATTTTAATTAAGGCAGAAAAATTATTAAGAACTAGAGAAACCCGTGCAACTTTGTTCGCGTGTATTTTATGCACTGCATTACTTTATAAAACGCCATTGACTCTCGGACTTTTCACCAAATCCTACGGGAATCACGTACTTTTCGGTATAAAAAGTACCCTGTGTTAATCCAAGGTATCAGCTACCTACAAACCAAATATCATAAAAACTGGCCCAGCCATTTGAGCGTGAGCAAGTAACAAACATACTTACTTTGAGCCTTTATAATATTAGTGGGATAGTGGTATAATCATTTGGCAGAATTTGTATATGACAGAATTTGTATATGACAGAATTTACTATGGCATACTTTTAAGATAAATATGGCTTTCTTTTGGCAGAAATAATAAACCTACAGAACTTAATTAAATTGTCGTTATTCTTAAGATAGATGGATTGCATAAAATGCAAAATAATGAAAATATAAAGATAAATTATCTGGAATGACCTCTTTTTCTTTTTTTAAAGAGAAAGATATGAACGACATGTTCTTCTTTACCCTCCATCCTATTCCTAGATAAAAAGAGAGAGTGAATCATTTAAGTTCTCGGGGGAGCCTCACCCCTAGGGAACGCGTCCACAGGTGGCGGATAGTGGAACGCTCGCCTGGTTCCACACAAGAGGCACCAGGAGGGTAGGAGCGAAATAAAATAGCTCCCGCGGACCAACAGGCCGGAGATGGAAACTCCGTTATCAAACCCCTGTTCCGGGCTTCTCTGACATATTCGGAGGCGAGGCCGATAGCAGTGCTGTGTATTTGGGCTGGAGTACACAGAAGAGATGGCGGCGGATGAGTCTAAATGGACCAACGGCGGCGCTCACGCTCTGCAGCAGAACGACAGTCTTGGCGTCAGGTGGCAACCGGCCGTAAAACTCAAGCCAAACTTCACACCTCCTCGTTCAAATATAAAATGAAAAGTACAACCATAAGAAATAAGTCTAATGCTAGGGCGTCCCCCGTAAGCGACGTGGATGCACCCTCGGATACGAATACGATTGCCAATAAGAATGCTAGGGCGTACCCCCGAAGCGACGATTCAGACAAGAAAACGAAATCGTATTCGCAAACTACCCTCCAGAAGATCAGACTGGCGACGTGGAACCTTGGCTCTCTCAACGGTAGAAGCCAGGAACTAAGCAAAATATTAGATAGAAGAAGTATAAATGCATGTTGTTTACAGGAGACTAAATGGAAGGGCTCTAAGTCAAGAGATATAGGACTGGGCTACCAACTTATCTACCATGGTGTGACTAACGCAAGGAATGGCGTGGGCATAGTACTGGACCCCCATCTTAAACAACGGATTATCCACATAGAGAGAAAAAGCGACCGCCTCATTGCCGTGAAACTTGCCTTGGATAAGCAGCAGCCACTGAATATCATCTCGGCCTACGCCCCGCAGACGGGTTGCACAGAGTCAGAAAAGGACCAGTTCTGGGAAGACTTTGATGACCTTATCAATCAGATACCACCCAACGAATCGAAGTATATCGGTGGAGACCTAAACGGTCACGTAGGAGCTACCCACCGCTCGTACCCAGGCGTGCACGGTGGTTTCGGCTACGGCACAGTTAATAAGCAGGGGGAGGAAGTTTTGGATTTTGGTGTGAGGCATAACCTTTCAATAATCAATACATTTTTCCAAAAAAAGGCCGAACATTTAATAACGTACAAGAGCTCTGGTCACAGTACACAGATAGATTACATTTTGGCAGACAGGACCTCACTGAAAAACTTTAAAGACTGCAAAGTAATCCCCGGCCATGAACTTACCTCGCAGCACAGAATTTTGGTCACAAGCTTGACGCTGCCAAATGCGATTAAAACAATAAGGGATAAAACACCAAAAATTAAATGGCAACAACTCTACAGTGCTCAGGGCGATGAACTGGTAAGCAAACTTGAGAAATACCTGGAAGAAGATATGAACAACAACTATAACAGCAGCGCCGAACTAATGTGGTCAAACTTCGAAAAAATGTGTCGAAAAAACGCAGCTACAACCCTGGGAGTATCTAAGGGCGGTCTCAACATCAACAAGGACCCTACCTGGTGGAACGACGATGTAAAACAGGTTGTAAAAGCCAAAAGAGATCTATTTAAACTGTGGCAAAAAACACAACTTGAGGAAGATCGCATTGGATACAAAGAAGCGAAGAAATCGGCGAAACGTGTAGTGGCCCAATCAATTGCGCAATCAAGGGAGAGCCTTTATAACAGAATCGAAGACGCTAGAAATGATGCTGAAGTATTTAAATTGGCAAAACAGCGACACAAGTCAACACTGGACATTAAGGTCAATAAATACATCCGAGACACAAAGGGACAGCTCCTAACAGAGAATGCGAGTATCATTGGTAGATGGTATCAATACTACCAAGAGCTATTAAACGAAGAATTCCCTAGCCAGCCTTTGCATCCGCTGCAACCCATTGCAGGACCGGTACCTAAAATTGATATAGCTGAAGTGAAACTCGCAGTAGCGCAAATGAAAAACCACAAATCTGTAGGCCCTGACGAAATACCCGCAGACATCTGGAAAAGAATAGGACGCATAGGTTTAGAGTGGCTTGTTAGGCTGCTCAACACCATCCTAACCTCATGCACCATACCAGAAGCGTGGCGCCAAAGCTACTTAGTACCTTTTTATAAAAGCAAAGGGGATGTCAGTGTCTGTGGAAACTATAGGGGGATTAAGTTAACGTCACACACCCTCAAAATTTGGGAGAGAATACTTAACAACCGTCTCTTCAAACACGTTGTCATATCTGAAAACCAATATGGCTTCACACCGTTAAAGTCCACTACGGACGCTATCCAGGCCATCCGCATCATTATGGAGAAGCATCGGGCAAACCGCGAAGATCTACATCTTGTCTTTATCGACCTCGAGAAGGCGTTTGATCGAGTGCCTCGTAAACTGGTGTGGCAAGCCATGAGAGCACAAGGTATACCTGAATGCTATGTCACCATAGTACAGGACATGTACTGCAGAAGCTGCACAAGTGTGAGAAGCCTGGCTGGACTAAGCAAAAGCTTCGAAGTCAAGGTAGGCGTCCATCAAGGTTCAGCCCTAAGCCCGCTTCTCTTTAACATGGTAATGGATTACTTAACAAAGGACATTCAGTCTCCTTTACCATGGTGTATGTTGTACGCAGATGACATAGTTCTCATAGACAACGATGCCGAACTACTCCAAAGTACCCTCGAGAAGTGGCGACACGCGTTGGAAAACAACGGCCTCCGAATCAGCAGAAATAAAACAGAATACTTAGAGTGCGCATTCAGTGGTAACACCAACAACCCCAACTCGATTCACATCGACGGGAATCCACTGCCAAAGGTATCACAATTCAAGTACCTTGGTGCGATGCTGACAGCCGACGGGAACATCGAGGCCGATGTTACCCATAGAATTAGCGTGGGGTGGCAGAGGTGGCGGGCTCTGACGGGGGTTTTATGTGACGCAAGAATGCCTATTAAAACCAAAGGCAAGATTTACAAAACTGCAATTAGACCAGCCTTGACGTACGGTGCCGAGTGCTGGGCTATAAAGAAAACTCACGAACAGAAGATGCACGTAAGCGAGATGAAGATGCTAAGATGGGCAGCAGGCGTAACTCGACTCGATAAAGTGCGAAACGAGCACATCAGAGGCAGTTACAAGGTCGCGCCCATAGCAGAAAAACTCACTGAGAGCCGCCTACGATGGTTCGGTCATGTCATGAGGCGCCCCGAAGACCATGTCGTGAAACAGGCCCTAGCACTGCCAGATAATAAAAGAGGTAGAGGACGTCCACTAGCCACCTGGTGGTCCACAGTAGCCAAGGACTTAGAGCGTGCCCAAACAAATATTTCGACAACCCAGGACAGACTATCCTGGCGCCACAGAACGAGGAGAGCCGACCCCAAATAATGGGAAACGGCTAGGACAAAGAAGAAGAGTGAATCATTTAAGAGGTCATATGTCTAAGCATTTCCAGAGGTTCTATTGACTGGACTACTTAATAATAATAAACTAAACTAATTTTAATCCTAAAGACTCCATTTGTTCCATTTTCAAAAAAGAAACAAACTCGAGTCGTCAAAGTAGGCCAAATTATTCTTGAACCCAGAAAAAAACCCGTAGTCCCATATGAGACTACTCTACTGGCACCACTGGGAATACACTAAAATCCGCGGCTTTAGGTAAATTTTAACATAGCCTAGAGCTGTCACCTTATGCTTATGAAGATTAGCAGTAAAATGAACACGTTTCCCTGACAACACCCCGAGACCAAAAATTTAATTAAATGCGCATATTTTACTAAAACTTTCAAGGATACGACGGGTTTAGATTATATTAAAATTCAATGCCTAGTTTGTTTATCTGACGTCTAATGCCGGGTACAGACTGTTCAGACTGTTGTAACGTAACAGTAATGTTACATTTCATGGTGTGGACGCAGAGCTGTGTTTCTACCTCCATCGATCGCGGCGAGCACGAGTTGAATGCTCGGTTCGTGCGCGCAAAGCATCCACACTAAGAGAATTCTGTTCCATTACACGTCACGTTACAGAGTCTGTACCCGGGATAGAACAAGCTGAATGCCGCAATGGAAAATGTTTTTTAACTAAACGAATAACACCTATAATCCGAGCGCAGGTTAAGCTCACAGTTTCAATGTTATCAATAGAGTCAGTAAGCCACGGTAGACAGGTGGATTGAATACAGTGATCTCCGTCAAGCTGCAGTAGCTAAGAATGAAAATAGTTCATTTATTGTCTAACTTACATGCAAAAACTTAAAATATAACTAACGTAAAATAAAAAATTTATTTAAAACTACAAATGGGCATCTATCTATTCAAAATAATAAAAAGATTAGATTAGATTAAAGAGATTAGAGAGGTAGGGCACAGCGGATAATCCGCTCAAATCGGAGCAGCCCGTCTGGGGAAGGACCTCCACCTTACAGAAGATCGTAGCCAAATAGCATTGGTCTCGGCCATGTTGTGTTCCTACGGTGAGTAAGGTCTCCAGAGCTCCACTTGGGGGGGGTTGGGAGGGTTGGCAACGCGTGAGTGATACCCCCGGTATTGCAAACGTCTATAGGCTACGGTGACGGCTTACTATCAGGTCGACCGTATGCTTGTTTGCCACCTGTGTTGTATAAAAAAAAAAAAAAAAAATAAAAAAAAAAAAAAAAAAAAAAAAAAAAAACGAAATTCAAAACTTTTATTCAGATAATTTTTACAAACACGTTCTCTTGTCAGGGTATATACAGCTATCATGTTCAAGTTGTCTGAATATTTCGTGAAGGGATTTACTTTTTTTTTTTAATTATTATCATAAAAATCCTTGATGGTAAGTATCTCCGCGTTGCCAACCCTCCCAACCCCCCAAGTGGAGCTCTGGAGACCTTACTCACCGTAGGAACACAACATGGCCGAGACCAATGCTATTTGGCTACGATCTTCTGTAAGGTCTGGGGAAAGACCTGCAGTCTTTCCCCAGACGGACTTCTCCAATTTGAGCGGATTATCTACCTCTCTTTATTTTAATTAAGTTTTCTCATGTAATTTTAAATGTATTTAAACGAAAATAATAAAAATGAATATTTCGATGTAAATCGTGGTTAAGAAGATGTACTAGAAAAGTTCCAAGTTATTGATGTTACTGCTTTGCGTGTACACTTACAATAAGATTATTATTAATATTTTGCATGCAACTCACATTATTTACTGCTCTGAATTAATTTCTCTCAATTATGATATTGCGAATATTTATTATAATTGATATTTAATTATCATTCACTTAATCGCTGTGTCGTACTACTTTTAATCTATTTATAAGAAAGTCGTGTTAGTTACACTATTTATAACTCAAGAACGGTTGAAGCGATTTGGCTGAAAATTGGTGGAGAGGTAGCTTAGAACCAGGAGAAGGATATGATAGGGTAGGGTAGGGTAGGTTAGAGTAGTGTCTCTAAGGCGGAACAAAGTTCGCCAGGTCAGCTAGTTTAACATTTTATTTTATTTTTTTATGTACAAGGTTGACAGGTTCGTTTGTTGGTAAGTGATTGCTGTCTCCGTCGCTTGGGGAAGCGGCGGAGGTCTGTCGGGCTCTTGACCATACTAACTAAAATTCTGACTCGTTCCCACCTTCATCGCTTTCAGTGGCGCCACGAGAACTATGATGACGCCGCCGGCGACGGGCGGCTGTTTGAAGATCCTCTCTTTAGGGGTGTTTTTTTTACACCACTAAGTTGGCAAACAAGCATGCAGCCCGTCTGATGGCAAGCAATCACCGTAGCTTATGGACGCTTGCAATACCAAAAAAGTAGAGCTCTGGAGACCTTACTCACCGTAGGAATACAACACGACCGAGACCAACACTATTTTTATACAATAATGCTATTGTAAAATTTTCCTCATGTATGGGAATTGTACGATAATTAAGCAATTTAGAAAGAAATCATAACAAAGAAACAAATTAATTTTCCCATTTATTAACAGGGATTTGTGTCAAACATGGATATTTTAAATTAATTTATTGCCCATTGGAACCTTTAATGACACTTTTTTTGTAAGGAATTTCGACCCAAAACTCCGAAACGGCTATTAACGTAAAAAGATAGGGATTATTAATATTAGGCGTTCAATTTATTAGGGTACCTACGTAAAGTTTTGAGTGCCTGATAGATTTTTTACTGAAATATAATGAGGGACTATTATTTTGAATGTTTATTACGTTATAACCTCACTTTTCGTGTTACCCTTTTTACATTCCATGTGTTATTTGCGATCGTAACTTTTTATACGTGATATTTTTAATAAATAAATAAATATATAGGGACAATTCATACAGATTGAGCTAGCCCCAAAGTAAGTTCGAAACTTGTGTTATGGGATACTAACTCAACGATATTATATTTTATAACAAATACATATATAGATAAACATCCAAGACCCGAGGCCAATCAGAAAAAGTTCGTTTTTCATCATGACCCGACCGGGGATCGAACCCGGGACCTCCTGGGTGGCGGTCTGGCGTGGTAACCATTACGCCACGGAGGTCGTCAGTAAATAAATAGAACAGTAGGTTTTTTTAACTAAGGAGCTTGCGCGTCATCTGTTAGTAAGCAAATCACTGCTGCCCATGGACATCCGCGTCTGCTTCTGCACTTGGACAAACCGGACATCGACCACAGTCACCTGTGACCAGCGAGCATTTTACAAGACTTTCCATATATTGTGGAGGAAGCGAGCGCCAGCCACATGTTTCTGTAGTCAGTGAATCGTTTGCACCGAGCCTCAAGCGGGTTGCAGACCAAGAGGTAAGCTAAGTGAGTCTCGAGTTAGTTTAACATACATTACTCGTTGTGGTCTGCACCCAAGTTTGAAAAATCATTTCAGCTATGCAGACCAAGCTAAACTAAGTTAGCAATGACTTAACTTAGCTCTTGGTCTGCAACCATAAGCATGAATTTTGTTTTTCATCTCTCACTCGCGCAATGAAACGCATTGCTGATACCGACTGTGGCAAACCGAACTCTTTACCTCTTTGTAAATAGTTATTATGTCCTTTTTCTTTAAGGTTTTTAAATTCTATTTTACTGTCACTTCACTTCACTTTTTCACCTTCTCACCATCAATTCATATTTTTCTTTAATATAAGTTTTCTTCATCCTTTCCTCTTTTTCTAATCTTTCCATTCTTAATAGCGACCCTATTTCGTAAATGCAAATATAAATAAATACAAACATTCTTTATTCACGGAAGATAGGTACATTGATAGTCGTTTTGGTACAATAAATAGACTATGTAATGTGTGTAATTCACTATGTTCAGTGAGGCGTGCTCTACCATTCCAAATATTTCAGTCATATTCAGTAACTAGGCACTTTCTCAGCACTCGCTTCATAAGTGCTACCATTACAATAATTGTCGGCGTTTAACACAAACGTTAAGAAAACAAAAGTTTGGTAAAGTGTGGATTGTGATTGTGGGAATGGGTGTGTGATTAACTTGAATCGCTTCATGACCTTGGTCTGGTCTAAATTGCACGTTAAATCTAAGTAATCATTGCGCCCACATCCGAGAATCGATGACGGATTTTTAATTGCTATCCTTGTTTCTCATTGATGAGAGAAAAGGATAGGAATAAAATCGGTCGGAAAGTCGGACGAAAAATCGGACCGATTCTCGGATATGGGCGGGCAGCCTAATTATTGAAGAGCTCGATGGCGTCGATCTGTGTGTCGCATTTTAAAAACGAACATGCAAGTTAACCACCTTCGTCTTTGGCCAATGTATCTGCAGCTTCTCCGTGCTTAGGACGTTATGCCATCACTCCCGGCTGTTGTCAATGGATGACAGTTTTTAGGCAAAGTCCGCGAAATCCTATTGTTCGCAATCCGGAAAATTATTTTACAGTTAGAAAGCTACATTATCCCTGGGTGTCATAGACTATATTATATTTTCAAAAAATAATAGATCCTTACTAGTGCGAAAGCGAAGCCGGGACGGGACGCTAGTTTCAAATACATGTACACAATACAAGTCAAAAATATACAAGATCCCTCGAATAATGATGAAGCTCAGTTTGTAGGAATCTGAAAGTAATAAATTTAATTTCTCTGATATATCCCGGATAAACTTAAAGTACATTAATTATTCAATTACAAAATAGCGTAAGCGTGAGCCGTGATATACAAGCCAATTATTTACGAAACACGTCACAATAATTTAAACAAACAGTCATAATTAATCTTAACACGACGCTGACATATCCCTTGGCGAATAAGGAAATCATTCAAAGTAAAACTAATATAATATGATTGAAGATATAGCAGTTATCAAAGTAAAAGTTAATGTAAAAAGTAGGAAAGTTCTTTTAATTTGTTGTTCATTTATTTTGTTTGAAATATTGTATTTGTTGGGACATCGTAAATTTTGAAGTGTTTTGAATACAATAAAGAAACATGATTTTTGGTATTTTTTACATTGTTAATGAAAATTAAGCCAATATTTTTCAATATTAGCGAACATCAGTTTTATACTAGCCCATTTAAAATTGTATTGATTATAATTATTTTTCTACAAATAATACCTAATTAGTTTTGTATTTAATAGCGTAAACTAAAAATCTAATTTCTGAATTAAATCATCATCATCAAGAATCGAAATATCGTAGTACAATCAGGCAGCAACTATCAGACGATTCAAGTAATACACCTCGTAAAATTCAATTTTCCGCGCAAATCTTCTAATACAAGTCATAATATACAACTTAAAAATATGAATAAATTATAATATAATATCTAACTATGCATTACAGGATCTAATTTCTGCAATATTTGAATAAAAAGAAAGCTTTATCACAGGTATTGTAGAACTTGGCGTGTGCACTTCCTTCCGTGTTTCTCTCATGAGAATGATAGGTGATAACATAAGGGATGATAAAATGGAAGTGTCCGAGTAGCTTATGGCCGTCATAAAACTTGTTGGAAATTGATGAGTATCGAAATTAGCTGATCTCCAATAGAATTATTTGTTTGCTAAGCCTTACGTATATTCATTGTTGAACGTGAAAACTATGTATATAGAACAGTGTTTGTCTGTAGTTCACATTTCTTTTACCCGTAGTATTTTTTTTCCTGAAATGGTAGTAGTTTGTAGAGTAGATATATTGCACAAATCATTTATTACTGTTTGTAGGTACTCTCCGACAAGAGAACACATGTTTGTAAAAACCAATTCTCAAAATATAAGTTGTGAATCTTTGAATCACAACGAAATACACAATGTTTTTAAATCACATGGTTTTTCTATAAAGATAGTTTAGTAAGTTAATTTTATTAACTCGATTAAAACTTTGGGTTTAGTTCGATCGTTGAAGTACCACCCTTTTACAATAATATCGACGTGTTGCTATGCGTTTCGGTGAGTGAGAGAATGCCTTTTGAATTAGCATACTTGTTTGCTACTATCGTCCATAAAAAAAACAACGTTTATTTTCCAAATTCTCACATGAGCGGGAAAAGTAGGCGTACGCTAGTTAATAAAAGTAGAAAGTACTTAAAAGAAACTACTTAATTATAACAAGAGTATGTTCTAGTCTTAACTACTTTGCCATGAATACTTTTTTTATTACTGACGAAGGGTAAACAAGTTAACGGGCCACCTGACATTTACAACCAATAAAACGTTGTCAATATAATCGGAAGTCTCAATATACATTACTTAAAAATAAAGTAATTGACATATTAAGTTAAGAGGAAAGTAATTTTTGGCAATTGCAGAAGACTTACAGTTAGTTTCTAAACGCATTTGAAAAGTTAATTATTCATTGAATTATAGCTGTCACTGTCAGACTAATAAAAAAAAACCGGGCAAGTACGTGTCGGGTCACGCACACTGTAGGGTTCCGTATCGGCTACGCATTTTTTACTTGCAAATGAGTACAATGCCATATTGTATGACATTTGTACGTTTTCGTCAAAGAAATTTTACTTCATGAGTTCGTCGGCTAGTACTCGTTAACTAGTAGCGCCTACTTAACCGTTATAGTTTTCCTTGTAGGTTCACTATATGGACTACTACCATGAATTTTTTCAAATTTCAAAACACAAGACTTTCGGAGATAGAGGGGGGGACCACCGTGTAAAACGAAAATTTACACGTCAAATGTAAATAATTCGCGAACGGATCATTGTATCGGAAAATTATCTTCTCACATCCACGATGTTTTTAAGAGACCTATCTAACGACACCCCACAACAAGGGGTCGGTGCGAAAAAAAATTTCATTCCAACTGTACCTACTTGTAGGGCAGGCACCCCAAAAAAAATTTTTTTTAAAAATTCTACTCTACCACTTTGTTAGCATTGTTAATATGAGTATACATACCCTTTCTAGCTTTCTAGCATCAAGCGTCTAGGCGCTAGACCGCGGAAGGACAGACGGGCAGACGGACATAGCGAAACTATAAGGGTTCCTGTTATGTAGTTTACTACGGAACCCTAAAAAGGTAGATTTGGATATGGAGTTAAAATTTAAATACGGTTAAGAAACACACTTTTTTAGTTTCTAAAGTTGTAGTGGTATAATAATTATTGTTATTGCAGGTAGTCGATAGTCTTTCTAACAAATAAATAAATTATTAAAAACATTTATTTTACACAATATGTCCAATCTTTCGGCATATCAATCAAAACACATCACATGCTTAATAAATAAATAAATTTTATTTATTTCATCTCACAAACAAATTTACATTACACTATGAGATGCCTTTTACAAATTCTTATCGTTGTGTAAGATGCTGGTGCCTGAAGTAGGCTTGAAAGGCCTGTATTACAGGTCACCAGATTCTCCCCACTCATAAACAAAGGAAGCAAATAAAACAAAGGTAAAATGCATAGTAAGTTGCAGAAATACTTTAAATTGTCAAAGTCAAAAAAATTTTTTTTATCTGTACTCCTGTGCGTGCACTTAGACACGTCATTTACAACATATTATCAATTTTATATTGAATTTAAAATAGATAAGCTACTTTATAAACTACTACCATTTCGGAAACTAAGCAAAATGACCACAAGTAAAAGAAATGACGAAAGAAAACCGGTTACGGCCTTTTTTGTCCATCTACATCCTTTTTTCTTTCAATGTTAAAAAAAAGAATAAAAAATGAACAAGTATGAAAAACCACGGAGTGTAGTAAATAATAGTGTCGTAAAAGAAAGAAAACTAAAAATCAGTACAAGACCCTGGATTCAGTCAGTCAGTTCTTATACCTAATAATTATGTACCTTTCAAATACATTATTTACTTGCAAGATATTTGATAAATTATCTCGTAAACCAAACATGTTAGCTTTAGTTAGAGGCTTCTCGTTTAATTAAAAAGTTATTTTTGCTGTTTTAATTTACTTTACGTGTTGACTTTAATAATATCTCGCAGAGTTTTAGAAACATAAGTATTTCATTAAAACATATCGACGGTGGAAAGGAGAAACCCTTTAAGCGACACTTTGGTCGAAAATGAGTTATATACATATTTGAAATCAGCAGATTTTTCTGCGTCGGTTGGTCTTACTTTCGTATCGATCTGACCACTTTGGTGTCGCTTAAAGTAATGGCACATTTAGGCTAATTTTTTTCAGACGCTAAATGAAGTGACAAAGAATTATGGCAATTTTGGTCCATTTACCGCTTGAAGTACCAACTCTATAGTTAGATTGTTATTTAGTGTGTTTTTCCTTTATTGTTTCGGATAGTATAGGTTACTTAAAACGTTTTTCTTAGTCATAGGAAATGCTATTTTATACACTACAGGTGTTTTTGCTTACTCCTATTTTGTTGGTGCCTGTCGCTACATTGGTTTTTCCTTGCTTACCTTAAATCTGTATGATGGAGTTGATGTGTTTTTCTTGCATGATTATTATGGGATATTATGGATTTCAGTTGTTTTCGCAATCGCTGTATAAAACAGTCTTGTCGGTAAAAGTAAACACACAGAAAAACCACATAATTTTTTTTTAATTAACCGACATTGTCTTTAATTCCCGAAACCTAGGTTCATTTAATTCCGCTGAATTCGCAATGAAGATGATAGTCCGTTAAAGTAAGCATTATTTACGAAATTGTGTATTTAAATTAACTATTCAAAACAAGTATTGTCGCTACAAGCAATGAATTTTGTTCTTTTTTGTGTAAGTGACGTCACCTATATTAGGAGCGATATTTGCTGTGGCGCTTCATTCATCGGTGAACCGCCACGGAGGCACGTTACGTTTCTTCGCATCGCGAACAGCTGCCACAGAGAGTGCGTATTTTAGTAAATGTAAAATACGTAAATATTCGTGTTACAATGTAAATCGAAATCCATAGCAAATTTTTCTTTATAACGAAATGATTACCTATCTTATTAATAATCAGGTAGAAACTTGTCACATTGCGATCCTCCGCTTTCCGCATCCATCCGCCTCCAGCCGCCTTCTTGAGGTCGTCTGTCCATCTGGAAGGACGGCGCCCTACACTTCGCTTCCCCACGCGCGGCCTCCACTCCAAGACTTCCCTTCCCCACCTACCATCGCTAGCACGGCAGATGTGGCTGGCCCATTGCCACTTCAGCTTACTGACTTTGAGAGCTACATCGGAAACTTTGGTTCTCCGTCGAATTTCTTCTCCCTTAGAGAAATTCCGAGCATAGCTCTCTCCATCGCTCGCTGTGCGACTTTTAATCTATAAACCAGCCCGACGGTCAGAGTCCACGTCACTGAGCCGTAGGTCATAGCGGGGAGGACGCACTTGTTAAAGACTTTTGTCTTCAGGCATTGCGGTAGTTGCGAGACAAGAATGTGACGAAGTTTTCCGAAAGCTGCCCATCCCAGTCGAATATGCCTTTCAATCTCTTTATTGAAGTTACCTCGGCCAAGTTGTATCACTTGTTCGAGGTAGACGTAGTCTTTCACTACTTTAATTGCCGCATTCTCGACGATTACCGGACTAGGGATGATGAAGTCATTTATCATGACTTTCGTCTTGTCGATATTCATCCCCAGCCCGACCGATCGAGAAGCGGCATTGAGATTGTTTAGCATTCGACTGAGATCCTCCCAAAGATTTTGCTATTATGACCACATCATCGGCAAATCGCAGGTATGAGATGTGCTCGCCGTTTATGTTGATGCCGTGTGTTTTCCAGTCCAACGTCTTGAATACGTGCTCCAGTGCAGCCGTGAACAGTTTTGGGGAGATGGCGTCCCCCAGTCTAACTCCTGGCTGCATCTGGATGGGCTTAGACTGCTGACCCTGGACACGGACCGATATCGTTGCGGCGGCGTTATAAAGACATCTCAACACGTCGATATAGCGGTGGTCTACTTGGCAACGCTGTAAGGATTCCAGAACAGACCATGTTTCGATGAAGTCGAAGGCTTTTTCGTAGTCCACAAATGCTATACATAACGGCAGATTATACTCGGTGTTTTCTGTATAATCTGCCGCAATGTATGAATGTGGTCCACGGTACTGTTGCCTTTACGAAACCCAGCCTGTTCCGGCGGCTGGTACTCATCTAGCCTTCGAGCGAGTCGGTTTGTGATAACTCTTGAGTAAAGTTTGTATACATGGGTCAAGAGCGAGATGGGCCTGTAGTTCTTCAATCTGTTGAATTGTTGAAGTTCTGTCACCTTTCTCAAAGAACAAGACCGCCACACTCTCGGCCTACTCTGTTGGTGTGGGCCAGGGGTGAATAATGGAATTAAACAGATGCAGCACCCCGGTTCTTTCAGAACTGGGGTTCCTCCTGGCCTGAGCAACTTGGTTGTAATGTAGTTCCGTCTTCACCCGGAGCTTAATCGCTTTTTAGCTGCTCAAGGGCTATACCAATCTCGCCCGTGCAGATGTCCGGGATATCGTCAGTGTGGTGTCGCTCTAACAGGGCCTGACGATCACATGCGCGAGCAGCTAGGTTACTCTGCATAGCAAACGCGATTTTAATTTCAATACTGAATAATTTCAAATGCAAAATTAACAGCAAATCCTTATTCGTATCCTTGAAATTTTATACTTTACTAACTATTTGGTTAGCATACAATCTGATTTCGTTTAGTTTAGTATTTAGTTAGCGCTAGTCTAGCTGTAAAGAGTACCTAAAAGTAACAATACAATGGCGATCGAGCGGAATTATCGTCAAGAGTAAGGGGGCAGGTTGTGTGGGGGCTGATGCATGTGCAGTATAAAGCTTGCCATAAAATCCTCTACTCGGCGAAGATCTCTGACTTCATAGGGACGATTTGGCTGTCTGCCCTCTTGAGCTTCGACAGATGTGATCTTTCTGGAGGCTGAGAGAAGACTTTTAGACCTTTGTTTCGCGCTAGCGCATCCTCTATGCGTTTTGCATTGTGGTATTCGTATAGTCGCGTCGTATTAGCCTCTGTATATGCTTGTTTGTTTGTGCATATTCTGTAAGCCCGGCGGTAGTGGTTTTAGTGTTAGTAATATTGACCAAGTCATAAGACTGAAATGGGGTGTGATTTGAGATATTTTGATTTAATGTATGATTGTTAAATTCTCTAATAATGATAGGTTTATAAGTTCAATGTATGTTTGCAATACAGAAGCGGTACGCTGTGTTGGTCGTTTATAATATTGTTTGATTGCTCGTGAAGATAGTACCTAATGTACAACTACCTACACTTCGTTTGAAGTTTGTGTTTTTCCCCTGTAATGGTTTTTTTGAGCTTAAAATGTTGTACCAGTAAGCTTTTAAAACAACGTCACTGTTTTATCTCTATATTCCTGTTTTTTGGGGTATCTTTGGGAAACAAAGTAGAGACTTCAGTTAAAAATACAACATTGAATTATTACATAGCTAGCGCATATCGTGTTTTTCCTCTACTTAGAACATTATGGTTTTGTTAGTTAACTGATTTTTCCACAACCATGTATCTTATACTCGATACGCTTCAGTTGTTTTTCCTCCTACCTATATCATGCATAGCATGTTGCTTAATGTGTTTTTCCTTGCTTTAGTCAAAATACTGAATTTGCATTTAATGTGTTTTTCCTTCCGCTATATTTGCCAAAAAATAATTAAGCGACGCATAAAACCTTTTATCATGCTAGCATATTTTTCTAAGTTTAATAGTAGACAGTAAATAAAAAATAAAGAAACTGTTTTTTTTCCTGTTGCTCTAACTTCAAATATGACTTTTTTAAGATTATTTTTCTGAAAATAAAAACTTTGATTAGCTCTCCTGAACAATTCCAAAATTGTCGCTTCAAGGGTTTCTCCTTTCCACCGTCGATATTATTATAACCTCTATATTTCTTGAGAACTTTCCGTTAATTTTCTCACAGCCAGTTTCTGAAAGGCCATAAAGTTAATAACACATTACAATTCCCTTAGTAGAAAAAGCCACAATAAACGGGCCAAACATGAATGGAAATTCCGAAAATAAAGACTGACGTTTTGATTGAACCTTATTCTAAGTAGTATCTGTCTTTTTTGACAGGACTAAGTTTTTCGTTGTTTCCTTTAAGGCGCTGTCCCACTGCTGCGCACGAAGAGGCTACGCACGTGTGTTAAGCATTGCTTTGCAAGAGGATGTACGTGATTGTTTTCACTGCAACCCACGGACACGTTAACCATCAAGTGACGTCATTGATACACGCGTGGCTTGCTCAACATAGCTCAACGCTGTCAACGCCATGCACGCAGTGAATGCGGTACACAGCTTGTTCCACAAAGCGTGCACATCGCTGCGCACGCTGTGGAAACGTAGACCCACGTAGTCATCCACGCAGCTGTAATGTGCCACGTGGCCCACGTGTTCGTGCACAGCGTGCGCAGCAGTGGGACCGCGCCTTTATGAACAAAAAAAGTGCTAGCCACCCGATAGAGAGATAGTGATAGTTTAGAATAGTATTTATAAATATATTCTAAAATCTGGAATACAAATTTTTTGCGCCGGAGCCTGGGTTTGTTTTGAATCACCTCTTTTAGAATTGGTCGTTGTTCGTGCGTCGACAGTATTTGGTAAACAACACTTGATAGAATTCCTCGCTGTTCATGTCGGCCATGTTGTGTTCCTACGCCTACTGAGTAAGGTCTCCAGACGCGTGATTGATACCCCCCGTATTGCAAGCGTCTATGGGCTACGGTGATGCTTACCATCAGGTGGGCCATATGCTTGTTTGCCAACTTTGTTGTATAAAAAAAAAAACAATTTCCAGATTTCTACGGCGGACGTGTCAATCCCATCTCTATACTGGCTGCTTCTGGCATTGTTTAACGTGTTCAAGATAAACGCAGCAAGCCATTGATATCCTCCAATTGTATAAGCTTTCGAAGTCCCCCAGGATATCACACACGTCGTAATCAATTAAACAACATTCGACCCGACCGCACTAAATCACTATTTACAAGGGTAATTTGCATTATAATCGGCTCCTATATCATTGATTTCATTATACAAGTTAATTAACAATATGGGAACACTATAAATAACAATAGATATGAGATCTGATATTAAAGCAATTTGCTCTGCCAATGATGTTAATGATGGTGGAACGGAGCAATTAAAAAATCAGATTCCTAACTGTTTTATGTGTTGGTTAAAGAAATATATAAAAATATTTAATCAGTACCATAGAATAAGTAATAACCCCAAGGTAGAATGGCCACTCTCCGCCTTGCACCGAATCGGGTTACCTCCACCCCAGGCGGGTATCGAGGCGGGTGCAGTCGCAAATGTGTGCGTTTAGTGAACGAATGTGTATACGTGCGCGCATACGTGCGCGTGTTATATATAGTCAATATATTGATTATAAATAATTTTATGAATTATTAGAAATTCATGTAATAACAATTAAAAACTGTAGTGATTTCAAATTAATAATTATGACTTTTGAAAAACCGGAAATACGAAGGTCGTGTGATTAGCTAGATAGAATTGGTTCACCAAATATTATGTTATGATTACCATGATTTATTGTATTAATAAATCATGTTGTTTTATTATTTACTATAATATGTTAATTAGAAAGTTGTATCTTCTCAAATTTTATAGATTAACTTTATAAGTTGTGTTGTGAAAAGCAAAGTCTGTCGTGATTGGTTAATGTCGCTGATCAACAACTAAATAAGTTAATATTATGTTTTCATAATAATAATATTGTTTTAAAGTTAATAAAGTTCATTACTTGCCAAATTTATATGATTAACAGTTATATTCCAGATCTTGATTGCTATTGGCTAGACGTTATTCATCAAAAACTGTGATTTAATTAGATTATTCTAATGTTTATGTAATTCCTAGGATACTCTGCATTATATTTTATGTAAAAAATATACTTAAACTGTTGTAATGTTTCTATATTTTGAATAATAACAAGTTATACGTTTGCTCAATTGTCATTGGTAGTTCGATTTTTATCGCCTGTTGCGAGGTGGGAAAAGAGTTTTTATAAGCGGTAGAATGGGCGGACTAGACACAGTTCTACCCCCGAAGACGACACGTGTTGACTCGCCAATAAGCCTGGCTCGCACTGAAGTTAACGAAGTTCTAAACTGACACTTATTCTCTGGTACTTAACAAAGTAAAAGTTAAAATAGTCAAATAAGCTGTCAGTCGCGTTGTTGACACGTATTCCTACCACCTAGCAACAAGCAGATTAAGTTAAGTACTAAACTTGTTTCTTTATCTATTATGGTCGTAATATTGTAATAATGTGCTGGTATAATTTTCGATGTATTTGTGAAAGTTCTATAAAAAAAAGGCCGTAACCGGTTTTCTTTCGCCATTTCTTTTACCGGTGGTCATTTTGCTTTGTGTTCGAAATGGTAGTAGTATATAGAGTAGTTTATGTTAAAAATGGATTGTTTACTAAAAATATACAATTTACTAAGTATTTTGTTTAATTTACTTTCTTGATATTTACTCCCCTTGATAGTACCTCATCATATCAACCCGTAATCATCCCACTGCTAGGATACGGGTCTCCTTTCAATCGAAGGTGATTAGAGTGTACTCTGCCGCGCTGCTCCAATGCGGATTGGCAGATGCCGGTGTTTTCAGAACGCCCTAAGGCCACCGACTTGGCTTAACGACTGTCATCCATCAACAGCCGTAATAGAACTAATAAACTGTTGATTCATGGGATTGATAACTTAATTACCCATAATATAATTGTAATAAACAAGCTGTAAGCGACTAGCAACAGTATCAACACGCTATACATACATACACTTAGGTACACTGTCTGATATAGTTGGGGAGTTTCTGACACGCGCGTGTACAGACAACATTGGTCTATGTAGTAGAAATAGGTAATTATTTCACGCGCGTTGTATGGAGTGCCCGAGCTGTGTCAGTACCTAGAGCACATGAGACAAGAAGACGACAGCGTTCAACAACAAACAAAGAAACATACAATAACAAGTGACATAAAAAAACATTACTATCAACACCAAAGAAATCGATTAATTAAAGAATCATTTATAACTAGCGACCCGCCCCGCTTCTATATGTATAATATATATAACATAGCCTATGTTACTCGGGGGTAATGTACCTTCCAAACGCTGAAAGAATTTTTGAAATCGCTCCAGTAGTATTTGAGTTTATTCATTACAAACATACACACATAGACCCTCCTCCTTTTTTGAAGTCGGTAAAAAAATTACAAATCTTTCCTGTTTATAATATCAGTGTAGAAGATGGCAAAGTAGCTGGAACTCAGGTGTTAAGCCGTATATCTCTCATTAGGACTTTTTAGCCCGATAAAGTCAGGCTGTTTCCCAGTGACGGAACATTCAGTCACAGAGATTCAGGCAGGTTTTTAGTCGACGGTATGGCCCCTCATTAAGCATTATGTCCTCTACCGGTAGTAATTGTAGTAAATGCGTGAGTTCGTCGCTGTACGGTTTGATTATGAACATCAAGAGGTTCAAGCAATTCTTTTCTTGGGACCTAATGTCGCTTAATGTAAATTGCGTACAGTAAAACATTTTCCTTCAACTGACTAAAGAGCGCAAACTTGTAGAAAAACAATCTGCTTTTGAAGAAAAACCACTAAAACCTGAACCTATATTGATTTCTATCACACAATAAGACCCTTCGCGCTAAACTTCCGCTCTATTTATGAGCAGCCGGTAAATTTTAAGAACATCAGAATCGCCTAGACCCAAAGACATTCATCCATATAGACACTCGGGTGCTTGACGTGTTAACAAAGAATTGAAAATTCTCACAAAAAAACGAACTCAATCTCTTTCTTTCTAGACAAAAGTATAATTAAATGAATCCACCGAATAAGACGTACAGAACCGTAAATAGTGACGTGAGGAAACAAATATATAAGCAATTATTTCATGTTGATTGAATGATCACAACCTTATTTTAGTCCTTCATACCATTAATCTTACGATAAAAAAAAACATGTAGGTACTTATTTTTTTATGAATTACAAGCGGAATAACGACAAGCACATATACAATAAGAGCTACCTAATGCTGTTCTTAGTAAAACAAGAATCCATGAAAAATGGTGAAACTTGCGTCATCTGTTAAATTTAATCTATTCTTCCCTATTTAAGGGCAGGCGGTAATATTAGAAAATCAGAATATCCTAGGCGCTAAGGCTCTGAGAATTACGACGCAATAATTTCGGGAGACGACTCGTAATTTTGGTACCCGATTGAGGCAAAGATAGTGTCGTTAAAGTACGCTATGTTGTGATGTATGTGGGTCGGGTGTGGTCCCAGTGATAACGGGGAACGTGTGATATCTTCCAACGAGAGATTTTGACTTTGGAAATGTCTTTTCGTTCGCTCCTGTTTCAAGAAAAAGTGCGATCCCCTTATATCTCGTAGAGTTGTTAAGATATGATATTGAAAAAAGGCGTCAAAAGACGCGTATTCAGGAGAGCTGTAAGGTGCAAAAAGAATTATTTAAAAAAGTCAAAAACGAAAAAATTTATGGCCGAAATTGTGTAAATAAAAATCATTTCTTTCCAAACTTTTGATTTTGGCGCTCGATATATTGGAAACGAAGAATGATATCAAAAATTTGAGAAAAACTCATCTGGACAATTTAGTCAGCTACAATTTACCAAAACAATTACCTAAAACAAAAATGATCAGGTTAAGGGGTTTTCCCTGTAGCCTAACCTTTTTGAAAAAAAGTCAAAAACGTCGTAGTTTTATTTTTTAACCTTTTCCTTATCACGACTTTATCGTCGCTCATCATCATCATCATAATCAACCCATAATCATCCCACTGCTGGGATACGGGTCTCCCTTCAATCGAAGGTGATTAAAGCGTATTCTGCCACGCTGCTCCAATGCGGATTGGCAGAGGCCGGTGTTTTCAAACCGCCCCAAGGCCACCGACTTGACCTAACGACTGTCATCCATGCGATAACAGCCGGGACCGATGGTTTAACGTGCCCTCCGAAGCACGGAGAAGCTCGAGAAAACGAAACCCATCCAAACGCTGGCTAGGGTCGATGTCGCTAAACCCATATGCGACCAACATTAATTTTTATGGCAAAATGTAAAATAAACTTTATTAATTACCTAAAAAATATTTTTATCATGTAGAATTACCTAATTGTACATGATAAAAATAGAAAAAAAAAACGATTGCATTTTTATATAGTAAATATAGCCCGCCCCATTTTTGGGGCGCTGCTGGGCGTTGGAGGCACCATTATAGTAAGAAAAGAGAAGATTAAAGTAGAAAGGAATCAATATTTACTATAAAAAATTCACAGATTTCGTGCTTCACACGACTATCGTGCACATTGGAAATGAATCTACGGAATTCGAAAAAATATTGTCGCTGAGCGACGAGGAGCTCGATAGCGTCGCTGTGTGGTGTGTCGCACTCTAATATGAACACGCAAGTTAAGCAACATCGACCCTAGCCAGCGTTTGGATAGGTTTTGTTATCTTGAGCTTTTCCGTGCTTCGGAGGGCACGACCCGTGGGCACGACCCTTTCTTTATAAGGCAGCGGGAATATAATTTCCCACCATATTTTTTAGGATTTTTTTTGAAAACGAAACTAGTGATCGAATTTATTCCTATGGCAACAAATTGTGGATTTCATATTATTATTTTTTTTATCTAGGAGTTAAGAACGGACGTCATTATTTTTTTTTATCTGTGACAGTTACAAATTTAAAAACAACTGAATTTCGACACCTGCTGTTAAATCTTTATGCATCTTCAAATTTTGCGACTTTCGAAAGATAAGTTGTTATTAAACTTAATGTCTTATGTATATTGCATTTGGAATAAGTTTAATTTTTCATTATATATTTACGAGGCTTTTCTTACACGCCTTTTTTGTGGTGTAAAAATATTCCCTTTGCCCGTGGGGTGACCAAATTCAAATTCAAAACTTTTATTTAGAGAATAAGCTTTCACAAACACGTTCTGTTGTCAGAGTATACAGTTGTAATAAATGATTTGCATAAATCTCGCACGAGACGAGCCAAGCGGAGCGCTAGTGCACTACCTTTTCTCGAAACGTTTCGTCGTTTTTTTGAACTCTCATAACTTTGTTTTGGATGATGTTAAATAGTTAAAAATTTCAAGATATAATGACACCAGTACAATCATTAAACATAAAGTTTGAATGTCGTAGCTATTATACTTGAGATTTTATTAATGTCTTAAAACCCCCGATTTCGTCACTTGAAAGTGTAGAGTTTGTGAAGTTAGGCCTTGTAGAGGTAGGGCGTGTAGAGTTAGAAGCTTGGCTCTACATAAGATCTGATAACTTTTTGACAGTGCGAGTCATTATGGTCTCGTCTTGGCAACATTTTACATGAAAATGTTTTTGGTGGAATTAATCTACTCTATATACTACTACTATTTCGGAAGCAAAAGCAAAATGACCACTGGTAAAAGAAATGGCGAAAGAAAACCTGTTACGGCCGTTTTTGGCATTTATAAATATATCGTGTTTTTTTTACCATAAAATTTAAAACTAGGTATGTACATACAACATTACGTCAATAAATAGTGCCATTAATTTGTCTTAACATAAAATTAAATCTAAAATATAAAATGCTAAATCGGTGTTAAAGATAGGAGCAGACCAGGCCCGCAAGGCAGCAACCGTTCTCGTGTATTTTCGAGTTGACGTGAGAGTCAGCCTGCCAGCCCCCATTACTGGGCTCACCATCAACAATATTATGAACAATATTGAAGGGAACAACAGTAACCCGACCCACAACGCCACCGCCAGTTTGGACAATTTGCGAGTATGACGTGCCCGTACACATTAACATCCTTGTCACCAATTATTTAATCTAAATTATATTAAAATGTAAATAATATAAAAAACAGCCCCATTTGGATGACACTACGACGCGTGTACGTACATATTACAATATTGAACACAATTTTTTATTTATGTAATTTATTGAACATTGACTGGCTTTTCACGACAAGTTTTAGCATTTCACCTTCGCAAGGGGGCCAGGGAGACCTTTCATTTAGATACTCGTTGATAGTATAGTACGCTTTACTGGTTAGGAATTTTTGACATTTTATTTAAATCGATTATTAGGCAATTTTTTTTATATATTCTGGAGTTTTATTATACATAATGCAAACTTTGAATCATAAATAACTTGCCCGCTTTCCTAAGCCTGAATTTAGGAACAGCTAATTTATTTCTGTGACGCGTATTGAAATTATGAATATCCACACCTGGTTATAGTCATGAATGTTTTTACGAACAAACATGATGCTGTCAAGAATGCACTGTGATGCCACCGTGGGAATATTAGTGCTTTTGAAAAACTCGCGAAGAGACTCTCGGACCACGTTAATCCTATTTCCTTTTTTGCTTATTACAGACTATCTGGCAAATGAGTAGGAGTAGAGAATACTTAACGACTAGCTGTGCCCGCGGCTTCGCCCGTGTGGAATTGGGCTTATGACTATAATAGTATAGACGGATTTAACAGTCTCCTATTACTACTGCTATAGTTTTTCCCCGAGACATCAGTGTTCTTTATTGTCTATTTGCTCGCCGCTGTGTTTTATTTAATTTTATCGTACCTAATCAAAATACCTAATGTAAAATCAGTATGAAAAATTAAAATTATATTAAAATTGAAATCGTCAGCTCAGTTTTACTAAAAAACTTTTATAGTGCGATTCAGAATCTAACAGTGCCATCTAGTGTATTTTAGAGGAACAAAATTTTAAATGGTTAACTCAAGTTAAAAAAACTTTCATACACAGTGCTACTGAATTTAAAAATGGTCGTTATGAGATATCGGGCGATTCCGACTCTGCAGTGAGTGACAATTTAAAAATTCTTAGGCTGTTGAAAATTTAAATGAGGGTAACTTCTATTCCTGACATCCGGTTCGATTCGGTTCGGTCCGGTTCGGTTCGGTTCCGTCCGGTCCGGTTTAGTCCGTTGTCGGTAGTTATGGTGTACCAAGTCTCAAGTTTGTAAGTGCGAGAAATATATTTTTTCTTACATAGTCAGGGTAGAGACCTTTAAATGACCATAACTTATTTTCCTGACATCCGATTTAAATGCGACAAAACCTATATTCTGTTCCAAGCCGAACTCTATCTTCCTTAAGTTAAAACAGCATTAAAATCCATTCAGTAATTTAGAAGATGTGTGCGTTCAAACAGACAGACAAAAAAAAAATTTTTTTAGCTTTTGTTACCTTTCTCTAACTGTTCCCTCTCCATTTTTGCCAAATATGTTCAGACATATCGGGGTCTACTGTTTTATTATATGTATATAGATTTACAAATAGTCAACGAATTGGAAGACATATTTTGTCTTCCCGATGTATCTGATGATGGTTTTGATACTGTATTGAACGATCCTAAAAAACTATGACGAGCCTAATGACGGGCCTATGGCACGGACACCTGATCCACCTAGCAGCATAATACCTCTCGAAAGTCGAACCTAGCAGTTCATCTGTTGATTTTTCATCTAGCCCTCCGTCGTCTGTCGTCCCATCCCAACGCGATCGTTCTAGGCGGGCAGCAAGATTTGAAATTTTACCCAATATATCTGGTACTCAACAGACCTCAGAACCTCAAGCCACACGGGCAGAGGGAATGTTTTTACCACCGTGTTTACATTACATAAAACATTAAAAAAAACAATCTAAAAACATAGTTTTTTTTATCTACCCTAGATGCTTATGTCCTATAAAGGGTTAAGCCATCGGTCCCGGCTGTTATCGATGGATGACAGTCGTTAGGCCAAGTCGGTGGCCTTAGGGCGGTTTGAAAACACCGGCCTCTGCCAATCCATCATTGGAGCAGCGTGGCAGAGTACGCTCTAATCGCCTTCGACTGAAGGGAGACCCGTATCCCAGCAATGGGATGATTATGAGTTGATATGTTGATGATGATGACCGACGATAAAGTCGGGATAAGGAAAAGGTTACAAAATAAAACTACAACGTTTTTGACTTTGTTCAAAAAGGTTAAGCTACAGGGAAAACCCTTAACCTGATCATCTTTGTTTTAGGCTCAAATTATAGCTGACTAAATTGTCCAGACGAGTTTTTCTCAAATTTTTGATATCATTCCTTGTTTCCAAAATATCGAGCGCCAAAATCAAAAATTCGGAAAGAAATGACATTTATTTTCACAATTTCGGCCATAACTTTTTTCGTTTTTGACTTTCTCAAATAATTCTTTTTGCACCTTACAGCTCTCGTGAATACGCGTCTTTTGAGCTTTTTATGAATATCATATCTTCACAACTCTCCGAGATATAAGGGGATCGCACTTTTTCGTGAAATCGAAGCCTATACTGAAGCGAACGAAAAGACATTTCCAATGTCAAAAATCTAAGAAATTTATATTATAAGTATTTATTTACGTAAATAATATCAGTCTATCTACATAAATAATTTATAAGTGAATTTTTTTTAAAGCAATTCGTGTGACAGCCCACGTTACATTTAGCACACTTTTTGAGTGTATTTTTATGGCATTCTGCACATCGTATTTGAGTTAGACTTTTTATTATAAGTGATCTATACGATCCAATCGAACATCATCTGGGATACGGCGCGCTTACGTCCGTTACGTTACTTCGGACGACCGATTGGTCGGGAAGTAGAATACATACCGAAGTACGAAGTTACTATCGCCCGTATGAAGCCCAGGTAATCTAAATGTTTTGCTTGTTGGCCTGCAGGTGACAGTCTGTATAATTGGTATGCATTATTTATGGATACATTTAGCGGCCACATCAGTAACTGCCAGTACCATTTCTTGCGGTTGATACTTACTCGTACGGTAGCAGGCTACATTTTGGTCAAGTCGGTTCTACTCCACCCATGTAACGGTTGTATTCTGGGATGCAGGAAGGCTGTTGAATGCTTATCCTTCTTTTTGCGCTACTAGACCAACGAGTAGCAGTTCCCATTGGTGCAACACCGTGACATGTAGATGCTACAGTACTAAGACAACATTAATTGTCGTTATACAGTACGAGTGTTATGCCAGTATTTTGGTCTGTTACTTGATGATAGGAGCCTTGAGACTCCTTTTTCATGACTTGTGGAGATCTCAATGGCGCCTTTTCCACTCTGTTAGTGCGGATTGTCCCGGTGCTATGCTGCCGAGCCTCCTTCAATGCTGACAGCAGACGAAATGATGTAAAAAAGTTATCAATGTATACTTTAGCATGAAATTCAGCCGGCAATTTTGAGATCAAGTTCATAGGAATGGAATCGCCGAACCTTTGCTGGGTTGGTGTCGGTCGTACTTGTCCGGAAGGAGTTCGAGGGTAGTTGTAAACGGATATGTCTCTGACCCGTTTTCTGTGCAGTCTGGTGTACTGCAGGGCTCACATCTTGGCCCTCTGTTTTTCAACGTCTTCATTAATGACATTGGCGATTGCTTCATCCATTCCAGTTTTTACCTCTACGCCGACGATCTCAAGTTCTTCCGCACTATTGACCGGGCCCTCGATGTTTCTCTGCTTCAGGAGGATGTTGATAGGCTTCAGGGTTGGTGCAGAGTCAATGATATGAGCCTCAACGTTTCGAAATGTCATTCTATTTTCTTTACTAAAAAAAAAAGGTTGATACTCCTGCCTACACAATTGATGGTTGTATACTGCAAAGCGTCAATGAAGTTAAAGATCTTGGTATCCTCCTTGACAGCAAGCTGTCTTTCCTACCACACATCAGAAATCTTACAGCTAAAGGTTTTAGATGCCTTGGGTTTGTCTTGCGTAATGCTAGGGATTTTAAATTGGTCTCCACTAAGATAGCATTATACAACGCGTACGTGCGATCTGGTCTCGAGTACTGTAGTGTGGCATGGAGTCCATTTTTCGAGATCCATAAGAGTCGGATTGAATCTATTCAGAAACGCTTCTTGTGGCATCTGACATTCTCTGCTCATCTCGGGAAGAAACTGTTGCACTATCAGGATAGGCTGAATCATTTCAGGATTACTACACTCGAGAGTCGAAGGCGTATGCTTGATACTGTGTTTTTGTGTAAACTGGTGAATGGTCTCCTCGATGCGCCGGTTTTTTTGGACACTGTTGCGCTGTCTGCTCCCAGCAGGTTACCCCGAGCATCTAGATTTAATATTTTCCAGCTGAATGTTTCGAAATCTTGTCTAGGTTACCACGCACCACTGGCCCGGATTATGAGACAGGGTAACACTTACTCTAAACTGGGCCATATTGATGTATTTGCTGACAATGTCACTAGAATTAAATCTTTTTTCAAATTTGATGGCAAACTTTGTAGAAATAATTTATAATTTGTAATTTCATATACCTAATATATTATTGTTATTTTGTTTATTTTTTATTTTTGACATTGTAATTTATTTTATTTTATTTTGAATTTATGATATTGTGTTCTTATTCCAAAATTGTTATTATAATTATTATTTTTAAGATCTGTTACTCTCATTGTTTACTGTGCGTGATGTCTTCACCTATAATTGTAGTGGCACTTGATGATGAATATTTTTGTTGTGTTTTATGTTGTAACGGTGTACTCTATGTTGGTGAACTAAATAAATAAATAAATAAATAACCACAGATCCTCCTACTCCCAATTCGGGATTCGTGTTTCCGGTACTGGCACCTTGGTACGGTTCAGCTTGGATCAACTATCCCAATCGCATGCATAAAGACCAATTCTTGAAGCCGTAACGTATTGGTTTACCATGAATATGTTGTGTCGTGCTGTGATGTCCGTAATACGGAATCACTGATTCATCCACACTTAGTTCATAAAAATATGGAAAATACTTTAGCCAGTTTTTATTTAGTTCATTCCATAGAGGTCTGACTTTATTAAATTTGTCTGTAGAATCCAGGTTACTATTTTCACTAACATGCAAGTAACGTAATATTTGTTCGAAGCGATTTCTACCTATAGCATTACCAGGGTGATAAGTATCAGCTCTAGTGTACTCCAATACATGCGGTTTCTTGCATATATACAGTATCCGCTCAACAAAAGTATGTCTAATATTAGGCGAATTTCATCAGAGGTAACACTGAAAGCCTCGTCTCCTTTTAGAAGTGCATACTTTTTGACATTGGAAATATCTTTTCGTTCGCTCCAGTGTAGGCTCTAGGTGTTTCACGAAAAAGTGCGATCCCCTTATATCTCGGAGAGTTGTGAAGATATGATATTCAGAAAAGGCTCAAAAGACGCGTATTCACAAGAGCTGTAAGGTGTAAAACGAATTATTTGAGAAAGTCAAAAACGAAAAAAGTTATAGCCGAAATTGTGAAATTAAAAATCATTTTAATTTCACAATTTCGGCTATAAGTTATAATGCAATGTGTCATAGGCATCATATACTTCCTCTTAACATAAGACGGCAAATAGCTGATGTGTCTGTACTAGTCAAAATTGCACAATGTTCATTAGATACACCGGATTTATTGGCGAAATTACAACTTAAAGTACCAAATAGATCTGTTCGAATTCCTTCATTCCTTGCTATTCCTCAGACTTCGAGCAATTACAGGCAAAACTCGTTCTTCATTAGATCAGCAAAAGTACTTAATAATCTGGCTGGCTGCCCTGAACTTGACTTATTTAACTCAAAACCAAAATCTTTTATTAATTGTATTTCTAAGTCGTGGTTTGATGGTTCTCACTCAGTAAGTAACTAGATATTTGTTTCATCAAACAAATAAGCATTTTTGCCACACCTATGCGAGAACATGTAAATGGTCCTTTGTATCAAAATAGTTTAATATTAAGATTTATCGACTGTATGTTTTCCGAATAAAATAAAAAAATAATTAGATTTTTTTCCGAATTGTTGATTTTGGCGCTCGATATTTTAGAAACAAAGTTTGATATAAAAAAATTGAGAAAAGCTCCTCTGGACAATTTAGTCAGCTATAAGTTGAGCCTAAAACAAAGATGATCGGGTTAAGGGTTTGCCCTGTAGCCTTCCTTTTCTCGACTTTATCGTCGCTCAGCGACAATATTTTTTCGAATTCCGTAGATTCATTTCCAATGTGCTCGATAGTCGTGTGAGGATCGAAATCTGTGAATTTTTTATTCCGGTTGGTATAATATTATGTACAATATGGTGTGTTCTATGTAGTGTATAAGTGATTGGACCATCCTGTGCTTTCTCATATGAAGCTAGACTGAAATGATGGTGATGAGAAGTCAATGGAGTCGATACTCGTGTCAAACTTATTGAGCACGTAAGTTAAGCAAGGGATTACAAATTTTTCCTCTTTTTAATATTAGTTTAGATTAAAATTGTTTATTTTAGATCTAAAAGTACGGCTTATAGACCTGGCAGCTAGGCTCTGTATTTGTGCCAACATACAATTTGTGAAATAGTCACAAAACAATTCCATTTTGATTACAAATTTTACGTGATATGAATAAAAGCGATGTTACAAACAACAACAAAGACTCTAGTTTGGCTTTTTAGACTATTTTCCAGATTATCCTCATCCTAGGTTCATTTCGTTTGTTTCAATTTCTTTTAGGCTTCACGAAAACATGAATTTCGTTTAGGTGCATGCCCAGACTAGTTGAAGTGATGGTTTATTTTTGTTAATGATTGATCAGATGATTGACAGTAAAAGATTTTGGGAACATTTTTTAATTTCAATTCAGTGGTAAATTTATTCCGCCTTTACGAGTCAATCTATTTTATCTTATACAAAGCTTTGATGTTACAAACTACAATTTTATTAGTAATAAACTTCCATTAGAAATTAACACGCTACAGAACACAACTTAAGCCAAAAATTCCGCGGATACGCCAAAAGATAGACGGCTTCTCGGGTCTGATATAAGGGCCTATACATCCACTTATCCAATGAATTAAGACCCCTGTAATTCACTCAGGATCCCCTATATCGTCCAATTTGCTTTGAAACGCGCGGGGAGTAAAGGTCCGATTAATTTGGAGTGCGAACCGTGGGTGCGGTGGAGCGATCCTCAGACACGCTTCTTACCCCTTCATGTTTGGGTTGTTAAGGGTAAGATTAAATTATTAGGATACTGTCTTTATTACGTGAAAATAAATTCAAGTCGATAATAATCTTGAAAGTCGAAAATACTAAATAGTTTTAATTATTTTATTGTTTGTAAATATATTAGTGTTTGCTGCTAACAATTTTTTGTGAAGCGAAGAAAATATATTAAAATTTAACTATTTTCATATTTTAATCTATTTTGTTTAAGTACTACATTTTAATTAAACTCTCAACAGTTTTTTTTAAATAACTATCTAAAATTGACTGTAATCTATAATACTTCAGAATGGCTGACTGACAGAGCAACGAACAACCACCGCTGATTGTAGAGACTTGAAACTTGGAAGATGTTCTTTGTATGACGTCGTGTACAGTCAAGAGCAGCCCCCTTACTCTTGAAGATAATTCCGCACGATCGCCATTGGATTGTTAATTTTAGGTTCTCTTTACAGCTAAATTAGCGTTAACTAAATACTAAACTAAATTAAATCGGATTGTATGCTAACAGAATAGTTAGTAAAGTATAAAATTTCAATGGTACGAATTAGGATTTGGTGTTAATTTTGCATTTGAAATTATACAGAATTTAAATTAAAATCGCGATTGCTATGCAGAGTAACTTAGCTGGTCGAACTTTACATATTGGACTTTGTACCGTTCTTAAGTTCTATGTTATAAGAGCCAAAATTGTAATGCAAGTGTAAAGCTCGACGTGCACCTAACTGTACGTCCAATAAGAAAGTAATTCCCACACAAAGCGGGATACACGCAAATAAAGCTCGAGTTTCCCTAGTAAAAATTCGTTACCCTAAGGTCGCCTTGAAAAGATTGCTTTGAGCAATAAGGCCGCCTTATTGCATACACACTAGTTTGTAACTTTTACTGTTTACTGTATTAATTGATTGTGTGTTGCAAATAAAGCTTATTCTATCTATCTATCTATCTATCTAAAAATAGAAATTTAAAATATTTAAGTTGTCCTACTGTTCATCAGTCACCTTTTCTTTTCTTTTATTTAAAAATAATATTTTATAAATATACTAGTCAAACCCGCGCAACTTTGTTTGCGTGTATTTATTTATGCACAGTGGCGCCATCTATATCATGACTGACTTTTGAATTTTGATCAAATCCTACGGGAGTCGCATACTTTTCGGGATAAAAAGTACCCTATGTGTTATCAGCTACCTACATACCAAATATCTTAAATATTGGCCCAGCTATTTGAGCGTGAAGAAGTAACAAACATTCCCATAACTTTCGCCTTTATAACATTAGTAGGATTATTGTTATTATTATTAATAATAATATTAATCCTTATTTATTATTAATAAACTTATTTAATTGACTACAATTTGGTCCACTCAGAGTCAGCAACAATTTTTCCTTATAACTATGTTAGTATTTACCATAGATTTATTATTACTTACTAGCGTAAGAAGATTGGCAATGCAAAAGAGATAGATCATAGCATACGCGTTTGTTAGAGCGAGATAGATAGACGAGACCATTTTTCCTATATACGCTATGCGCTTGTATTGCCCTAACGTCAGTCATGTTAAAACAAGTACAACTTATTTTTACAAAAGTTATGGGTTTTAAGTGTAGTTTTGGTGTCAATTCGACGTGATTAAATACGGTTACCTGTGCAGTCCTTGGATGTAACTCAAACTAAAAGAAAAATCCACAAAAAATATATATCTTGCTTGCACACATGTACATTCCATGCACACTAGTGTATTTTGTTTTTGGTCTCGAATCAATCAAACAAAGCCGATCTATAGGTACGCTAGTATATACTAAATCTATGGTATTTACAGAAAGGTTTTGTTTACAGTTAATATTATAATAACATATCTATAAAAGACTAACCAAGTGTATAACTACAGACATTTTCCAAGCAAAAGATTTCCGCATTCAGCTAGCATCGCAGGTTACAAGGTAAAGATGAAAGATTCCTTTGTTCGGCAATTTACGTATTCAACACAAGTGTGCGTTCGATTCTCGCGAACGGTACAAATATTTGCACGGCAGACAAAGCTCATTTGACAGTAATAGATTTTGAAGGTCGAATTACAAAATAAATACAGGTTAGAATTTCATGAGACACGTAACGTTGGTACCGTTTTACGAAGTGTTGATACTTTTCTATCACTCATTAGATAATGTGAAGTTTATAGATTCGAAGACTAATTGTCAACCTCAAGAAACCAAGTATGCAGCCCGCCAGATGGTAACCAGTCACCGTAGCTTATGGACGCTTGCAATACCGGGGGTATCAACGCGCGTTGCCGCCTCTGTAGAAAGTGGACCTTGGAGATCAGTTGGTCTTTCTTTAATCATCTCAGGAAAAATAATGCACACGTCTCTGATCTCTGGTTAAAAAAAACCCCTTGTACATTACAAAGCCTAGACTAATTTATGTTGTTAATCCCCAATGTCCAATCGTGCTGCGTAATATGAGGAAAAAGTTGGAACTCTCTATGGTAAAATAAAATCGTATGAAGAGTTGAATAATTAATCGTATGGACTACGTGAAATAAGTACAAAAAAGCAGCGAATAACCTGGTTATTAAAATAAATTAACAAAACAAAATGAAATCAGATTCTACGCTAATTAAATAGTCAAGTTTCAGGAGTACGAATTTGATTTAATTTAATATTTAGTTAGAGTTACTACCTAAACATAACAATCGAAAATAATTAATTACAAAAGTAAAGTCTCAGATGTCGACACCAATTTTTAAGCTGAAGTAGCATTGCGAATAATGTTTATAAAATGTTGATTCCAGCTAATAAATCTTTTAAAAAACATAACGTAAGTTTATGTAAACACAATAAAACAAAAATAAACGTTAATATAATGCTAAATACCTTTTTAATCTAACATTTTAATAGAGGCACGATTCAGATCAAAGGTTATGCATAAATTAATTTTAGATCAAAGTTACTATTAAAGACGTATTTACATTAATATGTAACGTAACTCAAGCCTAAGGCTTTAATAATCCAACTACCATCATTTAAACGGATATAATACGCAATGATTTACTTCCGGTAGCATAGGTAGTGACTTTTAGTGCCAAAGGATATAGGATCGATCTCTCTTAGGATATTTTTCATGTCATAAATCAGACAAAATAAGAAATCAAATCATGGTTGGACCAATGCATATTGGAAAGTGGTTATATTCAAAACAGTTATATTCAATAAAATATAAAACTGGTAGTCTCGCCCCACCATCGAAGTACCGGGGTAAAACTACCTACTGGTAATATAATAAACAATACTTCGTTTAATTTATTGTTTTAAAATATTCACTTTACTAGAGCAAGCTGGTACTTCTTGATTTATCAGATAGCGGTAGTGTTACCCCAACTAACCTTATCTATATTTTGAATAGTTAGTTGAACCGTAACAAATTTAAAAAAAAGGACGGGTTGCACTCCGGGAGTGCCGGCAGAAGTGAAAACTTAAACATCAACGTTGTACATTTTTGAATATTTTGGAATGGTTGGGGAATCTTACGCTTTATCGATCAGGCTACGGATCTGATGCGAGTTTAACATTTTTTACCCATCTGAAAAAGTGTCAAGCGCCGCTAAAGAAGTTCTCACTTCAATAAAATAATTTACTATAGTATAATGTTTTCCAACCATCTTTCAAATACTTAACCATCTTGGCATCCCACAAATAACAATGTCCCATCAATGACTGTGCATATCCATTGTCTGCAATTGACTTCGAAACAAATTGTCTGTTTTGTATTCAAAGGGGTCTGTTGTGAAAGGGGCGTAAATAAGAAATTAACAATTTTGCGAATTTACATATTTTGCTTACTTGTATATTTATTTTACTTTTATAAATTAAGCCATTTTCATGTTTAAATTAAATTTGTACTTTGTATTTTTTAGATAGATAGAATACTCTTTATTTGCATTACACACAGGAAAAAGTACAAAAACAATCTTATAAACTAGTGTAAAAGCAACAAGGCGGCCTTATTGCTAAAAAGCAATCTTTTCAAGGCAACCTTAAGGTAACGAATTGCTGTATGGAGTGGGCAGGGCTAGCACGACAAAAAAATAAATAATAAACAAGAAAATGATAGATAAGTATCTAGGACTAAATATTAAAACAAAAATTAATAAATAACTTCAATCAAATATTATATTACTATACTTACAATAATATATTATATAAATATTCATATTCAACCTACCATAAATACAAATTATACTGTAATATACATACAATACATATATACCTAATAATAAAATAAATAAAAATGTCGTTGTACTTGAAGGCAAAGAAAGGAATTAAAAACTAAGTGCTAAGAAGTGATTTTTCAACTGTCGTTTAAATTTTTTTAATTTTTTTTTTTATAATGACTAAAATTATTAATGGCCAGTTATTTCTTATCCAGAAAGTAGTCGTGGATAATAAATATTCATCATATCATGCTTATATTCTTCATAAGTTATTATACACTATATTTCCCTCATAATAATATCTCTTTAAAATATTTTATATAAAAGTAACAAATAAAAAGAATGATATTGATAAGACAAAATGAAGAAGGTATATCGTTTACAAAACTTAAGTGATATCCGCTTACCGACTTAGTTGTAAAAAAATCGTCAAAACAAACAGGCTACAACGTTTTTCACTTAAAATATTTTTCACTAAAAAACAACATTGGCTTTTTTGAGGGAAAAAAAAGAACAAATATTTTAACTTGACACCGAGCCCCTGGGTCAATTACTGTGGAATTTTAATTCCGTAAGTAAACAAGAAAAAAAACGAAATTAAAACTCTGGCTTGGGGAAGACGAAGATCTCAGCGGTCATCTATCATCCACTTTAATTACGAAACGAAATAATTAATTATGACTTACTCCTTTGTGCTTTCGCGGCTCGAATCTGGTTGATTGGGATTCATTGACATTTTTATGATTAATCGTGACAATGTCTAATGATCTCTTGTTTATATTTAACAAACCCTCATTTTATATACCATGATATTCTGAAAAGCTTTCTTTATTTACCTACTTATTAAGTGAAACTGTAATTCATCAAGTTTTCATAAGAGATGTAGGGCACAGCGGATAACCCGCTCAAACCGGAGCAGCCCGCCTGGGGAAGGACCTTACCGATCGTCCAAATAGCATTCGTCTCAGCCATGTTGTGTCCCTACGGTGAGTAAGGTCTCCAGAGCTCCACTTGGGGGGGTTGGGAGGGTTGGCAACGCGTCAGGGATACTCCCGGTATTGCAATCGTCTATAGGCTACGGTGACGGCTTACCATCAGTGGCCCGATTCTACTAACATAAATGCACCAATGGACTCTCAAATGTGTCTCAATCGTGTCTCAAAAGAATGCCGATAGTGTATCAGTGGAATAGTTTTTGACATTTGTTATGGACTTAAACAGTAACATAATGTTTAACTTATTTGTGGCCGGCCGTGCTTGTTTGCCACCTTTGTGGTGTAAAAAAGTTTTGAATTATAACATGTTCTTTTTTTACATCCAGCGAGGATGAATGTCGAGGCGATCCAGCTCCTCGATAATACGGATATAGTGCGTAGACTCAATAGAACCAAACCGTTCGAACTAGTGTAGTGATTAGTAACAATATAACAGTGTTAATATAGTGTAAACAAAGACACATGAACAAAGTGACTTCCCCTTAATAGAGACAGTAAGAAAAGTGCCGATGGACACATTCTTATATTACAACTTTATAAAACTAGGTCAACGTAAAATTACTCATTAGTCTGTATTTAGGCTAGATTGTAATTATATTAGCGTATTTAATAATATCAATTAGTATGCTACAAAAAAAAAAAACATCCAGCGAGGAGAGTAAGGTGCTTAGAGATACAAACCACATGTCTAGTTCAATCAACAGTAATGTTGAGTCCAGAAGTGAGACCAATCGATCAGAGAAAATTTGTTTGAGACAAGCCACCATGAAACGTAATTCCAAAAATATGGAGTGACGTTTCGTTGAATCCTAACCAGTTTTGAACCTCATTCTAACTAGTAATGTCTTTTTTGACATTACTAAGTGTTTCGTTGTTTCGGATGGACACTTTCATGAATGCCCTGAAAGAAAGATCTACCTCCCTGACCTATAAAATTAAAACTAAATTAAAGAATATTTAATATGCTTCAATAAATAAATAATTAACTTTAAAAAAAAAAAAAACGACTTCAAATGTTTTTTTTATTATTAAATTTAAATGGGACCACCCTTGAGGTATTACCTATAAGCCGAAAAAAGATTTGTTCAAATCGGTTCATAATTGGCGGAGTTATCGCGTAACAAACATAGAAAAAAAAAAAAAACATACGGGTCGAATTGAGAACCTCCTCCTTTTTTGAAGTCGGTTGAAAATGAATATCAAGCGTATAATTTTTCATCCATTCATACTAATATTATACCTGAATGGGAAAGTGTGTATGTCTGTATGTTTGTCCGTCTTTCACGGCAAAACGGAGCGACGAAATGACGGGTTTTTTAAGTGGAGATAGTTGAAGGACGGATACGGCTACTTTTTGTCTCTTTCTAATCCCCCACTTCCCTAAAATGAGAGGGTGGAAGTTTGTATGGAGCATTCCGCAATTTTCAAGGTAGAAAGCCAAAAATTGGTTTGCGGAGCATTTGTGACTAACCAAAAAAACCAACCCCTTAAAAGAGGGGGTTAAATTTTATACGGGACTTTTCGCAGTTTTCGATGTAGAAAGCTAAAAATCGACTCTTTGTTACCAACGAATAATACCTGCGAAAGGCATACCTGCATACCGTGTTACCCCGAATTTAACGCAAGCGAAGCCGCGGGCAAAGCTAGTAATATAATATATTATGGTAAATTTTTGTCTGACATTTGTCTTGATTTTTATTATGATCATCATATTCACATTCTGAAAATTATTATCGTAAAAAGAACATTTTTTCCATGTTCCAAACATAGCTACAAGTCTCTTCATATACGTATAGACTAAATAGCTATACTGACGCGTCTCAAAATACACCATTCTTGTTTGATATATCACCAAATATGCTCTTTATTCTGCAAACATCATTTCACGTTATGTTTCCAATTACGAGGAACGTATTCTGAATTGCCAAACGGTCGGTTTTGTGCGCGTACAACATTTCTAGGCCAATTGTGGGTGTTCCTTAAACACTCGAAGCTGCCTCACGTACATCTATTGAATTAGGCTACCAGAGATTTGTAAAGGAAAACAGAATAGTATGAACTAATTGCATTTATGTAAACGAACGTACTTACATTAAACCAGCAGTGCTTGCATCTCCGTCTCCGTGTGAAGTTTCGGTATTTTTTACATACCGCAAATTAACGATCATGTAAGTGAAGTTACTTTTTAGTGGCTTATCTCCCTCTCTCCTCAGCTCTTGGTTTTTCCCCCAAGCTAATATAACCTCAGTGGTCGAATAAGTATCAGGGCAATAACACCATTTGGAAGTGGTGTCGCTCATAAATGCAATTTACTAACGACACCCGAATCGTTTAACAACGCGATAGTTTGGTAGCAAAGCGTGGCATAATTTTTTTTCTACAACAGTATTTAACAACCGAGCTTTCTGTTTGCTTCCTTCTAATTTCTATAAAAAACATACCTTCGAAAACAAGCAGTGAACTCGATCCAAAACCAATTCCCAAGCATAAGTCAAACTTGAAAAATCGACGTAACTCGCTTTACTTCCTAAAATCCCCGCATGGTTGTAAAGAAGGGAATGGCATTAAGAAGTTACGGAAAAAACGTGTCACAGATCGAGAGACTAATAGAAAAAATCTACAGAGGCGCCACACGTCCCCTTTTTATACCAAACTCTGTGGAAACGTGACCGGGGATTATATTCGTTGTGATCATTGATCAACTACTGTAGAGACACAGATTGAGATTCATATTAGAACTAGACTCACGTGGTGGCTTCGTGTCGTTCCTGGTATGTCGGAATAAAAACAATCTTATAAGCTAGGTTGTATGTTGTACGTGGATTTTTTCAAACAAAATCATTAAGACGTTTTTGTAATATCGATAAAGATCCACAAATTCATCCCATACAAAATTTCGCATTAAAAAATTTGTAGTATTTCATAGGTAAATAATAAGGCATGTTTTTATATTATTCTTCTACTGTAATATTTAATTTGAAAAACTTATTTTTTAATTACTTATATATAAAATTTCTTCTAATATAATTTGTTATTGACTTTAGCTCGTAATAATAACAAATCGTTTTATATAATATTTAACAATCATAATTATTATTAAGAGTCTATAATAATGTCCTACTAGTCCTACTACAGAGCAAATGACAATTATGAACAAACAGCCTCCCTGTTTGTTCATAATGTAGGTATTTTTTTAATGATTTTGTTTGTAAAAAAGCTCGCAATTTGAAATCGCATTTTCACCATGTTTAATTGAAAATAGAGTCATTTAGAAGTTTTCAAGCTGATATTTGAGTTTAGTATTCCTTATTGTCTATATCAGTAGTTGATCAATGGTGTTGGTACTAAAATTCCTGCCAGATCTGTGTGTTTGAGTACTTCAGACGAATTTATTGGGAATGACGCTTCATTCGGTCGACGCGACCGCAACACCGAGGCAGTGGTCACATGGGAATATATATTCTAATAGTTTAACAGTGAGTTGCAAATAACTATTTTAATAGAATAGAATATTTATTTGCTCAAATTAAGGTAAACAGATGATCTTAAAAAATATTACAGAGTTCTTTGATATAATTATAAAAATATTCACAACGGAGCTGGGATAAAATTTGTTGTGACGAAATTCAAAACTTGCTACTATTGAATAACAGCACTGACGCCGACTATGTGTATGAGCCCTAAAAGCGGAATCTTAAGCTGATGCCGCGTTGCACGATGCGACGTCGCATCGTGTATGTGTGTGTGAGCCCTTAATCTGACGCACTTGAGTATTTCAAGTTTTCGATTTTTTTTTACTATTCTGGTGCCCTACGGAGAACCCCCCTAGTTGAAGAATCTAAAACATGGTTTTGATACTTAATAGGGTACCAGATATCCCTTAATATCTTAGTCTGACGTGGTAGAGCTGACGTGCAAAAATTCCTTCTTAGGCTCCATTACCTTATATGAAATGATCAATAACTATTAAGTGCTTTGTCATAAATGACTTAGTGACTGACTGAGAATCAACGCACAGCCCAAACCGCTGATCGTAGAGACATGAAACTTAGGGTTAGGATGGGTGGGTTTTTGTATGACGTAGGCGTCCGATAAGAAAGGATGTTCCGGAATTCCCACGGGAAAGCACTCAAACGAAGTTGCGCGGTTTCCCTAGTGGTCAATAATTTTTAATCGATAAAAGTTTGTTTTTTAAATTTAGTTTGTCAGTTATATGGCATTATGATATTTTCGTTTGACACCAATTTACTCGCTGTTGATATCAATTTCAAGAAGCACATGAAAGGAAAAAGAGAACTAAACATCAAAATCAGTCCTGCCAAATCTGGAAATCCTTTTAATTACAGCCTACCCTTATTGCTTGTGTAAGCCTTGGGGCGTATTCTCACATTTTTTCTTACCCTGTAAATTATTATTAATGGGACATTATATCATCGTTACCGGGTTTTGCTCTCCCAAAGGAGACGTATTTTTCTAATTACGTTGTGCTAAACATAGACTAGAGAATTGAGCTTTGTTTTCAAACATACTTAAGAAAAACCGTAAGGAAAGTCGCAGGAAGCCGCTGGATGCAGGCTGCTGCCAGCAGGTCGCATTGGAGGCGTTTGGGGGATGCCTATGTGGACTTGGACTTCTCGTGGCTGAGATGATGAAAGAAAAACATTGTTTTATTTTATAACGTATGGTGATGGTATACCTACATATTTTGACAAGCCTAGTGGCTTGCAGTAGTTATTTTACCTCTAGCTTATTTTACATCAAGGATCGTTAGATTGGTTTTGGGTCCCAGGACATTGTAATTAGAAAAAATACATTTTGTGCGATCTTGACTGCAGTGCACAAAAAGTCTGCTTGCATTTTTCACAGATTCAACCCACACGACGCATATTTACTTATACGTGCAGATGGCTGACAAAATGTGCGTCGAATGCGTTGATGCGTGGCGTAGCGGAGCACGAACTGCCAGAGTTGTTGGGATTTTTGTGGGCCGTGCATTTTAGTCTTGGCGTAGCAATACGCGGTGTGGAACGATCTGCTAGAACTTTACGGATTTTTTATGCGTCGGAGTTTTCGCGCGTCGTATGTTTTACTGCATTTAATTGTATAGGTTCTATTTTCATATCACACATTAAACTCTATAATTACTAGTTACTTGTATACCTACGTTATTATTTTAACGCATCATGGAACAATTTAGAATGAATTTCCATTGCCTCAAACTCCACCCTGCAAAACAAAATACCTTTAATAAAATTTATATTCACATACCCACCTCGGGAGTTTCAAAACTCACAAATGAAGCTAGTTTCCTACTTGTTCATAGAACTTGGGAGTTATAAGATGGTGTGAGAAATCGAGACGTCGATAGCGTTCGCTCCTCACAATACGACTAATGATGCCTGACAACTGTACGGTCAGCAGAAAAGTGTATACAATATATTTTAATATTTTTTTAAAATAAGTCTCACGGAATGGATGTTGAATAATAATAATATGCGTTATATTCGCATCTATATACATTTAAAAATTAATTTCTATACGTTAGTCTCGATAAAACTCGAGAACGGCTGTACCGATTTAGCAAATTTTGATCTTGAAATGTTTATAAGAATTGCGAGGCAAATACCAAAACCGTCAATTTTATTTTTCCTTATAAACGGTTCCTACCTGTCAAATATTGATTATTTTGACAGACAGATAAAGGTGATACGAAGTTCACCGGGTCAACATAAATTTGTGTTATTTCTAATTAATTCTTTTTGTTTATTATTTTGTGTTATTCTATTATAAATTTGTGTTATTTTATATTTTTTATTAAAATGATTTATTGTTCTTCCATTGTACAGCGATTTGGTCATATTGTAATGTTGTGCAACTTGAAATTAAATAAATAAAACACAAGTTAAATCAAAAAGTACCAGTGTACTGTAGCTGTATATGTTATATTCCCTCACCGAAGGGGCGGTTACGTAAACGACACTTTTGGTTTGATAGCGAGTGACCCCGCGTGCAAAAGTTTCGGGCACATTTTACTCATGAGAGTCCGATTGTATGAAAAGTTAATAATGACTAGTGGTGATGGACTACCGAGTATAAGGTTCTCAACGGCTAGAATAGATATATAGATCTTTATTTGCAACAAAAAACAAGGTAATATATTAAACACTAGCTTTTGCCCGCGGCTTCGCTCGCGTTAATTTTATGACATAGGTAGATCTCGTTTTACAACAAAACAACCCATAGCGCGACTTGTGGCGCCATCTGTTGGCCGAGCCAGCGCCCTCTATAGTAGAAAAAATATTTTCCCATTGGAATGACATACTTTCACGGGATAAAAAGTAGCCTATGTTGGGCTCTGTACCCCTGACAATATATATACAAATTTTCATAATGATCGGTTGTTTAGTCAAGCCGTGAAGGAATAACAAACAAACAAACTCACTTTCTCACTTATAATATTAGTAAGGATGAATAACTACAGACTAGTGCATTGGCAATAACGCGGCCATTATGGCTGAAATCTTTCAAGGTAACCTTAGGTTAACAAATTTTTATCTAGAGCGGACAGGGCTAGCAAGGCAAGAATATTTTTGCGATATGTTGTGGCGTTGCGTTTACTGTAGTGACGGTATGCATGCCTGTAGCACGATAGATTGCTTTCCATCACAACACAGTGACGTGAGTTACAGAACACCATTTTAAGTCTTAAGCTACCACTTGTTTTCCTTTTTACGTCTTTTTTATTTACTTTTTTTATGTAAGAGGTTGGCAGACGAGCATGCGCGTCACCTGATGTTAAGTGATCACCGCCACCCATGGAGCACAGGGACACCGGGGGAGTACCTGAGCCTGCAAGTGCATGAACTTTGAACGTTTACTATGAAATTCGGTTTGAACATCGGAATATTCAAATTCGGGAAAAAAATATTTCGGGGTATTGTAGTGTACTGGTCATCAGTGTAAATAGGTATGTGGTTCAATCCCACAAAGATTGCAAAATGATAGACGGGTTGATAAATAGGCGATTTACTTTTTACAAGAGTTACGATTTGAGAAATAGACGAGTTGCTACATAGGATAGCTACTTTTACACCGACTTGATACTAACTCGTATATATGTCTCAATATTTTTTTTATGTCATACAGTAGACAAACAAGCAAGCGGGCCACCTGATTTAAAGCGGTCACCGTCGCCTATGGACATCAGTAGCCCCAGGGGCTACCAATGCGTTGCCTACCAAGAAAGTTGGAGGAAAAGAAGGAGGAATGGAAGGGAAAGAAGGAGGGGGAAAGAGGGATAGGAATTATAAATATATTTAAAACACAATACCTACCCATTTCGGTATTGTAAAAAATGCGCACTAATTCCTAAAAGCGCTAACGGTAATGTTTGAGCACCTACGCCCATTAATTTAATGAAGACCTTAACAATAATCCTTTAAATAATACCGCTATGAAAAGCTTAGAGTATTTGAATTTGTATGGGCATATAATCCGATTGTAGTACGCGAATTTAATCCCAACTCGTCAAAGTTTCAATTTGTCACGAAAACAATTACTGCGTATGTACAAATTCAATATATTTTTCAATTGTTATTTTAAAATTGTAAAAAACATTGCCACGTTTTGTGTGATCATAGTTTAACCCTTAATGATTCGTTGACGGACCGACTCTAGGTTTTAGTAGCAATACGGCAACTACTAAAGCCTATTAAAGTCATAATTAAGTTAAATAGTATTTTATTTAGTTGTGAAATTAGTCTAAAAAAATTATTAGTTTATGTGACTAATTAAAACGGTGACAAATCAGGAATGAATAGTGAAATTTAACACCACATTTACTGCTATTTATTGAAAGCAGATTAGTTTAATGGACCGAGTTAGAAATAGTATATTATTGTGTTTACTGTTAATAGTCATTGTCTTAATTAGTTATAGTCATAGATTTAGTATATACTAGCGTACCTATAGATAGGCTTTGTTTGATTGAGGCGAGACCAAAAACAAAATACACTAGTGTGCGTGGAATGTACATGTGTGCAAGCAAGATATATAATTTTGTGGATTTTCCTTTTAGTTTGAGTTACATCCAAGCACTGCACAGGTAACCATATTTAATCACGTCGAATTAACATCAAAACTACACTTAAAAACCATAAATTTTGCAAAATAAGTGGGATTTGTTTTAACATGACTGACGTCAGGGCGATACAAGCCCATAGCGTGTATAGGAAAAATGGTCTCGTCTATCTATCTCGCTCTAACAAACGCGTATGCTATGATCTATCTATTTTGCATTGCCAATCTTCTTACTCTAGTAAGTTATAATAAATCTATGGTTATAGTGGTCGCAAATCATCACTACATAGTATAAAACAAAGTCGCTTTCTCTGTCCCTATGTCCCTATGTCCCTATGTCCCTTTGTATGCTTAAATCTTTAAAATTACGTAACGGATTTTGATGCGGTTTTCACCAACGGATAGCCTGGTTCATGAGGAAGGTTTATGTATAAAATTTGTCAGGATTTTATGTAAATTGGCTGAAATATAAAGATTATTGTTGGGAGTGTCGGAAAAAATCAACCGCTTGGGAGCTGTCGACGAAAACGCTGGCTAAACCCTTTGAGATATAACAAAACAAAAATTATAGGATATTCCTCTTATTTAGGTCTCCAAAAAAGTCCGCGATAGCATATATTTATCGTATACGGATAACTTACTATAAAATAAAAAGCGATTTCCGAGTAATAATGCGGAAATAGCGCCATCTAGCGTAGAATAGAAAGAACTTGAATTGGAAACCGATTTTGACGAATACAATATTAATCCTTATCCAGTTAACTACGTTAGTTACCTTAAGTATTTCATGTACATTATTATAATCTTTACATCATATTATTTAAATAGATACTTTAGAAGTTATAGCAAAAAATTTACGCGCTTGCCGAAATTAGTTCAAGTTCTTTCTATTCTACGCTATTCAAAAGCATCGCGCTATGGTTACGTTTTCATTAAATTATAAATATCGCGCGAAAATTAAAGCACTTTAAATCTATTACGCTAGGTGGCGCTGTTTAAAAATAAAATTATAGATACTTACATACTTTTAATTTGTTTATGCTTCACAATTTGAATTATTTAAAGTTAATATTAAGGGTGCATTTTATTTGTTTCGTGTTATAATTTTTGATACAATTTATTGTAAATAGATAGATATGGATAGACACTTACATACTCGCTTCAATTTAGTCCTTTGTTTGGGCTTATTTTAACATCTGTCGCATTTTTTAATGGTTTCGTGTTGATTTACGTTATCTTTGAGTTTTTTTTTTATTGACAGATTATAACAATTATTTAAGTTTAATTAGCAATATAAAGTACCTATTTCATGACAATTTAATCATGCCTCGACGAAAGTCTAATATAAGACGCAGTACATCTTCTGCCAAAAGAATTCGTTTGAGTCGAAGCAACGAAAATGATCAAGAGAGGGATGTTCGTTTATCGTTGGACCGTGAAAGGCATGTTTCCCAAAGAGCGCGAGAATCGTCGGTGGATCGCACAGTTCGTTTATCGTTGGATTGTGAAAGGCATGTTTCGCAAAGAGCCCGAGAATCGTCGGTGGATCGCACAGTTCGTTTATCGTTGGACTGTGAAAGGCATGTTTCCCAAAGAGCGCGAGAATCGTCGGTGGATCGCACAGTTCGTTTATCGTTGGACTGTGAAAGGCATGTTTCCCAAAGAGCGCGAGAATCGTCGGTGGATCGCACAGTTCGTTTATCGTTGGATTGTGAAAGGCATGTTTCCCAAAGAGCGCGAGAATCGTCGGTGGATCGCACAGTTCGTTTATCGTTGGACTGTGAAAGGCATGTTTCCCAAAGAGCGCGAGAATCGTCGGTGGATCGCACAGTTCGTTTATCGTTGGACTGTGAAAGGCATGTTTCCCAAAGAGCGCGAGAATCGTCGGTGGATCGCACAGTTCGTTTAGCGTTGGACAATGATAGACATAACGCTCAAAGAGACAGAAACGCCCGAAGATAGACATAACGCTCAAAGAGACAGAAACGCCCGAAGATAGACAACTCCGCTTACGTAACGACCGTATTCGTTGCTGGAATCGACTTAACTACTCAATGTTTTTCACATGGACAATTGTATGTTGCCCTGTCACGTGTAACATCAAAAAAAAAAATTATGTTTGTTTTTACACGAAATGACGCAGAAGTTGTCAATGTGGTATATAAAGAAATATTTTAGTATGTTAAAAAACAAACTAAAATATTTAAGTATACGACTGTTTAAAACAGGCAGATAGTTATAACCCGTGCGAAGCCGGGCCGGGCCGCTAGTTACTTATATAATAAAGGCGAAAGTATGGACGAAAGTTTTTTTTTATATAGTAGATTTGAGTGAGTTTGACCTCAATCTTGCCTGATGTTAAGCAAAGATGAGGTCCAGGATGGTACACGCAAACTCACAAAATGCCTATGCGCTCTCAAAAGTTTGCAATGCATGTATTTTACTCTAACATGCGAAAATGGTTGGACAGATTTCCTTGAAGGTTCAAAGGTAGCTTATAACACGGATTAACACATAGGATAGTGTTTATTATGCAGAGCTCGATGGCGTCGCTGTGTGTCGCACTCTAATATGAACGCTCAAGTTAAGCGACGTCGACCCTAGCCAGCGTTTGGATGGGTTTCATTATCTCGAGCTTCGCCGTGCTTCGGAGGGCACGTTAATCAATGGATGACAGTCGTTAAGCCAAGTCGGTGACCTTAGGGCGTTTTAAAAACACCGGCCTCTGCCAATCCGAATTGGAGCAGATAAGATAAGATAATTTATTTGCGAAAATAAGGTAGGTAGGTACATAATGGTGTTACATAAAAATAAATATCAAATCGTGGCAGAGTACGCTCACTATCACCTTCGATTGAAGGGAGACCCGTATCCCAGCAGTGGGATGATTATGGGTTGATATGATAGTGTTTATCTCGAATTTATTTAAACAGGAACATCGAAATTTCGCGGGCATTGGTATACAGCTGCCTTCAAGTATTTAAAAAAATATATTTCAAACTCTCTCATTTATTACAGTAACAGTAGAATATATTTTTCTCTTATAACCTACTAGTAAAACCCTCGCAACTTCGTTTGCATATATCTCGCTTTCCCGTGGGAATTTTGGAAAATCTTTTCTTAGTAGGTACACCCGTAGGTAGGTAGGAGACGTCGTCGTAAGGAACCTACATTCCAAATTTGGATAAGGAACCTACATTCCAAATTTGGAAGCTTAAATTAAATCAGTCAGTCAGGACTTTGAATTTTATATATATAGATTAATAAACCGGGAGGAATTAAACGCGATCAGGTTGCACCGGCTGTGGTCACAGGCAAACTGAGCTGGTCGAAACGTCAGGCAATATCAAGGTATGATCGCGGCAGTACTCGATCTAAATATAATAATAAAAAAATAAATAGGCACAATTCATACATATTGAGCTAGCCCCAAAGTAAGTTCGAAACTTGTGTTATGGGATACTAACTCAACGATATTATATTTCATAACAAATACATATATAGATATACATCCAAGACCCGAGGTCAATCAGAAAAAGTTCGTTTTTCATCATGACCCGACCTAGGATCGAACCCGGGATCTCCTGGGTAGCGGTCTGGCGTGGTAACCATTACGCCACGGAGGTCGTCATTTATCTATTTACTAGCTGACCCGGCAAACTTTGTTCCGCCTTAGAGGCACTACCCTACCCTACCCCTACCCTACCCCTACCCCACCCCACCCCTACCCTACCCTACCCAACCCCTACCCTACCCCTACCCTACCCCTACCCCACCCCTACCCTACCCTACCCTACCCCTACCCCTTCCCTACCCCTACCCTACCCCTAATCGAGTTTTCATTGTTTTTAAGATGTATTCTGCTATTCGAGACGGAAACAAATCCAACCAATTTAAAAACCATGGCAATCGGTCCAGCCGTTCTCGAGTTATAAGTGTTGTAACAAACACGACTTACTTTTATATATATAGAAGATTAGTTTATAATAATGCAAGTTTAAAAGTTATAATTTTTCTGTTGTCTGTACTTCATCAAGTAGTAGAAGATAGCTCAGAGCAGGTCAGGTGTGCCCGTCGGCCACTCGGCGGCTTTTAGCGCGATTGCTCGCGTAACCCGTACAACTACTTCTCAAATGTGTTAGAATGAGCATTCTTTATTCTTTCGTCCTTTTAAAAGTATAATAATAATAAATTTTATACAATTTACATAGTACCATATAGGCTTAAGTGGAACAAGTCTAGAAAAACATTATTATACAACATAATTAAACTTTGCACCCGACTTTCGACAGAGTTACATATGCCGTGGTCACGGGGAGACTGAAGTAAGAAAAACATATTCTTATTATTTACGCACAACAAACAATTTTTTCTTATAATTTTTGGTTTAAAAATACATAAAGGTAAAATACATATACAATATCGTTTTGTCACAACGCGAATTTTTTTTTTTGAGATTAAAAATATACAAACGTCAGTAACAAGTCGGCAACATAGCGAAATCTAAATAATCTAGTTACAAAATTTAGCCTAGAATATTCTAAATATTTTGGTGTTTAACTGTAATTATCCTGGGTTTCGCGTAATGGCGTCCATTGTAAGCCCAGTGAATACTTTAATGAAATATTTGGTTGTATATTAAATTGTGAACAATGCGGATTATGTGACTACGGATGCGAGCCGCAAGATCAGATGGGAGTTCTTTATATAATGTTTCACTTAACTGTAAAACTCACTGAAGCGGGTCGCGGGTCGATTGGCTGTATCTGTATTTCATATATTTGTATGAATGTGTTCACACTAAAAACGACGCGATAGAACGCGTGGATGTCATCGCGATAAAGGAACGCTATACCGAAACGCACCGCTCGACCGCGCGGCTAGGCGTTGTACGTGTGTAACGTGTGCATAGAGGCCCATACCGGCATGAGATCCGCTTCACCGTTTACCGCGGCGGTGCGCGTTGTCGTGTGAAAATCGCCTAAGTATTTCATTAAAATAATTACGTATAGCGATTGCATAATAGGTACATATAGCAGACATTACCAAATCACATAATTATGAACTTTATTGTTATTATTATTAGGATTATTATTGGGATAATAATATTAAATGGAATAGTGCTTACCAAATACTCAACACAGATAATATAAGGAAATTGCTAGTGTGGTGAGTGTACTGAATCACCCACCACTTCACTAGTAATATTCAACAATAGGCAATTTTATGTTAATTTACTCCATGTGCTGAAATGGAGACAATAGGAAAATTATATTATTATCGTTTCTAATGGCTGTATACAGTGTTATGTGTAGACATGCAAAATTACAGCTTTCGCAGACGTATGGACAGACGGATAAAGCGAACTATAAGGGCGCATTTAGACGACGTGAAACTTTCCGCGCTGCGACCGTACGGTGACTGCGCGAAAACATTTGTCCATAGCATATTGAACTTTATTGACTAGTCCACAACGTACACATACTTGCGTGCGTAAGGGTTCTTTGTTAGTTTACTACGGAACCCTATATACGCAGACTTCCCTGCGCGTGCTAATCGAATTATTGAGTTATTTTTGTAGGATTTTCCATATTACTCGAAAGCAATTTGATTTGATTTGGTGCACTAAAGTTTAAGGTGCTGATAGACTTGAGCATTCACTTGTAATGAGCATTCTTGCGAATGTTACATCACAGAAAAATTACGAGAACATTAGTTGCTCGCTAAAATGTTCTCGTAATTTTTCTATCGAGCGTTCTGGCGAGCATTGTAGATTCAGATTAGTTTGCCACCATCTTTTGTTCGCTAGAATGCTCATGATGTTCGTAGTAATATTTGGCTCTATGCTTGGCTCGGCTCGTGGCTCGGCTTGTCATAAAAACGGCGAATGCTCGATGTTCTGTTACAAGTGAATGCTCAAGTCTATCAGCACCTTTAAACAATGAAAGAGGACAAAGGAATGCATAGAATTTTATATTTATCAATAGTATTGATATTGTAGTACAAAGTTTATATATACATATTATTTTATTTATACATACATTATTAGTTTAAAAATCATTGTTCCAAGTTCTCTACCCTGGTTACCTCTTTCATTGGTTGACTGAACACGATTTCGAATGAAGAATGCTAATGACGTCATAAATCCACACCACAAATCATAAATATCAAATTGTACGCCAAAATACCTCACGATAACCCTTCATTTGAATTATAATCGAATTTAATATCACGAAGTCCCATCCCAGCAGTAACCACTATTCATAGTAACTAACACTACATTACGGGTATAATACTACGTAGCAATAATTATGAATTGTTGGGCCATTTAACAGATACGATACGATTACGAAACGATTTAAACCCTAAACCTACGCATTCAGTTCGCATCCATAGTGGCGACTTTGTACGCAAGAATTGATCGCCACAGCGCACACCTCCGCGGACGGGTATTCATTTTATTTGTACAAATAACTAGCTAAACCTGCGCAACTCATTTCAACTTCATTTGAAAGAAGAAAGAAAGAAAATATATTTATTCTGTACAGCACATGAGACACAAGACAACAACAGCATTTTACACATACAAACAGACAGAAACATTCACACAAAAAAGTTACACATTAAAACAAAATATTAAAAGCCTAGCCTATGAAAAAAGTCTTTGCGTGTTTTCTCGTGAAAATTTTGGACAGTCCTTTGTTATCGGATGCCTACGTCATCCAAAAATCACACCCTCCGAATTTCTGGTCTACGATCAGCGGTTTAGGCTGTGCGTTCCGACAGTCAGTCATTCACGACAAAACACAACCCGTGAAGCTGATTGACGTCATAAATGAAAACACTCAGCCCGTAATAAAAGTCGGACAGTGTTAAAAGCCGTCATGGTTAATCACACGCTGTCCGTAGCAGGGCAGTGTAACTTCGGTACGCACGTGCTAAATTACAAGCATGTTATATCACATTAGTCAAAAGGCCCAACCCCTTGGGCAAATGTTTATTTTATTTAGTTCCTCGTCAAATTCTGTTTCTCCGTTTTCTTAATCTTTAGGATTTCCCGCTACCTAAAATGATCTCCATCTTGGAGGGAATCAAATATTTCTTAATCATACTTAGGTATAAATCAAGTGTTTTATTTTTTGGGTCGTTGCGCTTTTTATAATGTTTTAGTTTTATAATCTACCAGCATTTTGAAAAGATCATTGACGATATGCCAAAAAACTCTGTTCAATTTCAAAGATAAGAATGTTGGTACATGGTCCACCAGAATGTTTAAAAAGTTTTTTTTGTTTTCTTTTGAGTACACAGAAGGACATAGACCACTTTTTATCTCGTAGAATTCATTCTTTGAAAGGGGAAAAAAAGATTTTTTCTACTATAGATGACATTGCATGGCACTGCAATCGCCATAATCTTATTATAAGTCGGCCAATAGATGGCGCTATAATAAAATACGATAAATGGTTTTGTTTTCTCAAAATTAAATCATTTGATCATCATCATCATCTCAGCCCGCTTCTGCCTATTCTTGAGCATAGGCCTCTCTTTTTGTACGCCAACCAACTCGGTACACTCCGATATCCATATCAATAAAAATTGACCGCGAACGTCTCCGCGGGCAAAAGCGAGTTTTCAAATAAAAAAAGGAACAAATACATAATAAAAACGTTTGTTGTTGAAACACAAAAGAATTACCGTATAGTGGTAAGCAAAACTACTAAAAGTTTAGTTAAACACTGAATAATAACAAACAAACGTGGACTTCTAAGTATGTTAGCTAAACGCCTGTTCACAGAAATGGTCTTAAGGGTAGATTTCATTTTGTGGCCACACTGTTTGGCACAAGCGAGAGGCGGAAAGATGTAAGAATGATTATTTCTTGCCGCGTCCTGGAAAGCGCAGCGTACGACGGCGACGGCCACCTACAAGGTTTTCAGACGACCTAAATAAAGTCTCAGGAAGCCGCTGGATGCAGGCCGCTGGCAAACGGCCTCGCTGGAACCGTAAACTTCTTGTGGCTGAGATTGTGATGATGGAAATGACCAAGTGATTAAGTAAAGGTGTACATTGTAATTAAAGTGGAGATGGGCAGGCCACATGAGTAGGAGGGATGATGGTCGCTGGACGCGTAAGATTGCGGAGTGGCGCCCAAGAACCTGTCGTCGGAAGATAGGGAGGCAGCCCATGCGCTGGGCTGATGACATCGCCAAAGTCGCAGGAAAATCCTGGATGCGCACTGCCAGAACAAGACCCTTATGGAAAGCCCATGAAGAGGCCTATACCCAACAATGGGTGATGACAGGCTGAAAGAAGAAGAAGAAGTACATTGTAATTTAATACCGCGTACTACTAAACTATGGAATCGGCTTCCACTAACTCAAAAGTTGGCAACGTACCAGTAGCTCTCTCGGAGTTGCCAATGTTTATGGGTGCTTGCGAATGCCGATGGTGAAAGCTGATTGCCTGATTCTATAGTTTAGTGGTACGCGGTATGAAAAAGCGCACTGTGGACGATCGCCATTCGCTTATGATTTAAATACCAGCTTTAAGGGCAGATTTCATTGCAGACCCGCCTAAGGGCGGTGAATTATTCATTCTGAGCGAGCTCTTTACTGAATAAACATGAAACGCAGAATTGTACTTATATAGGTACTTTTATTTTTACCTTTTTGTGTCCAACTCGAGTGATATTCACAAAAGTAGTTATTGTATTGAAATTGTTAGGATTACGCCTAGTTCACATTATTCCAGTAACATTCCAGTCACGCATTTTAGTCCAGCGCTGGTATGCCACTACAATAGGGTTGTTTCCAGGGTCAAAATAATTACATTATATTTAGTCCGTAAATTACATAGATTATAAAAAAATATTGAACGCGTATTTTTCCTTTTTTCGATTAAACAAAATATAACAAAGATACAAGGCATAAAAATTTAGGAGTGGGGGGGAGGTCTTTGACGTCACCCCATGCGAAAAAATGCCACACGGCGTGACGTCACACGTAACTTTAACGGGCTATATCTTTGTCATTTTTGATCTAATTTACAAATAAAAAAATGAGTTGTCCTTATTTTTGAATAATCTAAAAGACGGACTATTTACATTTTTTACGGCAACTAGCCTATAATGTGACCCTGCACTAAGCACTGAATATACCAGTCCAGTTGACTAGATTGGTCACTGGATAGTCTATTTGTCATTCCAGCCCATTATTGAATGCGACCAAAAGTGAAGGTGGGGTGAGCAAAAAAAATTCATCCTTTTGGCTACAGAATGGACGACGAGGTAGAGGAAGACCAAGAAGATGACAACAGAATGATCTTTACGCCTTTTTAGACTGCTGACCAAGAAGCGCTGTTGTATCTTTTTTTCTCTAGTCTAAAATTATTGTGTAGCCTGGAGATATTGAGTCCTGCTGCTGGGCGTTCAAAATAAAGGAGCAGCTACGTAGACGCTCAGGTGACATGATGTTGCTTAGGCTTGTGAAATCGATCACTTCATATTCAATTAAATATACTATTCCGGTTAGCAATACTTGAACGAATCTTGTTTGACAGATGAGCCCTAGATGTAGCAGCACACAATTTATTTCACTTTTATTTGACTTTCAAAATATCGTAAGGGCCTTAAACAGTCCTAAACAAACAAGTGAGTATCCACGGACTATAATATTAACTCCAAATAGATGTTCTGTTTAAATTTCATCCGTATTTCATTGGGAATAGAGTTGTTAAATAATGTTACTCGTCTCAGTTTTGCTGATTTGATTAAAATGATTGAGCCTATATAGACAGTAGGTTTAGGTAATTTACACTCCCGAATTTGTAAACTAAATTGATTTATAAATGTTGTAACTGTTTTTATGTTTTGATACAAGCAAATGCCAGTGACTTCTTCTGCGTAATACCATTAATCGTGACCCTGAATGAAAGATCCATGGAGTTACGCGTTGACGGTTACACGGTTTAAAATTAACTCCAAACTTCAGCATGTATCGACGTCAAACGCATTTTTTTTTATAACACAAAGTTGGCAATCATGCATACGGCCCGCCCGATGGTAAGCATCACCGTAGCCTATGGACGCTTTTAATACCGGGGTATCACTCACGCGTTGCCAACCCTCCCAACCCCCCCAAGTGGAGTTCTGGATCTTACTCACCGTAGGAACACAACATGGCCGAGACCATTGCTCTTTGGCTACGATCTTCTGTAAGGTGGACGTCCTTCCCCAGACGGACTGCTCCGAATTGAGCGGATTATCCGCTGTGCGCTACCTCTCTTCTTATCCGCTTTGCCCTACGTCTCTTCGGGCTACTAAGGGCGTTTGGAGGCCAAGCGTTATTGGTATGAAACCTCTTTTCTACATTGTTAACCTCGTATCCAAACCAATTTTCTAATCATGTACAGTTTTATATGTAAAAAAATATTATTTTCGCACTATAATTTTATTTTTTTTAATCAAATAAAAAATTAGTTTTAAACGACCTTACGTACTTTTATATTACCATTTTACTTAGTCTACCACTTCAACAAATAGCCACTGTAACAATAATTCTAAAGTCACGAAAGCCTTCGGTTTATATTTAACTATTACAGTTAATGGCTTGTAATTAAAAACTAGTTACGGTCAGGTATTAAAATGGTTATTGTTTTAGTACCGTCATTATGAATGCGTTTTTATTACGTTTCTAGTGTTACTTGTAACTTTGTTCGAATAGAATTTTACCTTTGTTTCACATTGACGACAGACAGAGTAGAAATCTTTGAATATAATGCTTTTAAGGAATTTTTAGGGTTCCGTACCACAAAAGGAAAAAAACGGGACCCTTATAAGATCACATTTTGTCCGTCTGTCTGTCAAGACCTTTTTTCTCTGGAACGCATGGAGGTATCAAGCTGAAATTCTAATCAAATACTCAGGTTTACTGTCTCTAGGAGCTGTGAAAAAATCTAACTTCTAAGCCAACGTTCTTTGCAAATACCTCTGTCGTAGCACTCGTAGCCTTGTAATTATAACTACTGCTTTTGTATTTTTTTTTAAGTACTGCTACGACGACGCGTAGAACTACGTGCACGTGACTGATTTTGCAGTACTTAAGTGTTGTAGCCATGTAGTAATCACTGCTTTTAAGGTGCTCACCGCGAGCATTCGCGTGTAATGTAACATTATAGATTCGACTTTAAGCATTACATTACAATACTACCTCCCTGATTGCCGAGCGTTCGCGTGTAATGTATGTACATTTAGTATATATTTGAACTAGCTTCTGCCCGCGGCTTTGCCCGCGTGGCCTACTATTAATTAGCATATTTCGCAAATTTGTTATTCGTCGCTCAGTCGGTCGGTCGGACGGTCGGACGGTCGGGTCGGGCCGAGTCGGGTCGGGTCGGGTGGGGTCAGCTCGGGTCGGGTTTTGTTTTTGTTTCTGAAGAAAAATATGCTATTGTTAGTAGGCCACGCGGGCGAAGCCGCGGGCACAAGCTAGTTGAAATCTAAATGTTACATTATGCGCGAATGCTCGTCAGTCAGGGAGGTAGTAATGTAATGTAATGCTCAAAGTCGAATCTATAATGTTACAATACACGCGAACGCTCGTCAGTCAGGGAGGTACTCGTTTAGTATCATTACACGGTGCGCATTGTAATGCTCGGTTCTCCTACTACACTGATGAAATGCTCGAATCTGAACATTACATTACACGCGAATGCTCCCGGTGAAGGAGCACCTTTATATTTTTGAAAATGCTACGACTGCTACGAGGTTACGTGTGCGTAGCATGTTATTATGTAATACAGGGTCGTAGCCTCTATTAACAACATAGGCTATGGGCCAAGCGGGGGTAAGCAGTTTGTACATTATGAATAACAAAGCGTCATTCCATGTCTATAAAAGAACCAATGCTGTCTATTTTTATTTTCATAGTTTCAAGTGCAAGATGTATTGTTGTCGAATATTTTTCTATGCCAAGAATGTATTTTTTTAACGTTTTTTGTATTTTTAGTTGATTGCGCGTATTGTAATGTACTGTTTGTTTGTTTTTTTCAACAGTTTTGGCAAATATACGTAATGAACTATACGAACTAGCGATTTCTGATTGAAATATATGTCTTTGGAGATTATTTAAACTAATAAAGTTTTTTTGTTTTCGTACAACCAAAAGCCATACTATTTTATATTTAAAAGTCTTCAATTTTAGACTTTTAACAACTACTAGGATTCGATTTTCTTTTATCATACTAATATTATAAATGATAAAGTGAGTTTCTTTGTTTGTTTGTTATTCCTTCACGGCTTGACTAAGCAGCCGACTATTATGAAAAATTTTATTAACACAAATTTGTCAGGGGTACAGAGTCTAACATAGGCATTTTTACGCGGATAACAGCTAGTATGAAATAATTTTGTAGAGACCTCTCACTCAGATTACAGGTTACTCAATAAACCATGTATTAAATCGATAACCGACAGCTAGACATATTTTGAAGAACGCAGAAGCTTGAAATTTTAAGCCTATCTAAATACTGGCTTTGCGTCATCGTTGCTTAACGTTAATGATTAAATTGATAATATCTCTTCATAAATATTTATATATTAGGTTTAAAAAAAAACATTAATAATATTAGTTGCCTTTATTGAATACATACACATTAAAATTAAACTAAACATATTATTTCATAAACATATTATGGTTCAATTTGATTTGAACATCAATCAGCAGATATTTTAAAAAAATCACAGAATAAATCCACTGATTTCTATCAACATTTCCATCACATCACATTTCATTGGACAGGAGTTAATAAAAAAAAATATTACACTTCGAAAAAAGTCAGTCAGTATGTTTGCACACTTAACAAAAATATATAAAATGAAATTACTTTATTGAACCCAACCCTCATAATCCATTTATGCATTACATTGTGTCTACAAATCATCTTGAAATTTTCAGATTAAATTTTTCTGAAGCCTTATTTCATTTTCATGAAGTCCAATAACTTTTGTCCCTTTTTGATTACAAATAATAAAGTTTTCTGAAATGTCGCGAGTGACTGGTTGACAGCGAGGTATCTGAACGAAGGGTTGCTTGATGTTAAGATTAAATATATTTTTTTATATGTGTATTAAGTTACAACACCGCGGTAACACCTGCCCAATCCCTTTGTTTCTGATCCAATGATTCAAATGGTTCAAATTGTGACGATTCCAAAAAGCTTGTTGATAAGGCCTATTTGAATAAAAAAATAGAAAAATGAATTTCGATAAAAATCCGTCCAAACTCGCTTCTTTGTTGCGGCGATCGGCGTTTTTGCCACTTTTGGCAGCTGCAGCGAAAAACATGATAGAACCACTCAATAACGCCAATCGCCGCTACTAAACGTAGCTTGTCTGGCCGAGTCCTATAGTCAAAGTCGACACTTTGCCAGCGGTAGCTTCTTTGGTAGTGAAGTGAGTAGTCACTCGGCTCTCTCTCGGTCCACACGCTAGACGCATCGCACGGACTCGGCCGCCCCGGCGCCGCCGTATCGAGTAATTTAAAAATGACATAGAATTGCTATTGGTACTATTTAATAATAACATGTACAAAATGACCAGAGAATGTGCCTGTGAAAGCTTAGGCCCCACTGCACGCAGTAAAAGGTCAGAGTTCCGAGTTCTGCGTTCCGCAGTCACCGTAACCTGTGGTGGCTTAGAATCTTACAGACACAAAAGCAGTCGGACCGCGACGGTCAAAGTACGACAGACGCAGAACTCGGAACTCTGACCGCTAGACCGCGCGCAGTGGGGTCGGCGCCTTACAATTACTAAACAATTTTATTTAATTTTCAAGTTTCTTGTAGAGATCTTTTTTGTACAAATAATTAAAACGCCACGACAGCACTATTAACATAGAAAATTAGGGCGCTCTCCTTCAAATCAATGGCCCTTTGTCGAAACTACGTTGTAATTGGCAATCCATCAAGATTATTCAAAGCCAAAAGCGAGCGTGGCTAATTGAATCGTAAACGAGTAGCGATTGCTGTACTATGATTATCGAGATTTTTGTAAAAAATATTGACAAATTTACTTTATACGAGTAAAATCTAAGTAACGAAAGAAAAAAATGGTTTAGGTGTCTTACTAATTTTCATTTCTAAGAGAGGCAGGGCACAGGCTGATATTCTGCTCAAATCGAAGCAGCCCGTCTGGGGAAGGACTTAAAGGAGTCGACCTAACAGAAGATCGTAGCAAAAATTTGGGGGGGGGGGGAGGGTTAGCAACGCGTGAGTGATACCTGCCACCATTGCCTGCAACAGTCTGGCTGCGTTACCGTGCGTTACATACGTTAACGTATATTGACGTGAGTGTGTGAATTATATTATGTAACATCGAAGGTTTAATATACAACAAAACGTTTATATAAAATTTTGTATGGAGAAAATGTCCGCCACGGCATACAGTTGAGAGAATAGACGATGTTCGCGTGAAAGTGTTGACATAGTAACTTAGCTTTAATTATTAATTACGTCTTATAAACAACAATGGATATATTATTATGTTTCGTTTTTAGACATTTAATTATAATCTTCTCATGTGAATGTTTTTTGTAGGAGTTACACCGTAACGTCAAAAAGCGGCCATTGCATGACGGTCGTCTTGACGGTGTCGTTATTTTAAGGACGTTATATGACGGCTATACTAGAGAACATAGCGGTGAGCCTTGGCTGTTTGAGTCACTTTCTGAAAACTACACTGGGCGTCAAAAATAAGTAGTACAGTTTTAAAATAGCAATTACTCTTAAACTATAGAAGTTAGAGTTTTGAAATAAAAATCAATCTATAAAAGACGATATTATGCATAAAGTTTATATTATATGAAATAAAATTTCCTTTTAACTTTTTTTTATTTCAAAGGTATAGCTTCTGTAGTTTAAGAGATATTGCAATTTTAAAATTGTACTACTTATTTATGACGCCCAGTGTATTATAAACAAGTAAAATCAGTATCTACTCGTTAGTAACACTATTAATCGATAAAGTTAAGTTCCTAAGCCAGATGACAACTCAGCTTCGTTTGTAAATACGTCTTATATTGAACGAGAACAATTTCATTATCTTAGTAACGTATGCCTGAAATTCCGGGGAGTATCTCCATACGCTAGGGGACTGGGTTCAAATAATCTATTTTATTATATCACTAGGGCTATGGCACGACGCCGACGTCGCGGGGGTTTTTATTTTTTCTCGTGGAATTAAGACGTTTTTCGATTTAAGAAGTAGCCATTGTCATTCTCCAGACCATAACCTATCCAAAAAAACATGTCATTCCGTTCCTTACTTTCAACGTAAAAAAAAGGCTAGCCCCAAAGTAAGTTCTAAACTTGTGTTATAGGATTCTAACTCAACAATACTATATTTTATATACTCGTATAGATAAACATCCAGGACCCAGGCCAAACAGAAAAAGTTCGTTTTTCATCATGACCTGACCGGGATTCGAACCCGGGACCTCTTGGGTAGCGGTCTGGCGTGGTAACCATTACGCCACGAAGGTCGTCACGGACAAAGTTAGTAGTAACGCTAGTTACCAGAAGCATTTCAGTAGATGTATGTATAAGCATACTTAAATATGAACAAACTCTGAGTGAATGATTTATATTTCAATAACTACTACGAAATTCGAAATAAATCTATAAAACCTACCGCCAGATATTGATATTCACATTCGAACATTATTGATAAAATATCAACTTTGACTACTATATCCAGATCTAAACTAAATTATTCACAAATGGCACAATATATGATCTAACAGTACGTATATTCAAATAGCCTGCAGCTTGATCGTACGAAATTAAAATCTATAATTTGTATTGCTAAATAATCTCTAAAGTTAGGAGTCCACATATTCGCATCGTCTCAGTATCGGACGCATCGCATCAAACGAACCATAGTATTCTTTATATAGAAAGCCATTCAAGTGCGTCCTCTGATCCGCATAGTACGGATCACACGAATCTATAATAATCTACGAATGCGATGCGAATATAATGGACGCTTACCTTAATAGGACATTAAACTGTCGCACACAGTTTTTGAAAGAAGTCATCATCATCATCATCATCACTGCTGGACATAGGCCTTCCCCAAACACTTCCAGCACGACCAGGCAGCGGTCTGCATCCAATGGCTGCCTGCGACTTCCCTTACATCGTCTGACCACCTTGTATACGGCCGTCCTACGCTGCGCTTTCGGGTACGCGGTCGACATTTGAAAGAACCTTCCTGCCTCACCAGCCATCATTAAAAAAAAGAATCTGACAGAACACGCTCTATTTTCAATGTTTAAATTTATTTTGTTTGAACACAAACACTAAGGCAGTTCTCTCACGACGGTACCCTAGTCACGTGACGCGACTTAGGTACGTATGAAAAAAATTTTTTGGAAATGATTTGTAGATGGCGTTGTTTCTATTCAATTTGCACAAATTTGCCGCAAGAGCGCTCTCTTTTTCTATGTCGTATTTTGGCAAATGACGTCATGCGACTCCAATCGTATCACGTGACCATCATGGGAGAACTGCCTAAGATTATAAGGCGGAAATAAATTCTCAAATATTCAAGACATTATTATGTTTGTTTACAACACGAATATTCTATTTCTAAACTCTTACAATTGAAACCTTTTCTTTGTGTTTCATTGTTCAGATTCCTTTTATTATTTATATATTGTTACATAAATATTAGAACGAGGGTAAGACACTGTCAGAAATATAAAATGTGCTAGTTGCCAACCCTATATCAATGGTAGGTGCGAGGGAATTGTTGGAATCACAACTATGCCATGGGCCATGAAGCTTTTGTGGTTTAGCACCTCGCCGCCTCACGGTACCCGTGTGAATGTCACACCTGCAAACTGAAGGTAGCCATTTTTTTCTCCAATCCTGCTGAAGTTACTCTCAAAAATTGTTTCTCATCATTATATAAATAAAATAAACATAAACAAAGTAAGTTCGAGACTTGTGTTATGGGATACTGACTCGATGATGCCCTATTCATCCAAGAGCCCGGCCAATCAGGAAAAAGTTCGTTTTTCATCATGACCGAATCGAACCGGGACCTCCTGGGTGGCGGTCCGGCGTGGTAACCATTACGCCACGGAGGTCATCAAAATAGAATTGTCTATGCATTAAAGAAAATTATCTGATGACGTGGTGTTTGCGTTTATAAGACGGTTAGACAAAATGTTTTAAACTAATGTGAAACTTAGTGAAATGACTGGTGAACTTTTCAACACTGTGATATACACATATTAGTATAATGCTGCTCGTCTGTAGCGATTTTTTTTTATACCACTAAGGTGGCAAACAACTTACGGCCCGCATGATGGTGAGCGGTCAAATTGCCGACGACAAAGGATATCACGTCATGAAAACTTAAATCTTTACTATCCTGCTCACCTCTTTAATTGATCGACTGTACATTTCTGTAATAAGCATCGTAACGCGGCGTACGGCGTTACTGGTTTCCTAGGATAGCGGTGCCGTTAAATAGCGGCTGTAATATTATGGATGCAAATAGATGGCTCTCTTTGTGTGTGGTGATATTATGTGGAAGGTTCCACGAACGTAATAGCCGTCGGTAACTTTTATTCATGGTTACGTATGAAATGTATTAAAATTTTGCCGTCCTGCCTGCTGCAGTTGTAGTTCGAACTCATTTTGTTCTAGTAAAAAAACACAATCAATAGCTTCACCGCTATAAAGGCGCTGTCCCACTGCTGCGCACGCTGCGCACGAACACGTGGGCCACGTGGCACATTACAGCTGCGTGGATGACTACGTGGGTCTACGTTTCCACTGCAGTACAAGCTATACACGAATATAAAACCACGACTACGTACAGCTGTAGCGTGGCCCACCACGGCGCACGGAGAGGCTACGCATTGATTGTCATAGTTTTTGGTTGGACCCTGTATTCGTGCACAGCGTGCGCAGCAATGTGCACGCTTTGTGGAACAAGCTGTGTACCGCATTCACTGTGTGCATGGCGTTGACAGCATTGAGCTATGTTGAGCAAGCCACCCGTGTATCAATGACGTCACTTGATGGGTAACGTGTCCGTGGGTTGCAGTGGACACAATCACGTACATCCTCTTGCAAAACAAAGCTTAACACACGTGCGTAGCCTCTTCGTGCGCAGCAGTGGGACAGCGCCTTAATTGTTTATGAACCAGTCGACATTTACAAGACGGCCATCATGACTATGTCAATTACCGCTCTCTAGGAAACCGCCCCATTTTGTTTACAGACAACGTTCTAGTGACGTTGTTGTACGGGCGCTAAATGACGGCACCGCTATCTCAAGAAATCATAGCCACGAACGCCGCTATCAGTGATGACGGCAAGCGTGGGACGGCGAGCGGTAAGAACGAAAGTACAAAACTTTTGAATGAATCCCATCCCAATTACCGCGGTATTCATACAATAACCTTTAAATATTTTGATTTAACACCATAATAAATGTATCCATGAAGTCAAAGAGAGATAATTTATTAGATCCATACAACTTTTCCTATTATCGACTTATCTCGCTCGTTATTCATAGAAAAGGCCATTACTGGGACATACTAGCTCTCAAATATGGCTTCTTTATCTTCGTACAAGACGGTCGGTAAAGTACTTGAATATTATTTTTGCTTATCTACAAAATTTTAGAATGATAAAATATTACATTTTGATAGTCACAACTTTTATCGTGAAATATTTCATAGATTCAAAGATTTAGAGACTCAAAACCCTTATTTAGAGAGTAGGTTAAGAGTAGGATAATCCGCTGAAATCGGAGCAGCCCGTCTGGGGAAGGCCCTCCACCTTACAGAAGATCGTAGCCTCGGCATTGGTCTCGGCCATGTTGTGTTCCTATGGTTAGTGTTGTAGGTTTTATTTAAAATGAAGTAAGGAATTGTATTGGTAATGTTTTATAACTAGCAGGTTATAGAAAAAGATTTATTCGAATGAAGATTTAAGATTTGAAATTGGAGTAGTTTAAAATTTGACATATGATGGTGTCTAATTTTAAAGTCACTCTGTTTAAGTCGGTTTATGACATCTTATAGATAAAGTTTATGTTTTTAGAGAATATGTATTTATAGGAATCAATCATGTTTTGAAATGTAACTTATTTAAAAATGATAACTTTTAGTAATGGGAAAACTAAATTATTTAGAAATGTTAAAAAGTGAGATGTAATATGAATATATGATTATTATGTGAAGATGTGTTTCTATTCCAACACTTAACCACTACAACAGTTAGTAAGGTCTCCAGAGCTCCACTAGCGTCTAAAGGCTACGGTGATGCTTACCATCAGGCGGGCCATATGCTTGTCTGCCAACTTTGTGGTATAAAAAAAAGGTCTTCAGACACTTTCTCTTGTCATACAGTAATAAATTATATAAGTAATTAATTTACTCTATAAGCTACTACCATTTCAGAAAGAAAAGCAAAATGACCACTTGTAAAAGAAATGGCGAAAGAAAACCAGTTCGGCCCCTTTTTGTCATTTTAACAATACATTTTATATTTCTTAGGGCCGATTGTTTGATCAGTATTTAATACTAATGGTTAAAATTCGTAGCAATTTTTAACAAATAGTTTTTTCAAACCTTTTAGCCCCTAAAGATTTAAAAAAATTGGATCCTAGTACATACATAGACTTTATGTAGTTTAATACACATGAGATGTACTGAATAATTGCTTTTCTTTTCTATTACTAGAGTGAACAAAGAAAAGAAGCAAGAAGCAAGCGCAATTTTAAATTGTGTTTTGACAAAAGTTCTTCTTAAGAAAAACCGCAATAACAAATTTAATATCGAACAAAACTTTAACTGGTAGTTTTTGTTTAAAAGGCAGAAAATCTTTTAACAACTGAGCATTATTTTTTTGTTTATAAATGGACTTAAAAAGGGACGGACGACTATTTGTACTTCATTCGCGAAGATGTGTTTTTTGTATAATCAATAGGTACCGTTTTAAAACTATAGCTTAATCGTAAAATAAACCGACTGATTATTAATTGTGTGACAGTTGTTGTATGGTATTATGAGGGTATTATTTTCAGTTTTTCGACAATCAGCCCAAAACTAACTAATGACATAATAAGGCTGTCACTGTCAAACTAAAGAGGAAAACAGAGACAGCCTAAGACAATTGTGAAATTGAAATTAAAATGAGCTTAAGAAACTGGTTGAATAATTCCTATTAGAATAAGAACCGGATCTTTCATTCTCCTAACAAACCGCAGTGTTGCTTTACGCCGATATTCTGTGAGAGGGTGATAATTCCTCAGTCGAGACAGCTCATTTAATAAATGTACTACCATAAAAAAAAACGGACATGTCGTTGTTCAAAAATTCAATTATGTTCAGCAATTTCACCTTACTTTCACGTTAGTGTTCCCGAAACAAATCTTTTGTAGATTTTGTACATGAAGTATTGCAAAACGACTCTACAACGAGATTTCATAAAAATATTTTGCGGACTCACATTTCTCTAGTGTAGCCATGTGCATATAATGACGCAATAGAGAACATTCAGAAAAATAAAATGCTGAATACACTGTTATTTGAAATTTAAGACAAACTGCTTTAAACATGGGGATAGTTGGAAAATAAAAAATGTGATTTTAAATTTTTGTAATTGTAGAGCATTGGGCTGTATGACATAGAAGGTCGTTATTGTGGTCGTGGTCGTGGTCGTGGTCGTGGTCGTGGTCATGGTCGCAGTCGTGGTCATGGTCGTGCTCGCGGTTGTGGACGTGGTCGTGGTCCAGTCCACCAATTAGTTAATAATAATACTTGTCTTAAAGGTTATCGTCACTCTTTCATAAATCTTTTACCACTCTAAAAAAAGCGAATCCTCATTTCTTGTGAATATCCAAAAACAACCTTTATATTATTCCTAAAGGTTGTCCTGATTACTAATACAGAAATCTGTCACGATGACAATATAACTTGACCCCTGACTTCTTACAAGACATTCAATGAGAGAGTTCGCGCCAACGAGCGTCTTATAATAATTGTTGTTACGTAAATTTGTATAGCTATTGAAGCGGCGACGACAAGATTATAAGAGTTTGGCGTAATTAATAGGATATTTTAATAATAAATAAACAATAAAATAATATAATAATAAAATAAACACGTACCTATGTATTTAATTAATTTCAAAAAATATTTTTAATGCAAAATTTCTTCTCCATAAAATACTAAAAAAGATTATTTTTCAAAAAGGTTGTATGCCGTGGCCCACATTTTCTCCATACAAAATTTTTACGTATATATATAAACATTTTGTTGTATATTAAACATTCGATGTATGTTATAATTCACACACTAAACGTCAATATACGTTAACGTATGTAACGCACGCACGGTGACGCAGCCGGAGTGTTGTTAGGAACTTGTACGCGCTGTGCGACGTATAGTGACGTTGTGTGTCCATATGGAGGTCCTTTGAAATGTGTGCCAAGAGCTGGCTTGGTGCTGCGCAAATGCTTTAAGATTTTGATATAATATGGCGTAATGACATCACCTTAGAAATTTAATTCAGATAACTAACGTGGGTGCACGTTCTTCAAGTAATGCTAGGAAAAAGTTCGACGTGCCAATCCGTTGTTCAACATCGTATCGACTGCTTTTGGACGTGTCAAGATGTTGTTCGCGCGAAAGTGTTAAAAAGCTTGAGACTTAATTATGTCCTTAACTTACATACATTATACATACATTAAACACATAACTCGCTGCGCATAATCTTCATTTTGCTCTTTTTTACGTCTCCTTATGTTTTAAATAAATTCTAATATTTCTAACCAGCGATACAAATATTTGAATTTAATATTTTGTATCTATATTATATTATAATTCAAAGTCCTGACTGACTGACTTAACTATATATCAACGCACAGCCCAAACCGCTGGGTCTAGAGATTCCAAATTTGGCATGTAGGTTCCTTATAAGGACCGGACTGGATCGGACCTGATCGGACCGGATGGAATCGTACCGTACCGGGCCGTGCCGGACCGGACCGAAGCCGACCGGACCGGAATTTGTTTCTGAAGAAAAATATGCTAATTCGGAGTAGGCCACGCCGGCGAAGCCGCGGGCAGAAGCTAGTCGTTTATATTTCGTATGAGTTGAGACTAGAATTTAACTGTTTTTGTTACGAGGATACCCGCAGATCTGTTTCAAATTCAAAGCGTATATACAAAGTAAAGTATACTACTTATATAATATACGTGGTATAACACACAAACACTCCCGCAATACAAACACTTAGAGTCCACAAACATTTGTCTTGTCTCGTTCCGTTACACGTAATAATTGCGACAGTCACAATAACAAATAAACTGAATTTATTGCTTTTAAACTTTATGCATAAAGTTTATATTACAATGAATATGTTACGCGAATATTGTTTTAAAGGAATAGTGGAGTAATGGCTTGTTGGAGTTGTGTTTTTTTATACAACGAAGATCACAAACAGTCTGTAGACGATTGCATTACCAGGAACATTTACTAACGCACTGGAGACCCTGTGAGAATCTCTTCACATTCTTTTTGAAGAACTCCATATGTAATATAACAGTTTTTTTTTATTTATTTTTTTTATGACAGAGAAGGATAACCGAGCTCGCAGGTCACCTGATGGTAAGCAAACGCCGCTGCCCATGGACATCCACGACTACAAGATCTTGGATAGGTTGTCCAGTTGTCCACCTATGAAGGAATGAATACGGAACCCTGAAAAGGGAGCAGGAGAGGTAATTAATTATTCTATTCGGCTTTCAATACACAATATATTTATTGCGCCTAAGTTACATAATCTTAATGCTAGGGTCTTAGAGCTAAGGTGGTGTAACATTGCACCTGGGCAATACAACATTTGTGTAAAATGGGGCGCTATTTACATAAAAGTACAATTATTAATTTTAAAAAGTAAGTGGAGGTGACTTATTTATAAATATATTTATATTATGTTAAAAATGCTTTTCTTCCATGAATTCTTTAATTGTATTATATTTTTTATCATGTAGGTAGTCTTTTAATGTTTTTATAAACTGGGTTTCCTTTATTTGATTCCGTATTTTATTATAATATTTTCAATGGCCATTACGAAGGGAAGGTCTCCAGAGCTCCACTTGGGGGGTTTGGAGGTTGGCCGCGCGCGAGTGATACCTTCGGTATTGCAAGCGTCTATAAGCTACGGTGACGGCTTACCATCAGGCCGGCCGTATGCTTGTTTGCCACCTTTGTGGTATAAAAAAGGGACTTGAAGAGTGTCTCACTCACCATACGAAACACATGGGCATTCCAACGCTATTTCACGTCCATATACAGTGAAACGAGTGGTACTGCCCCGTCACTCATATCGTAAGTGATCAGGCTCGACCGGGATTACTATTTCTACTATGAACTGATAGTTTGGGATCAACATGTCAAACATGTCCACATAAACATCGTCTCCGTGTATTTTTAATTCGTAAAAATATTAAGTAATAGAATGTATAAATTAATATAAAAAAAAGTGTGTACGTAGTGATGATAAACAAGTGATAATTATTATAATATGAAATACTTTGAAAAATAGTCTATAATAAACAAAAAATCAATTTACAAAGTGATATGATAACGGACATAATATTATAAAGTGCTATAAAGTTTAACAACAGTGGAAATAAACATTAGTAAGTACATAAAACTTCATTGAACTATGAAACATCGCGAATATAAATATAAAAATAACTATTATTACAAGTAACTAGTGTTAATATTTTTTTGTGGGTACAGTGTAAAATATAAGAAAAAATAATAACGGACATTTTAACAACGACCAAAATTACGAAGATACATACTAAATATTTCATCGAGTAGAGTTAATGAGTCTGTAGACCAGTGGTTAAGGTTTTCTATTATCGCTGTAGGAGGTCAGCGTTCGAGACCCAGAAACTGCATTGGACTTTTTAATCAAAACATTTTAAAATATATTTTTCCAAAAGAAATATAATATTGGCAGACAACAAAACTCATCTCCACATTTGGTTTTTAAATTCATTACCTACAGAAAGATGGCGCCAACGTGCAAAAAATGTAACTCCACAATTACAAATAAACAATTCTTGAATTGCAATTTATGTGAACAACATTATCACTTAGATTGTACAAGCGTATCATTTCAGCGCTTTAAAATAATGACAAAGGAAAATAAAAAAGCATTTAAATGCCACTCATGCTTATCATGTTGTCGAAATAAAACTTCACAACCTCATTCGGCTAATAGTACAAATGAACAATACAATATAACACGCCCTTCAACACGCAGTAAAAAATATGAAATACAAATACCTATTGATAATTCATTTGAAGCTCTCTCAGACAAAGACTCAGAGGAAGAAACAGAGTGCTCATTAGTATCAGCACATTCATCAGCGAATGAACACAATAGGAGCTTCCCAGAACTACACCTAAATGATACTGAAAAGCTAAAAGAACTGAAACAAAGACTATCCAAATTAGAAGAAAAATTACAAATAGCAGAGAATGAAATAGAAAACTTAGTATCAGAAAATCATACGCTCACAAAAAAGATTACAGAATATGAACTAAAAATAGACCAGCTTACACATATCTGTAAATCCACAATAAAAAAGAAAACAAAACCAAATAAAGATAAAAAAGACACACAAAAATTAGACATACAGTTTTCTTCAGCACCATCTACAGTTAATAAAAAAATTAGAGTACGTAAACTTTTTACTCAAGAGAGTCATGATATCGAAGATAGTTTTATAACACAGCAAGAAAATACTGACAACATATTCAACGCAACTTCACATGATGCCACAGATATGCAGGCACCAACCACATCGAAAAATGATACCATGACACAGCAAGAAAATATGATCAACTCATCTATGGAAGACGCCACAAAAATACATCTAACAACTAGGAAAAATATTTACATACTAGGAGACGAACAATTGAGAGGTTTAGCGGCCGAAATAATAAAATCTAGAAGAAGCAAATGGAACGATGTATATATGCCTTTTGCACACGTCATTCCAGACGGAACAAGTTCCGATATATTACCACATTGCAATAGTATAATAAATAAAATTACTGAGAAAGACATTGTAGTCATAGGTGTAGGTTGTCATGACAAAAACATTCAGCAGCTTCTTGCAAATCTTAGTACAGCTATAAATAAATTAAATAAAGCAGCTATATATATTATACCAGTAAATTTTAATAAGTTTTTAAATGAGAGATTAATTAATGACACATTAAAACAATGGACTAGTTACTTTAAAAATTGTGAAACCATTGACATTGAACATTGTAATTTGAATCACTCTATATATATTAGTAATATTTGTAACAAATTGAATTTATTTATTGATTATGCAGAATATAAAAACCAATTCTTGACATTTTCCAATATGAAATTGCAACGTAATATACTATCATTGGTGTACCAAACCATGCGGGGGCAGATTGGTGACAGCACTGTCACTGAAAGTTGCGCTAAAAAAGGCACCATACCTTATTACTTTAAACAAGTAACCAAAACTTCTTATGATGACCCACTTTCTAATTCAAATGATAATGTTACCAAGATCGCTGAAATACAAGATGCAAGTGATGACTTTTTTCGTTGCTAACAAAAAAAATAATTTTACTATATTCCATCAAAACATACATGGGTTACTGGCAAAAAAAGAGCTAATCGAAATCGCGTTATCGGATATGAGAAGTGAAATCTACCCTGACGTCCTTTGCTTCACAGAAACATTTGTGAAGTCAGAAAATGAAGTAAATATACATATAAACAATTATGAGCTGTCTTCTTACTTTTCTAGAACAAATAAACGTGGTGGTTCATGTATAATGGTAAGAAATGGAATTTCACATAAAAGAATTACTTGTTTTGATGACCTGTTAATGACTTTTCATTTTGAATCTTGTGCTGTAAACTTGATTACGAATAACACCATAGTTTTTTGTATTTACAGAATACCATCAAAAGAAAAAAGGCACATAGAGCACTTTTTTAATAAATTAGAATTGATGTTGCATAAATGTTTCAACAAATATCCGAATAAAAGTATAATTATAACAGGCGATTTAAATATTAATACACTTGAATCAAACGAATCAACAAAGAAGTTAAAGGATATTCTTTTGAAATATAACCTAAATTTACATATAACTATGCCAACTAGAGGAAAATCATGTATTGACTTAATAATCAGCAACATTGAGTCAGCAATTGGATCTGTAGTACCGCTGTGGTTGTCCGATCATGATACGGCACAAATTCTGAAATACGAAGTAAAGAAGAAAAATATAGCTCCAAAAACGATAATTACTTTCAAAAGAAATTACTCGAAAGACAACATAGAAAACTTTAAGAAATATCTAAAGAGTGTTAGTTTTTCAGAAGTTTATAAAAAAGAAGACTTTAATTCAGCATTTAATGAATTTTATGACATATTTTGTCTTCTCTATGTACTATGTTTCCCTATTATCAAAGTAAAACAATCCATACCTAATAAACTAAAATGGATATCTAAAGGTCTAAAAAAAAGCAGTAGAACGAAAAGACATTTACGTCGTAAATATTATTCTACTAAGAATAATTACGATAAAAATAAATATTTAAATTACAAGAAAATATTCTCGAAATGTGTATTCCATGCAAAAAAAGAAAATAATAGAAAATATATATGTGACAGTAAAAATAAATGTAAGGCAACTTGGCACGTAATAAAAAGCGAAGGTGGAAATATCTCATTACAGAAACATATAAATAACATAACATTTAATGATAAAATTATAAAAGATCCTTCAGAAATAGCATCGACATTTAACGAATATTTCATATCATCCACCAATAAATTAAATTACCAACTCGTTAACACAAACACTAAGTCAAAAATACCAAATTCCATTTTTCTTACACCGGTTGATGAATCATTCGTTAACAAAACAATAATGTCGTTAAAGAATACCAAATCGGAAGGTTATGATTCGATATCTACAGAAGTGATAAAAGCCTGTAAGAATGATATTTGTCCTGTATTGACATATCTTGTCAATCTTTCGGTAGAGACTGGAATATTTCCCGAAAAATTAAAATTTGTAATAGTAAAGCCAGTATATAAAAAAGGCGATAGATCCGACATAAAAAACTATCGACCTATAGCATTATCACCAATATTTTCTAAAATTTTTGAAAAAGTCATGTACAGTAAGTTGACAAGTTTCTTGAATCACTATAATATAATCTCAAAAGACCAATATGGCTTTCAACAACATAAATCCACCGTCCATGCTGCCTTTCAATTAATTAATGAGGTCTTGCAAAATGTAAACCAAAATTATTATACTACAGGGCTATATCTTGATATGTCAAAGGCTTTTGATTGTGTCTCCCATAGTCAGCTGCTGGGAAAGCTAGAACATAGTGGCATCAGAGGACCAGCATTAAATTGGCTACAATCCTATCTAACGCATAGATGTCAAAGTGTAGAAGTTACACAATTAAACTCAGATGGGATAATACAAACACATAGATCTGATCCTGTGGAAAACAAATTTGGAGTCCCTCAGGGCAGTGTGCTGGGACCTTTACTGTTCCTGCTATACATAAACGAAATAGCCGAACTAACTAATCATAGAACAATCTTATTCGCAGATGATATCTCCGTTATTGTTACAACAAACAAACGAGAAAATTTAACACGACATTACAATGATATAAAAGATACCCTGACATCTATTAATCTATGGCTAAATAATAATAATTTACAATTAAATCTTTGCAAAACAAATATAATGAACTATAATAATTTTAAAAACCAAACCATAAACATTGATTATAACGGACAAATTTTGACTTGCTCTACAAATGTAACATTCTTAGGACTAATATTAGATGAAAAGCTGGACTGGAAGGATCATGTGGATAAAGTATGTAATAAAATAAATAAATTCTCTTATGCTCTAATGAAATTAACGAGAGTAGGAAGCAGAAGTGCCGCCATTGTAGCGTATCATGCTTATGTAGAATCTGTACTCAGGTATGGTCTTCTGGTCTGGGGAAACAGCACATTTAAAAATAAGGCGTTCATATCTCAAAAACGATGCATAAGAGCAATTTGCAATATAGCACCAGATATATCATGTCGAAGATACTTCTCTGAACTGAATATTCTTCCTTTTCCTTGCCTTTACATACTAGAAGTAGGAAAATATGTTAAAGAAAATTATCAGAACTTTCGAGAAGCAAGGGATGTATACTCTCGAAATACGAGAAATCAAAATAGGTTGGTTTTTGATATCGTCCCTAGGACGAAGCGGTTTCATGACAACTCGTACGCGATGTGCATAAAGATCTTTAATGGCATACCAGATTCCATTAAGGAACTACCAAAAAGCAGATTTGGCACAGCATTGCGGAAATGGTTACAAATAAAAAGATTTTACTCAATTAGTGAATTTCTCAATGCGTGACGGTGCTGCCATGAATTTGTATCTGAATTACATTTTCTTTTTTACTTTTGCATGATTACTAATATAATTTTAATTCAATTTCATTTATAATAAAATAATACGATTACATTAATTACTCAATTATACATTCATTATTTCAATTATGTTTTTAAAAATTGTATATTTGCATGCCTTATTATTTTGGTAAATGTGATGGAACCTTGCTTATTTTGTAACATCTATTATACCCACATTTTGAGCAAATAAAGTATTGTATTGTATTGTATTGTATTGATAGTGACTCGTTAGCCACAACCGTTCATAGTAGTAAGCTCTATCAATCTAAAAAATATTTTGTTTAAATATTAAATATTATTATTATTTCTTTGTTTTGTATTTAAATTGTAGTCTTTATTGTTTTTTTTTTCATGTTTAAATCATTTTATTGGTAAAATACATGACTAAATAACATGAAATTAAATAAAATTAATTAAAACTAAACTAAGCATTAAAAAGACATGGTCCCTGTGGCAGGGTGCCCAAAATGCTAGCAGCGTTACCTCGCTGAACGGCGATAGATATCCGTTGAGCGAAGTAACTGCCAGCCTTTGGGTCACTAATTTTGTTTAGTTATTATGTTGCAAATTAAATTCTCGATCGCGTAATTCTATTAACTTGGACCAGTGCTCAATATCGGAAAACAAGCAAACTTTCACACAAGTTGGACACTTGGCCAGGCCTCCCTTGATTATTCTGCCAGCTCACCACTGAGACGAATTTTCGATATTAGATATTCCCGAGATTGTTACAGATTCGTTTTAAAAACTGAAGTCTATTTTATTTTACAACGTTTTTATGGTATTAAAAGTATAACAACAAAAAATATTATTTACAAAAAAAAGTGTTTTTTATAATAGTATTCACATATGTGATCTATATTTTTCGCCGTGCGTGACATAATACTGAGTGCCACCATTTTGGTGCTTTGTTTAGATTTTAGTCAAAGTTAAATAATTTTATAGCACCAAATAAAAATATTTTCCATATCTGTACTTACATAAGCTATATTTTTTTTTAATAGGGATCCTCACAAAATCCCTTGTGAAGCTGAGGCGGGGCGCTAGTATGAAGTGAAGATTTAAGAAAATGATAGTAAACAGTGTTCTGAAATGAAAAATTTTACATCTATAATATTAGTATATTATAGATGTAAAATTTTTCATCCATTCGTTTTTGAAATCTATTAGGTAAGTTTTTTAAAAATAACCACAATTTTATTGACGTTTCAAAAAAAAGCAACTTGCTTACAGAATAAACAGTGGTGTGGTTAAAGTTTATTCCACTATGTTTACCTGGGTGATTAAATTGGAATTTTTAAGTGATATCACCTAAGTAAAATGATTCCGAGATGAAAATGAATACAAAAAATGTACGAAATAAACCGCATTCGTCCCAGATTACAGAAATGAATAAAATACATTTCTAATAACTATCCTGGTTAGTGTTTAACAGTGTTTAACCACAAAGTTGTAACCATAAAAAACTTGGGCATCATAAATTTTAAATCCATAAAATTTCCAAATTATCCGCGGCCCTCATTTTGGCCACTCTTATCAAGCATTCTGACTTGACGAATTATTCACAAAATTTATGTTCGAACATAACTTTGAGAACTTCGTTCATTTGTCAATTCAGATTTGATGTTTTAATTGAAACTTCAGTGTCTTGTGCAACTTAAATTACACCTTAACTTCTCACTGTTAAAGATGGCATTAGTGTAATTGACAAAGACAAACTATCTTTCCGTTTCGATTTGCAAACTATAAATAGATGTCAGTTAACAAAGGTGTTAACGTTGTAAACTTCACTAGCAGTCAGTTTCTGAAACGTATTTTAAAAGACACGTTAAATTATAACTGTCATGTCTAACTCAAAACCGGCCAAGTGCGAGTCAAACTCGCGCACCGAGGATTCCGTTAAAAAAATATTTTTATTATATGAAGTAACCGAATATTTTGCGTTTCGCGGTTTTTCCTTTGTCTGTAAGATAAAGACGTTGTTGCTTTAAATTTCAGCTTGGTACCTCCATGCGTTCTAGAGAAAAAGAGTCAGACGAACAGACAGACAGATAAAGTGATCTTATAGGGTTCCGTTTTATTAGAAAGAGAACGAATAAATTTCTACTCTTCTAAATATTTGGTATAATAAATCAAATCCGGTTATCTTTTTGCTTAAAAGTTAGTTGTAACTAAACTCCACTGTGTACTTCGGCTAGTCAGTGGTTTGCTTCAGTAAACCGTCGTTTTCGAAGTTCATGTAACTTTCTTGGAGACATCTGGTTAAAATGTTTTTTGTCTGTCACAAAATAGGTTGAGGTTGATTTATACTATTAGTAAACTACCTCTGCGGTTATTATAACAGTGGTAGAGCTCCGTTACTGCGTTGTTTACGAGAGCAACCAAGTTCGAAGTTTCTAACCAGTTCTTTTTAGTACAAATCTGCCGTCTGAATTGGTGGTAGATAAGAAAGGACGATTTGAAATAGCTTGTAATAGATATTTGAATGAAAATATTATGTGTTTTCTTGTATTTTATCCATCTCACCAACAAACACACATGTATTAAGATCACGTGTGTAAATGTTATAGAATTGAAATAAAGATGTTACTTGTGACACTGAATATTTTTCTCTAATGATCTTTGTGGCAACACCTATCGCCATACAGAAGAACACAGAGTGAAGAAAAAGTTCACAATGCGAACACATGACGGCGCCACTAGAATCCTGAATCGCGCTAACGAAGTTTTTAGGATATGGGGATATATAAACCTCTGCTCCGACACATACATTGTCGTGGCGGTCGAGCACATGCCATCGCTCCCGCTACAATTTTTCTTCATGACCAAAAATGATGATTCAAAAAGCCGGTCATATCAAAATATTAATCCTTACTTTCTTATATCACTAGTTTATATTCAAGAAAGTAAGCGGTATTTATCATAAGACTGCCAAGTTAGGTTCGGAGCCCAGTAGCCCGTTGCCTGTTCGCGGAATTATTTATGTTGGCAATTAATTAGAATTTTAAACACAATACCAATTATTTCCAATTAATTAAGTCACAATACAATAAATTTAATGTAAACTACATTAAATTTATGAATTCAACTCGAGAACAGGTGTCGCCAGGAGGATTGTTGTTTGACGGTTGCTTTCTTCATCATTTTTAACAATACTTTTTATGTTATGATTCTTATAATGTTGAATGTTTTTCGGTTCTTACCACATCCATTGCATCCACACGTCAGTTACTTTTTGTGGGACAACATAATGCAACACGATAACATTGGATAACATTTTTATTTTTTATACTACTAAGGTGGCAAACAGGCTTACGGCCCGCCTGATGGTACCGTAGTTACGGTCACCGTAGCCTATGGACGCTTGCAATACCGGGAGCATCACTCGCGCGTTGCCTACCCTGTAAAAATATTTTAATGCCCCTTTTGAAGAACCCCAGAATATCGTAGTCTAAAGAAAAGACCTCGGCAGGGCTCTCATTCCACAGCTTCAGCTTTCGCGGAAAGAAACTCCTCGTACGCGACCATTTTGGTTCTAACATTCTTCAACTTTTACGACTTTTCAAATAACTTTTTTGTTATCAGAGTGCTTAGTATGAGTTTTTTTGTTCACGTTAATTCATGTCGACATAAACAAACCGACCAAATAGAAAAGAACTCTCATGTTGCGAATTTATAAGACGCGTGTTACATATCAAAGTTATGTGACATACTTGCTCACGTTTCGAAGTGAGTAACCCGGCTAATTTAGATATGTAACACGCGTCTGGTAAATTCACAATATAAAAACTATTTTTCACTTTGGTCGGATTGTAAACGTTAACACGTTCGAATGTGACCAAAAAACTCGTACAAAGCACTCTGATGTTGCTTACAAACTCTTGGAAACGTAACACCACAAAAAGTAACTGCGGTGAGGATGCTTGGTGACTTTTCATTTAAGGTTAGTCAACATTGCTCGCAACATGTTGCTTGGTTGCAGGACTTTACATTGCGTGTCATTTTGAAGAACATTTTGTCCCCTAAAGTATCTGAGGTTTTTAAAGGGGCCATACTCAGGTTGGTCGAAGGGCAGTAAAAAGAGCTGACCTGGGTCGAATGTGGCCAACGGCCAACGGATAGACCTAGGTACGCTACAACGACGAGTCCATAAAAGTCTGGCGACAGCTGAAGCTCAAATTCTACAAATCTTTTAAAAGTTTATCATTTCAAAATAGAAACATACCATACATTTGATTCCACCATCAAACAAAAAGCTTACGAATAAACTTTTTAAGCACAATAATGAAATAATTTCATTGCTCTTTCCCAATACATTAATAAAACAAAATTTCAATGACGTACAAAACAAAGCCTCAAGGTATTAGCCTCGTAAATATTATTAACTTATTATATACAATATTTGTAAGGCTGAAGGAAAATTAATGAAATTTTTCATTTATCAAAACATATTACACATCAATGTTATTGCTTTTTATTGGATAAACAATAATAATTAACAAACTGTTTTTTTTTATAAAAATAAAATAAATTATTTTGCAAGTAGAATTACAGGAAATACTTTCGCACGTCAAAAAATTTTTTTTAAATCCTACCAGCACTTCGACCTGAATGGCCTGTTGAGAAGAAGTGCTGCAAGAAAACAGCCTCTTTTGAAAGCCAATATACATAATTATTTAAAAGTAGTTTGAGGTTTTTTATACATTGCAAAATAAGTATTGTTTGGTACAGAGGAGCAAATTACTATGACCACAAATTTTTATCTTTAAAATAATCTTCTACTTTATAATAACCTTTTTTAATTAATCTAATATATCAGTGGATAGTATCATCGTTCATCTAATTTGACATAATACAACAACAATATTGAGATATTTATGCAATATTTAGTTTTTGAGTTTTCGTGTTAACTAATTAGTGTTAGGAGTTTAGGCCTTCGCTCGACTCGTTAGACGAAAAGCATTCCTTAAAGTCGATATTCTGAAAAGTCTCTGACGACCTGGTTACCACGCCAACCGCCACTCAGAGGTCACGGGTTCGAATCCCCGTCGGGTCATGATGAAAAATGAACTTTACCTGATTGGCCTGGGTCTTGGATGTTTATCTATATGTATTTGTTATAAAATATAGTATCGTTGAGTTAGTATCCCATAACACAAGTTTCGAACTTACTTTGGGGCTAGCTCAATCTTTATGATTTGCCCCTATATATTTATTAATATTACATATATATGTCGCAACGTCAAAACGAGACCATAAAGAAATCGAAAATCAAGTACCTAAATGCAATCAAAAAAAAAAAAAATCATTTTTTGTTTCTTTTCATTGATATTAAGTAACAAATGCAATATAACTGGGCTCAGTAATAAATTCGTTTCTAAATCAAATCATCGCTCTCACAATCGGGTTCTGATTGGGAAAGTTAAACAGTTGCTTAATTGAATCGGATCGTTTAATATTCGTTAAATTTTCATCTGAGTATTGTCTTTGGGATATTGTTGTTTACAAGCATTTGGAGAGACTGAATAAAAAAATCTTACGATGTTGGAAATAAGATTGAAAGACGCAATGATGGCAAACTTAGATTAGATGGAGTTCAACTTGAATTCAATAAACTAAAAACGACAGAACAACGACGAGAGTTGCTCACAGACACGATAGACTGGCGATAGTCAGTCGCCGAGACGACAGACAGACGATAAAAGGCGACAGTCAGTCACCGAGACGACAGACAGAAGAAAAACAGTGTGACATGGTTCTAAAGTAGAGAGGAAGAGGAAATTAAGGTAGGGTTAGTAATAACAATAAAAACAAAACAATAATTATTATTATAATCTTATTTTTATACCACAAAGGTGGCAACCAAGCCCGCCTGTTGGTAAGCAGACGCTTGCAATACCGGGGGTATCACACGCACGTTGCCAACCCTCACAACCCCCCAAGTGGAGCTCTGAAGACTTTACTAACCGTAGGAACACAACATGGCCGAGACCAATGCTATTTGGCTACGAGCTTCTGTAAGGGGGAGGTCCTTCCCCAGACGGGCTGCTCCGATTTGAGCGGATTATCCGCTGTGCCCTACCTCTCTTATAAATAAAAAGAACGTTGCCTGGTCGCTATCAGTCAAGCAGTATCAGCATGTCATGCCGCCCTATCCACGCCGTCAAGAAAGACGAGTCTCACCGCTACGCCAATGCGAAATCCAAAAGAAATGCTTTGCTTCACACCGATATTCTGTAAGAGGGTAATACTTCCCTGGTCGACTCCAAAAATGTTAAAAATATTAATGAATCATAGAATTTCAGTGTTCGTGACTTTGTTAGTGCATTGCAGACAAAATAGCAGGCGTTTACTAGTTTGTAATAGAAGCAATATATAGAGGCGGACTTCCGACAAGTTATACTGCACCAATTATGAACTGCTTTGAGGAGTTGAGTGCACACTGAGTGATTTTATCTTTAAAAAATAATAATATTAATAATTTACTTGAATAAAATTAATAAAATCATTTTTTTTATACGACAAAGTTGGCAAACAAGCATACGGTCCGCCTGATGGTAAGCATAAAGTCTAACTAGCCTATCATCATCATCATCATCATCATCAGCCTACATTTGTCCACTGCTGGACATAGGCCTCTCCAACTGCACGCCACCGCGCACGATCCTCGGCCACTCTCATCCAGCTCTTGCCAGCCACCTTGCAAAGATCATCGCTCCTATAGACGCTTGCAATACCGGGGGTATCACTCGCACGTTGCCAACCCCCACAACCCCCCCAAGTGGAGCTCTGGAGACCTTACTCACCACAACACAACATGGCCGAGACCAATGCTATTTGGCTATCTTCTGTAAGGTGGAGGTCCTTCCCCAGACGGGCTGCTCCGATTTGAGCGGATTATATTATTATTTTATTTTACATGTACTAGGAAATACTTTTGCACGTGAATATGTTTTATATTTATCCAAACTAGCACTTCCGACGTAAATGGCCGGTTGAGAAGAAGTGCCGCAAGAAACTCAACAGTATAATAATATACTAATACACACCTAGGAAGATTTACACAAAATGATATTAAGAGGGCGCACCCAAATCAACGCAACTCAAAATCGAAGCGTGTTATTTTACGAAACTACTGAGCCACGAACATGAGCGTGCGCCGGCGAAGACAAATGATTTTGATACTTTTATGATAAGACTTCACTATTTAATATAATAGTAGACTCGAAGTTCATGTGATTTTAGCTACAGACCTATTTCTATGTAGAACATAAGTATTGTTATTATGTAATTGAAATTTTTTTTCGACATTCTTCATGTCTCGTTTGGAAATAAATACAAATAATGTATCTTTACTCGTGTATTAATACCTATGGATTATGGAGAAGTATAACAATAAAGTACTCATAATAGATATAGGTACATATAATTATTTGTATTAGAAACATGTGTTTCTAATTGGCATACATAGACTCTACCATCTATCTACCAATTCTGGTAAAATACATTTCTTGTAAAATTTCACCAATTTCGATTCCATCTTTGATGACAAAAATTCGTCATCTGTTTTAATTCTGGCAGTCTTCAGACGAAATTGGGGCCCAAAAAAACCTTGTAATTCGATTTTTTTTGCCATATTTGGAGAGTTATGATATTGGTCTGTAATGCACAGTACAAAATCGTGTTATTTTTTATCCATACGGAAATAAAAGCAAAAATTTTAGAAAAAAAAATTTGATTTTGTGAAATTTTCAACAAAAATTCAATTAAAATATTTAAAAAGGCCTTGCTAATTTCGTAAATACTTCATTTGAGTAAGATCTACAATTGTTTTCTATCCAAAAAAGGAAAAATAAAAGCTCTAAGTTACTCCATTGCAGAAAAAAAGCCATAATTAAAAGCATCAGCAGGTAGCAGTTTCTGAAAAAATTGCGAAATTTTAGAAATTTTTGCTCCAGGACTAAAACTATGCATTTTTCACAATGTTTTCTACACCTATATGTATTAAATTACATACATTACCTACAATGTGCGACCAATCGCAGCTCTATTGATACCATAGGAGCCAAGCTGTGGCTTTTCATATATGACCTAATTTTACCAAACATTGAAATTTTCAAGTTTTACGTACTTCGCGAAATATTGGAAAAAACCACGTAACCTACGAAGAACCGTCACTGGAAATACTTTGTAGTAGATTTAACTAGCTTTTATTAGACCTCATAGCCAAGTTTGTGAGACTAGCGGTTCACCCACAATCTCAAACAGACGAAAAGATGAACAAATGGGTTATAAAGAGAAATGATTCTTTGGTTGGGATTGGGATTCAATTCCATCACCAGGATGGTTTTCATTTTGAAGAAGATGAAAAAGTACGGGCTCTTGTTTTTCTTCCTCTTCGTGTCCTCCTTGATCATACGGACTGAAACATATGAAACAGCAATTTTTTTTACGATTTCGCAATAATCGACCTCCTTAGTAGAACTTGTCATATATTATAATTTATAACCATTATATTAATTATAGGTACCACCAGCCTTTTAGGCCTTGCTTTATTTAAATTTTCAACATTTCGTCTTTTTCTTTTTTTCGATAAAAACTGCTTTTTTTTGTTCCCCATACTCTGAAACATATTATGTTGTTGTCACTAAAAAAGTAAATAGTTCGTCGTCATTATCAACAAAAAGTCATATTTTACTTACCAAAGTATCTAGATTGTCGGTCGCGCTACACGGTTTGCACTGCGTATGGGCACAAAGGTTACGTGCGGTCAGGTCCTGCGCCAGAGCGACGTGACCACTCTCCGCAGAGCCGGCGGCTCGAGTGAGTCGTAACAAAAGACGCGCGCGGTTTTATAGTGGTTTTATGGCTATATTCAAAAATTGGTAGAAAAATAATGGTAAACATTTTACATAAATTTTGGCGCCTAGATTTTAGGGAATACGTTTATCTCTTAGATGATGATAATATTGACACAAAATAACTAAGATTTAATGGTGAAAACAAACATAACAACGACTTGACTTTCTTCGTAATTTCACTTAGTTTGGATGTTAATATCTTATTTATGTAACAAAAAATTACAAAAATGTTCTACTAACTATATGCTTAAGTATATTTGCCGTTAGATTTTATAATTTATTTCTTACAATTGGCAGCATTACGGGGATATTTTGACATCCGAAGTTGGCACTGAACGTGAAATCGAGAAAACACTGTTCGGTTATCACGATAGCATTCATAAATATTCCATTACATGACAAAATGTTTTCTACTAACTATTTAGGCAACAATATTGTCTAACATTTTGTGTAATTCATAAGTCTGTTAGAAAAGTTTTTTATAGATATTAAGAGCTTCGAAAAGTTCAGTTTTCGCTAAACTGAGCTAACGCCTGTGTGCGCCCTCTTAAAGTTATTCTCATTTTTTGATCAGTTTTTTGTATTTTGTTTGTTATTACGAGTTCTTATCATAAGGGTGTATCATTCATTAGGCAGGAATATAAAACAATGATTTACTTACGCGGCCAGGTCACGACTTTTGGCTTAGCGGGTAGTGGCGAGTGAAGCGGCGGCCCGCACGCACAATCGTCTTTATCGCGTAGATACATTTTGTTCCATCACCGCGAGACGCGCCGCGCTCTCCAAAATCGCTCGCGCTGCCGCCAAGTTCGGCATCTCGTAGCATCATTCAACATTTTAATACTTAAATTTGTTACGTGTTAAGCCGTCGCTGGTAGCGACGAGTTCGTGGCATAGCTATTACCGACAACAATATAATTTTCAAAATAATTTGTTGTTGTAACTATTCAGGCATCCGAAGGCCTGTTTGTAATATAAAAATCTTTGTTTTGACATTTAAAAAACAATCAAATCATTTTATTTATTTGTGTACATTTTCGAGTGTCTTCAAAACAATATGAAAAACATTTGGGCGACCTCCTTTTCATGTTTAAAATCATTTTAAATCATACAACAATGAATCCCCTGAGTGAATTATTAATATAGACCTTTGATCTCTTTGACATAATATTTGAAGCTTTCCAAATATTTTGAATATTATTCCCCTTAGGATATTTCAGCTAAGCGTTTCGTTTTTACGCAGATATAGAAACTAAATAGAAACACCTTCTCTATAATATTGCCACACAAACGGACGTGAACGGACCGGAACCAGCATTAAATTGACGCGTCCAATCGCTGTTGTTGATGGATGACAATCCAAATCGAGTCCTAAATGCACTGGCCTCTGCCAATCCGCATTGCAGCAGTGTGGCAGACGCACTTATATTCCTTCGCTTGTGTCGAACCATTGACCGGTGGAATAAGCTGCCCGACGATGTGTTCACTGATGTAGCCCGTGATGTCTCGTCGCTCCTATATGACCTGTGGTCAACGTTGTTGGCATTACAATTATTACTGTTAGTTTATTAAGTTATTTTAATTTTAATGCGGTTTGTTGCAACCTAATGAATGAAATTAAAAATAAGAAGTTCATAAAAGAAATAGAGGCGTTTCGTTTCACACAGGCGCTGCCAGGGGTCGGTACTGAATCGAATCTCAATCCGCACAAGACTCTTGCGTCTTCTATCTGTACGTTATGAAAAAATCAATGCTTATTAAGTCGCTGTAGAAAGTAATCGATTATTTTAATAATGCTCGGTGTACCCCCACCGCCGTTGCGACCAGTCGCCCCAATGCGAAAGTTCACAACTCATTATGTGCTACAAACTTATACGTAGGTAAACATCTAAAGAGGGGAAAATTAAATATTCGACATAACCATCTAAAATAGATGGTCAATTTTCTCTTTATTTGGTTTTTCAATCAAAATCGTTTATTCAGAAGACAGGGTTTTGCAAACAAGTTTTCTGTCAGAGTTTGATGCAATTATTTCTGTAATATCGAAATTGGTTTTTAAAAAAACAAAAATAATTTCTGATCATTTAAAACTACCTGGTTGAATATACACAGTGGACAATATGGGCTAAAAATAATGACGAAATCAAAAATACTTTATTCTCTAGGCCCTCGGGCACTTAGACACCATCATTTACAACATATTGTCATTCTGTGTTAAATAGAAATAGTTATTTGTTATGCAAGGCTGCAAAGTTGTTATTTGGCGCGAGTACTTATATTGAAACCTGAGCTAGCGAAGGATTCTAGGATTGAACCACGAGCGAAGCGAGTGGTTCAAATATAGAATCCTGAGCGTAGCGAGGGTTTCAAAGGTACGAGACGCAGAATAACTTTGCTGCCGAGCGAAACACAAAATTTTTCACCTCACAACAGCGAGGAAAATCCTAGGTGCAAGAAAAACGCAAATAATATATTAAATAAGTGTTTATTTTTTTCATGCGGTGTCGTGCTGGCCAGTTCGATTATTCTAAAAATAAGGTTGGCGCACTGGAATGAAATAAGTATTAATGAATTTTCAGAGGACTTGCGGTATAAAAAATTAAAGAATAGAAAGGTTCGAATTTTAAAAATATTTTCCACGCTAGGGCACAAAATGCACTTTTGCGCTCAGATTTCGAATGACAAACAGATTCTTTCCGAGCTTGTGAGGTGAAAATAAATAAGCTACTCTATAAACTACCACCATTTCGGAAACAAAGCAAAATGACCACTAGGAAAAGAAATGGCGAAAGAAAACCAGTTACGGCCTTTTCATTCAAGATATTACTAGTTTTTTTAATGTTTTAAAATACATACATACAACTGGTATTCAAAAGAATACAAAATCAATAATAAAATACAAACACATTATATATTCTTCTTCGACAATGAGGTTAAAAACTGCCTTTTGCTCACTTCAGATGTCGCTTTGTTGACTGTTCCAAACATTTGACAGCTAGCTGTCATTTTCCATACTATTTTTGTAAACATCATATTTGTTTTCTAAATAATTCCGAAATATGACTCATTGTGCAGCTATCGATTGTAAAAATGTTCCAATCTATTTATTTTCCAAAGAAATAAAACGAAGAAAACTGTGGGAAAAGGCTCTTCGAAGGAAAAATTGGAAAACCAGTAAATGGTCGAGGTTATGTGCTGCCCGATTTAGATCTGAAGATTATAATATTAAAAGTAATTAACAGACAATGAAAATTTATACCGAACATTAAAGAAAAGTGCTGTGCCCTCTATATTAAATCAAATCTGTTAACCTACTAGCACAAGAACGCTCAGATCGATTGTTAAAAAGAAGTTGCATGAAACGGTGTATTAAACGTCTCGTGGTGATCCAATTCCAGGACCTAACCGGATCCAAACTCAAAATGAATGTGATGCTAATAAACTTCTTTTACTGATCCTCCTGGGTCTAGCGGGGTCCAAACTCAAAATAAATGTGATGCTGCTTACAGAAATTCATAGTATGTACACTTCTGGCTTCAAAAACATGTTTTGTGTCATATATGCTGTAATTTTAGAGTGTATTATGTAATACTCATAGGTATAAGAAAATAAAACTATTTAATAGTTATTAATTTTGTTTTATTACACTGTCATAATCAAAAATCATAATTTTTATACAGATATTTGTTAAAATTAGTGGTTTAAAAATAGGTTTAACAAAAACTTTACAAAGGTAATACTCATAAGTATAAGAAAATATTTCCAAGTAATCATGGTCCATTTCAATAGCATATGGATTGGCAGGTTTGATTTTTATAAATAAATAAATAAATAAATATAAAGGGACAATTCATACAGATTGAGCTAGCCCCAAAGTAAGTTCGAAACTTGTGTTATGGGATACTAACTCAACGATATTATATTTTATAACAAATACATACATAGATAAACATCCAAGACCCGAGGCCAATCAGAAAAAGTTCGTTTTTCATCATGACCCGACCGGGGATCGAACCCGGGACCTCCTGGGTGGCGGTCTGGCGTGGTAACCATTACGCCACGGAGGTCGTCATTACTTGGAGATAAGCCATTTTACTACTAGTAGTACAGGAGAAACTGCTAGGATTTTGACATATCCTTCATAATTGTCCATTATATTTTCCTGGTAAAACGGGATTGCATCGGGGAATTATAGAATACTTTATTCGGTTTTTTAAATGTCATCAATTGTTCTGTGCACATTTTGTACAAAATTATAGTTTTAGTAGGCACTATATCTTCTATGCCATGGCGAACTGTAAAAACATGCTTACAGTGTGCTTCTACTCCTTTTCCAGTTGCACATTCGCAGTGACTCCACTATCATGCCACTATTATCCATTTTTAACAGAATGATATTTAAAGAAGCTTCTTCATTTGGGCTTTGCATTGCGCATGGAAATAAATATAACTTTCCTCAAAGGCAACTCTCACGGTTATTAAGCTTCTACTTTCATACAGTAGTGTATCTCCCGTTCAGTGTTGCTTGAAATCTGAAACAACATGTATGTCATTAAATGTCTAATTCTATCTGAAACATTAAAATAACAAGGAACAATAAGGAAATCATGAATGTATGGTTTGTTACCTGTCTGCAAACTCTTGAATGTGTAGTTTATAGAGTGGTGGAAGATTATTGCTGGAATTAATATCTCTGAACTTATCCATGGTAGAAATTTCAGGAATATCATTCTCAAGTTCGTCTTCAACTTCGATGAGGTAATTTCCATCGTACGCCTCCAGTCTACAAAAAGAAATTGAAATAACTAAAAAGAACACAGCAAAACCTACAATTCACAATAATGCCTGTAAATTATTTACCTTTCGATTTATAAGGCTTTTTTGCTAGTGGTCTTGGCTTTCCGTTTCCGCAGTTCCTCCTTCAATCTTAATTACACTCCAGGTCGCTTACATTTCTATGATTTTTAGCAATTACTCTCACATCAAACTTAAACAATGAACCAATATGGCGGGTCTTGGAACAGTCAACAGTGACGCCACCTACGATGAGCTTTGAGTTTTTAACCTCATTGTTATCAACATGGCCGAGACCAATGCTATTTGGCTACGATCTTCTGTAAGGTAGAGGTCCTTCCCCAGACGGGCTGCTCCGATTTGAGCGGATTATCCGCTGTGCCCTACCTCTCTAAAAAGTATAAGTAATAATGCTATAAGTATAAGTAAGATTAGAAATAATTCTAAAACTAGATCTTTATAAATTTAACGAGATTTCGTGTTAGACATCTACTTTTAAATTCCCATAATGTACGAAAATGTTTGGTGAAAGAATAAAGTAAGAGGATAAACAGACGTAGGCTGGGCACACGTGCATGAACTAGGAATTGCTTGCAAGTTGACTTTAAACATATTTGTGTTACGTTTTACTCGTTCCGAAGTGGATTTCCTTTGAAATAACATGCCCAAAATTCTCTTTGTGGGTACTTTGAAATATTTTAACACTTATCTAGAATCTTTGTGACATTGACTTTTTACCATTTTGACACTAATATTATTATATTAAGCACAAAATAAAATAAACAGTCGTTTATTTAAAGCAATCGGAAATAACAAAAGCAGACAACTTTAAAGACAAGTGTCATATAAAATATGTCATTCACACTTGACATATTTGGTTCGCGGGAAAAGATCTTCTCTGGGAATGCGCAGTATCTACGGGACCAGTTTGGACTCACCGTATGAAGATGATTTTCCTGATGATGGTAGGTACTTGACCGCTTATCACGAAAAGCGGGGAGAACCTTCAGCTCCCAAAACTCGGCGTAGTAGCACAAAATCGCAACAATCTACAAAAATTCCATGCAATATCGAAAATAAACATGAACTAGCTTTTTTGCCCGCGGCTTCCGCCCGACCCGCTCCCGTGGGAACCACATTGAATTTCGGTAAATGCTATAGCCTATGTCACTCCCTGATAATGTAGCTTTCTACTGGTGAAAGAATTTTTGAAATCGGCCCTATTCAATGCAAACAATCAAATCTTTCCTCTTTATAATATTAGTATAGATGACAAATCTAATTGCAAAATCATCACATATCGCGATTGCAAACGTAGTACACCTACCTACCTACCACCTATCTACCTATCTACCTATCACCTACCTACCTACCTACGTACAACATTGTATCAATTTTTGGAGTCGATAAATATTTTTTTTTACAACCACAAGACTTCACATTTCTCAATATTCACATACCCCAAAGTAAAGGTTCATAAATCAGTTCCCCGCACTCACGTAAAAATAAACTTTACAACTTTTTTCTTTCTTTTCGATGCGTTTAAAGGATTTCTCGTGTTTTTCTTGCTTTATTTTGTTTATGCTCTGTGGGCCGTAACGTATTTTTTATGAGACAATATTGTTTAGTTTCTTCACGTACTGTTGCAAGTAGAAATACATATATATTCGATCTTATACCGATGTGATAGAATTCAAATTTGAACGGCAATGTATCCACTGTACTTAAAACATAATAATGCATGTACTATATTTTTGTAATTCATGTAATTTAAACACGCAAAATGTCAATTTCATTTAACATCCCAATGAATACATCAATATTCTATGACGGTGGTACTGCCCTAGCAGTAGCGGCTTTAACAATTACAGGTTAAAAAAAGCAAAGTACGTATGCATCAAATTATGAATTCAGACGACATTTTGGTCTGTGACAATCGCGCTTGCAAGGGGAATCAAAAGCACGATCATCAACGTCATAAATAATCAAAATCTTGCTATTCTTGTCAGTTCTTAACAAATTACATACAATATGCCCAACATTTTAATTTATACGTAACTCGTTGCAGCGTCAGGTTAAGAATTAGCATAGAAATGGTTTAACTTCGGCACGTGGATATGTTCCGTACTTTATGTCTTAAAGAAAATTGGATCTCCTTTATATCAAGAACTGAGGAACTTATAAACAGGTGATGGTAGAAGACTCTTCAATAATTTAGTAAAACTACCGCTTTCAGGTGTATCCCGCTTTCAGATGTCAATTTTGGAAAATGTCTACCTCATACAAAAAACATACGCTCTAAGTTTCAGTGTGGCAAAACTGGCAAACCGAATTCTTATAAATCTACATTTTTATAATACTTTTTGTCTATATATATTTGTCTATTTTACATTCTCACATTTTTCTCTCTCATAGTAAACTTTCACCTAATAAATTATACTTGATTTCTTCCACTAATCCTAACATTTCCTTCCAAGTTCCCGCCTACAGCTTCTACATTCACGTGTCTACGATCAGCGGTTTAGTCCCTCAGTCATTCAGAACATTATATATGTATAGATATCGTGCATTGATTATGATTAAGTAGCAGCCCGAAAATGAAACTTCCCGCCGGCACATATTATGTTCCCTCATATTATATCGGGTCCTTTAAGTGGAGCGTGAAGTAGCACTTAGGTCGAGCTCAGTGCAAACCGTACAGGGTGTACTCGGTCAGTAAAATGTACCGAGCCAAAAGAGTTCATATTATGCAATGCGAAACTGTACACTCGCGAAGTTGATCGAAGTAAAGTGAAGTTAGACATAAAGTAAGAGGACAAAGGAAAAGTAAAGACAAAGTAGAACGAAGAGTCTGTCACACATATTATGATAGATTTCATGTCCCTACAAAAAAATTTTAGCAATGATATCTTTCAAAGTGGATTACTTTTAGAATATAAAATCTTTGTCTAATTCCCTCATTATTTAGTACCCAAAGCCTTTAAGTAGGTATAAGAAATACAAAATCAAGTTTGTACCGACTTCAAGAATTTTGGGATTAAACCCAAAAACGTGGGCGGTGTATGATCACGGACAGAAGTAGATACATAAAATGAAGATAGCCTCTTTTTTAATTGACCACATTCTTTAAACCTTGGCTAATCTTTGTTTAAGAACTACCGTAACAAGACCCTGTCAACGTAAAAACTACACAAATCTTCTATGCCTACTACAGGACTCCGCCCACTACAACGTATCATACTATGACCGTGCTATGAACGTATCAGACACGACAAGCATCCCTTCCCTATACGCTCTACTATGCCCACTAGAGCGTCGGCAAAATATTCTCTCCCAAGATAGTTGCCGCTCCGTGCATGGCACGCGACGGTGCTGATCGGTGACGGAACGGGCTAGTGGGCATTGTCTCATACTTTTTAATACAAAGAATATTTTTTTGTCTGACACGTTCATAGCACGATCATGGTATGATACGTTGTAGTTAGTGGGCAGAGTCCTTAAAACGGATCGACAGCAAACTATTCAAACTACCCATATGAGGACCGTAAACAACGGTCATAGTATGATACGTTCCAGTACACAGTGTCCTTTTTAAGGCGCAAGCCAGACAGAAACAGCACGGCCGATGCACACCCGATGGCACACCCGATGGTGAGCAATAGTTTTTTCATACCAAATATAGAAAAGGATTAGCGGTGTGGCGCGCATCGGGCGCGACCAATGGCACGCTATCGTCGTACCACCTCGACGCCTTTCCAATATTATTATTCTGCAATCTGTCATACAAATTGTAGGAAAGCGACGTGGTGCAAAACAGATAGAACAGGTATGCTGATAGCGTGCAATATGGTCGATATTTATGTCTGGCTTGCGCATTAGTATTATTTATTAGATCTGCACTTTTGTGTATCACTGTACACAAACGGGATGTTTAGCTAAATGAAATGAATAAAAGGCAAAAACTTAAACAAACTTAACCTTACTTTCAATTCCAACAAACACCGGAACGGTGTCCGATACAAAATTGTGAAATATTTAACATTTTGACTAAGTTTAACAGGAGTTTTGCGCTTGTATATAATAAGTTTGGTTTACTCTTTATCGCCATTTGAATTCTAGTTTTAAAAATTCTAAAAGTGAAATTAAAATTTAGTTATTTGGTTATTATTATTCACGCGGAGTGCGTCACCATGTTTGTCTTTACTTTCACAAAGTGCTGTATCGGGTTTAAAAAACCTGTTTCAATTTTTTTCTGATGTGCGTTATCGGGTTCAAACGACGTGTACCGCATTTTGCCTTTAAAAAAACTTGACAGACTATTTAACACACAAGTTTTAACACCTATTAGTATGTAACTAATATGTGTAACTACTAACTGTATTGTATTTTTATGGATTAAACTAATAATAATAATAATAATAATAAATCTTTATTTTAACCATTAGTTGTACATAACAAGGTGATGGGGTTTCCATTTAAGTTTAAAATTTAACTTGTGGTAGAAAACCCCGCTCTTCATAACATGACATGATTACATTATATCTTATACAAATATTAAACAAACAATATGTATGTAGGTACACTGCAGTTTAACAGAATGAAATCATAAGTGAAATAATAAACTATAAATCAACATTTTTTTTTTTTTTTTTTTAAAGTAGGTACTAGGTATAACATGATGCGCACTTGAATGTTTGTGTATTGAGTATGTAAGTGAGTGTGTGTATATGTGCGTGTATGTGTTTGTGTGTGTGTTTGTGTGTGTGTGTTTGCATGGACGTGAAAGAGTTTTTAACATGTATATTCTATTGTTTTACTCTTATGCTTTGTATAGGAAATCTTCTACTTCGTCATAATTTTTTAATTTGAGCCACATTGTTAGTGGTTTTTTTAATTTAGAGTGGGGTAGCGAGTAGATGTCCAGTTCCTTATTTATTTGGTTATATATTTTAGCTGACTGGCTTCTATATTGTCTTTTGGCAAAAGTCGTTTTAATCCCTGTAATGGTAATTATGTTGTTCTTTCTTCTGTTATTGTTATTGAGTTTTCCCGGATCAAATGGTAGTGATTTATGTAATCTAAGAGTGGTACAGAGTACATATAACTTTCTGACAGTCAGTAGGTCAGTCATCAGATAAAGAATTTCAGTGGGAAATTTGTATGGTTTAAAAGTCATTACTATTATTAATGCTCTTTGCGCCCTTTCCAGCTCCAAAAACTTAATTTTCGTAGCTCCACCCCAAATTGGTAGGCAGTAAGTCAAAATTGACTGCGCAAGCGATTTATAAATTTGCTCTAAGAGATCTTTTGTGGCTACGTGTCTGAGTTTTTTGAATGTCCAAATGAGTTTCCTAACTCTGTTCATAAGGAATTCAAACTAGATTATGAAATATGGCGCGAAGTATTCATTTTTGAAAATTATCTTTTTACACTTAGTACGTTATTTGCAGCGGCCGCCGATATAATTCCAAATCCGTTAATCAATTAGCATCTGGTACATTTCTTTGTTGTTCCTGGCCTTGTACTGGCATAAAAATAAATTGGTGTTTCTTTTTGCTAAGACGAAATTAGTATTCCGACGCTGTTTGTAAAGGGCCTGAAACGTGGCTTAATTAAGGGCGTAAGTAAACGAATCCCTAACTAGTTAATTACGATAATTATTTCCTAGTTTTTTGAGAAAAAAATTGCATGCAATTAGCAAAACAGTAGATCGTGCTAACAGTGGAATATAAATTCGTGTGTGTAAGCTGTATATTTTCTTTTTGTTTAATGAATATTACTTTTATTTAACAAAGTTCTTTTGCATGTAGGTGTCTCGCTTTCCCGTGGGAATTTCGAAAAATCCTTGTATGTTTTACATATAAACCTTCCTTTTGAATCACTCTATCTATTGCTAAATACTGCATTAAAATGCGTTTAGTGATCTAAAATTGGATGGCTAGTACTCTCGTAGAAGTAGACCTTTCGTACCACGTCACGTGGTCCACTCTATACTAATATCCACCGTAGCGTTACGTCCACAGTATCATAATGTCCACCCTTCATAACGTCCACTTTTTATTATGACCTTATCATAATGTCCACCGTAGCGTTACGTCCACAAGTCAGTCGATTTTTTTTTATAAAACGACATGATATACCTACGCAATATGGTATGTTACACTTTAAAAAACATGTTATTTTTACACCGAGCATTCTTTTTGCATAAACATACCTAATTTACATGGAGGGTACAAACCTAGTTTTTAGACAAAAAATAACAGGCCCATGTTTATTTAAACATATGCGATAAACTCATTCCTTTTTCCAGTTGCCTTGTTCTAACCAACTGTAAATAAGTTTGAAACGCATTTTTTATATCATACGGCAGAGAATACCACCAGTGGAGTTGCGGGAGTATCACCAGTCCTCCGCCACTAATAAGGCGGAGAAGGTGGCAGACAGTCAGGTCTTTAGTCGGTATGCCCCTCATTGGCTAGAGAGGAGAGCAGATCCCCGTCGCTTCCACAATTGGTGGGACATGCATTTTCCTGACTATCCATACTTCCATATCCATACTATCCATACTTCCATATCCATACTATCCATACTTCCATACCCATACTATCCATTCTTCCATACTAATATTATAAATGTGAAAGTGTGTTTGTTTGTCCTCCCTTCACGTCGAAAGTAATGAACAGACTGATATGATTTTTTAATTGGGGATAGTTTAAGGTCTGGAGAGTGACATAAGGCTACTTTTTTCCCACGGGATAAAGAGATTCCCATGGGAAAATTATTGACACTTAATTTTTCCCTTGACCACAAGGGCGGAGCCGAGGGTAACAGCTAGTAAATAATAAAAAAATCCAGTATGTCAAAGCGGACCAACTGTTCCGCTCTGGCCGAGGAACTTGATACAAAATGCTATTTATTACCTCTATCCACAGCGGCAGTGAATACCGCAAATCTCTCAAGAGTCTCACAAATTCGTGCCACAAATTCGTGCCACAAATTCGTGCCACAAATTCGTGTCTACAGTTTTTGGTAAACAACACATATAATAAATAAATAAATATATAGGGACAATTCATACAGATTGAGCTAGCCCCAAAGTAAGTTCGAAACTTGTGTTATGGGATACTAACTCAACGATATTATATTTTATAACAAATACATATATAGATAAACATCCAAGACCCGAAGCCAATCAGAAAAAGTTCGTTTTTCATCATGACCCGACCGGGGATCGAACCCGGGACCTCCTGGGTGGCGGTCTGGCGTGGTAACCATTACGCCGACTACGTACTATCGACGACGCACGAACAGCGACTAAATCCAACAAATCCGGCCAAGTGCATGTCTGGCCATGCACAGTGTAGGGTTCCGTATTTGCTGTGCTTTGCTTGCTTGCTAATGAGTCCAATATCTTATGACATTTGTAAGTTTTCATCAAAGAAATTTTATTTTATCAGTTCGTCGACTATTACTCGGTAACTTGTAGTGCCTACTTAACCGTTATAGTTTTCCTTGTAGGTTCACTATATGGACTACTACCATGAATTTTTTCAAATTTCTAATCACAAGACTTTCGGAGATAGAGGGGGGGGGGGGGACCACCGTGCAAAACGAAAATTGACACGTTAAATGTAAATAATTCGCAAACGGATCATTGTATCGGAAAATGATCTTCCCACACCCTCAATGTTTTTAAGAGACCTATCTAACCCCACAACATGTGATCGGTGCGAAAAAAAAATCATTCCCACTTTAACTGTAGGGGAGGAACCCGAAAAATTTTTTTCAAAAATTTCTTCTACCACTTTGTTAGCATTGTTAATATAAATATACATACCAAATTACAGCTTTCTAGCATCAAGCGTCTAGGCGCTAGACCGCGGACGGACAGACGGACATGGCGAAACTATAAGGGTTCCTTGTAGTTTACTACGGAACCCTAAAAAGGTAAATTACCACCTAACATAACAGTGACAATGCAATCGCATGCTAAGCATTGCAAATACATCGCCCGACACTTTCTTTAATTTGACAATGACTGATTAATGTTTACTAACTTTAAAATGTGTTTCTGCAACTCACCTTATATCTTGTATTAGTACTGTTCAACCTACACCTTATATGTCAAGACACCTTCACAAGAATGTAAATGTAGGTAACCGCTACTAAGCACCTTTCTTCATTTGTCACGTAACCAGTTGTGGAGGACAGTTTAATTCAAACCGCGTACTTTGCATTCCCACCTCTCTAATTTGGCAGGTTTACGATGTATAATTTACACTGAGTTCTCATTTCCTTAGCATACATCTTAAGATGTGAACCCTTAGTTCATGACGTCAAAATTACACGGATATGACAATAATAAGGGCCATTGTTAACACGTAAATGTCCTGTGACCTTTGCTTTAATAATAGTATTTTTTTTATTAAAGAGGAGATCAAACGAGCTAGCGGCTTACCTGAGGCCCAAGTCTTCTAAATACAAATGCACCAATAGAGTGTCTATGGTGTGTCACTTGAATAGTTTTTAAGATTTGGTATTCTCATATTTGTTCAAGTCCGAGGCCATTTCATTGACACACTATCGAACTACTTTGATCTTATGGGTAGTATATTTCACATAAAAGTTATGGTAGATTTTAACTGTCGACCATTTCGTTCATATTCCACTGACACTCTATAGTCAATACATTGGGATACTAGTTAACTTTTAGCAGAATACCAAATTTGGGAAATATAATGACAATAGTTGGTCGCCTAATTTAAAATAGCAGACTTGGGCTCCTGATGGTTAGCGATGACTCCAAGATATTAGAAGATCTTGGACGCGTTGCCCACCTATGCAGGAACGCAAAAGGAAGGAAAGTGAAAAATGGAGTAGGAAGCAGGGGGGGTATTAAACTTCCGGATCTCTCACTCTTCGTAAGAAGCACAGCGGCATATCACCTCTAGATCACGTGGATATTCTGTGAGAGGTTGATATGATACTGCCCTGGTCGAGCCAACCCATTTACGAGCCACTACCAGTACGAGCCTACTTCAGGCGGCTTCAAAACAGAGCAGAGGGTGGCAGAGTTCGCTCTAATCCTTCGATTAAAGTAAGACACGTATCCCTGCAGTGGGATGATTATGGATTGATTAGCTGTTACACGCGGCTCCGCCCGCGTTGTCAAGGGAAAATAACAATTTTTCCCATGGGAATCTCTTTATCTCGTGAGAAAAAAGTAGCCTATGTCACTCTCCAGACTTTAATCTATCCCGAATAAAAAAATCATATCAATCCGTTCATTACTTTCGACGTGAAGGGAGGACAAACAAACACACTTTCACATTTATAATATTAGTATTAAAGTATGGATATGATGATGGTGAAACGTCCTGTTACCTTTGCTTTAAATAAATAAGTTTATTGTTAGTAGAAAGCTAGTTAGTTACATTTTCTAATGTCAAAAGTCACGATGAGTTTGCATCTTAAGCCAACAATTAATATACAATTAAGAAACTCCGTGTAGCCGAAGAAACCACTTTATAATTCAGATACAAACAACAAAGTTTCTGACAGCGGTGCAATGAAATCAGCATTAGTAGGTATACCTCTCGAAACTTCGTATCGTTAATTAAACAACAATTTATTCAAAAATATAATATAACTGGGCGATGGTCTGAATGACCCAAATAAAAACTTATTTCGGGTGATATCCATATTGGGTCTCCTGCACCTAACGAGAACAGTGGCGAGACAGTGCCCTCGGTCGAGTGCTCGGTACATATGAACATTTTGACGAGTGTCTCGGCCGAGCAGAGTGGCGAGAGTGTCACCAGAACTATGATTTGTTTACTAGGCCGAGTACCCACTCTCTCAGCCTAGTACCGTTTAACTGTCTCGCCACCGTACTCCTTAGGTGTAGAAGACCCATATCTACCCATAATATCCTACTGTTTCGGATACGGGTTTCCCTACAATCGGAGAAAATTAGGGCGTCTGTTACGCTGCTCCAAAGCGGATTTTAGTATTTTCAAGCCGGTGACTATTTGTAGCGAGACGATCGCAAGTTCGCATCGATACAGTCGCGATCGTGTCACAAGCTGAGTCCTTTCACCCACTTACCCACGATTCTGTATCATTCAGTCGCGATTCATCTGCGTTTCAGTCGCAATGCAATCCCGATTCGATTTTGAATAGCTATAATAAACGTTACAATGTCCACATACTCCATTTTGTTCATAGACAACACCACTGTCTGCCTATCTGTATCGCACTGATTGATACTGTTTAGCACGTCCTCAGTATCACTCCCATCCTTTCCTGATAACGTTAGAGACAGTCGCGAGTTTGTATCGATACAGTCGCAATGCTATCGCGCGTTTGCATCGCTTCTATCGACAGGTAGTGATGCAGAAGCGCGTTTTGAAAACGTCGCTACAAAAAGTTGTGGGCGAGGACCCTTAGTATCACAATTTTGAATTCTCAAAGGAAGGCGCCCACAATAACAGTACAAATTACCATTTACATAATAGTTACACGAAGCATAGTTGTAATCCACAATGTTTATAATAAACTTATAGCTACTCACTTCCTACGACCAACAAACAAACTTCTTAATTGAAGTCTGCCGTCCCTACACTAAATTATATAGTAAGTTATACATTTACCCAAGATACATGTACGGGTAACGTAGGATAACGTAGGGTAACGTGATTTAACTATTTAACATTCACGGCTAAAATTATACTTGTCAAAGTCAGTTACCGAATTTGACAAAATCAATATAGTAGAATAATTATATCATTTTCATACGTATCTTAATTTCTCGGAGTTCTGTTAATATAAGTTTGCCATTCTGACGTCATTCTGGTTCTTTCAATTACTTCCTACTCCGTCTCTTCTATCTTCTTTCTGATTAAATTCGTTGTCAATTCCAATATTTATTTATTTATTTATTGAGAAAACCAACAGCGTTACAAATACCTAATAAATACATTCATTTTTAGACAAACAATAAGGCCAATGACAAATTTCCATGATTATGCAGGTAGTTGCGTACATGCACCCTAGCAGTCGCTTAATCCGACTATAAAGAATATACTTAAAAAAACTTATAAATTACCATTTGGCAAGTTTATATCAAAATAATTGTTCTGGATTACCGTGAATAACTTTTATCTTTAACAAAAAAAGAGCTATCGACATTAATATGGAAAAAGAAATAAAATAAAAAAACTTTCTTACTTAAAAGAAAATATATATTATAATAATTATATACACCTAATAAATATATATTTCTATTATCTATATTCTTGTTTAGTAATTATTTTCTTGTCTTGCTAGCCCTGCCCACTCCATACAGAAATTCGTTAACTTAAGGTTGCCTTGTAAAGATTGCTTTTTAGCATTATGGCCGCCTTGTTGTGTTTACACTAGTTTGTAAGATTGTTTTTTTTTTGTACTTTTTCTTGTGTGTAATGCAAATAATGAGTATTCTATCTTCTATCTATCTATATATTATTATATGTAATAATAATAATAATAATCTTTATTGGTAAACATAAGTACATACATAAAGTTCAGTTTCTGGTGTCCCCTTGTAAGCTGGTAAGCTTGTGTTAGGGGCCACCGCTTTTCTAAAACACATTGTTTAGTTTACATAAATATTATTAGCTTCAAATAAAACAAATTTTTTACAGTTTTACAATTTTCCTTTTAGTTTTTTTTTTATTTTTTTATTTTTAGTATTAATTTTAATTTATTAATAACAATAAGTCTTAGATCGATAGATAAGTACCTGTATTAAAGATAGAATAAGAAAATTATTACATACACTTACATAAAAAATGCGCATAATATATAAGACATTTATAATATACGAGAGAAACCCGCGCAACTTCGTTTGCGTTTATCTCGCTTTCCCGTGGGAATTTCAAAAAATCCTTCATAACGGTTGCCTACATCACACACCCAAATTTCAGGTCTCTACGGTCAAGACAAAACATTTTCATATGTATACATGATTATTTTTCTATTTAAATACTTCTCATTACAATTTTTGGAGTGGGCGTTTATGAAATAGGCTAGCCCGACCGGTGAAGTACCACCCTTATACAGAATATTGACGTGAAGCAGTAATGCGTTTCGTTCGGAGAGTGAAATATCCGAAATTCTTGTTTGCCACCTTTGTTGTATAAAAAAAATCTAACTCTTTCCTTATACTATTTCTCGCTATATATCCTGTCTTTTCCTGTTATAGGTCGGCAACGGGTCAGGGACCCTAGAATCTATGTGCTCCATAGTCGACGGTAATCACCTAATATCAAATGATCCATATTCCTGAGCTTGTTTTCCAACCACTTCCATAAAAAAAATGTATAAGTACATATATGGGTATTTCAATACCTACAACCTCAGCCTACAACCATCCATAAAACAACACTACGAAATAATAGAGGGAATCGACGTAATGATATTTCCTATAGTGTGAAAGAGACAATATCAATATGCCATTTAACCATTGACCAATTTAACTTGACCCCTGTCAAATATTATAAAATTTAATATTTAATTACTTACTGTTTATTATCGATGATTATGATTCAGTCCGCTTTATACATAGTTAGAATTTCAGCTGTTTTTCCGAGATCACAAACAGAATAAATAGTACGAAGACCTACGACGACATTATGAAATCATTTTGTTTGAATATTCACAATTTATAAAAATATTACATGACAGATGACATACTTCACTTCACGAATGTGTCATTGAAATCAAAAGCACTAAGGAGTATGAGTATTGATATCAAATCGAAGAAAACTACCCACAAAATACATATTTTTCAAGAATTTCAATAAAATAAGAATCACGTCTTCCATCAATTCTCTTAAACAATTTTTATGCAAAATTTGAAGTAGATTGGACCAAGGAATCAAGTTGTCCCATAGTAACTTTGCACCCCTTTTTTACCCCCTTAGAGTTAGAATTTCGAAAAATCCTTTCTTATCGGACGCCTACGTCTTATAATAGTTCTACCTGCCAAATTTCAGATTTTTACGATGAGCGGTTTAGGCTGTGCGTTGATTCTCAGTCAGTCAGTCAGTCAGTCAGGACAAAGCATTTTATATATATAGATATTCATATTCCTAATATAAGATAGTTGTAGTTCCTCCCCTAGGACGTCACTAAGCTTCATTGCTTATTGTCAATCTGAGGCCACCGTTTTTGATCTTGGCTATACAGGATGCACAGCTGTGTCAGCGGTGGGAATGAAAAAAAATCCTGAAGTGTAAGATGGCGGGTGTACATAAGTCGGCGATACGGTACCAATCCCTTTTCGAGTTGATATGTTGTTACAACCTTACACTGGACAATTGCAAGAGTGGAATGCTTAATAACAATTACAAAAACAATTTACCACTTGCGAGTAAAGACCATTTGGCATTGTGTTCAAAATTATTAAGTAATTCTAGCATTGTTACATACATTTAGTTTAAATTGTAACAAACAAATTAAGGAACTGGGTTTAAGTGTTATTTTGGTATTCCTTTCGACGAACATTTCATAATTTATTATCTACTAACCATAGTTTTATTATATACTAGCGTTAGATTGGTAATGCAAAAAAGATAGTTCATAGCACACGCGTTTGTTAGAGCGAGATAGATAGGCGAGACCATTCTTCCTATACACGCTATCGGGCTGTATCGGCCTGACGTCAGTCGTGTTAGAAACAAATCCCACTTATTTTTACAAAATTTATGGTTTTTAAGTGTAGTTTTGGTGTTAATTAGACGTGATTAAATATGGTTACCTGTGCAGTGCCTGGATGTAACTCAAACAAAAAAGAAAATCCACAAAATTATATATCTTGCTTGCACACGCACACTAGTGTATTTTGTTTTTGGTCTCGCCTTAATCAAACCATTGCCGATCTATAGGTACGCTAGTATATACTAAATCTATGTTACTAACCTGATACCCGCTGTTTCACCCGAGAAATCGCACTCTCGGAAGATATGCAGGATATTATCCTATGTGTTTAAGTTTTGTCATGTTTCATTTTTATTGTTAGTTTAGTTTTTAGTTAAATTTTAATGTTACATTTAGTTTGTTCCATTTACTTATTCAAATAAATAACTTATCTATAAATATTACTTATAAACTTCCTGTATACTAAATTTGAAGCAAATCTGTTCAGCCGCTTTGGCGTGAAAGAGAAGAAACATTTTTACAAACATGTAAATGTACAAGAGTAGAACAGACAGAGCAACTTAAACCTCGTTGCACTGAACGTGTCATTTCGATCCTTTGTGCAACCAAATTCCTATTGAACAATATATTCGATGAATAGCAAAAAAGTTTCGTTCCAAGGCAATGAAAGCTTAAAAGCTATTAGTTAAAAATATAAAAGCTCTCTTGCTGGTATACAAAAAGTTTGTTTGGTTGTAAGTTTCTGTGCATTCAGTTTTTTAAACTTGATAGCGATTGGTAGTAAAACAACTTCCAATTCCATAGAATTCTCTTAAGGAGTTGTTTTCATTCATACACACAAGAAACTGCTTTTCACTTTTGTATGAACATTATATTTTTTTAAATATACAAAAAAACATTAGTTCTCTGGACTCTACGGAGAAAAATCAAGGAGGATGAGACCAGCCGGGCTAACAAGCTAGCTACGCTCCGCTTTGCCAATAGCGTATCTCGGTTATGTCTACAGTAGACAAAACAGGCATTGCTATTGGCGAAGAAGCTTTGTCGCGTGCGAGAAACTATCTCGAGTGTAAGCATGTTAGGCCCGCTGGGTAAAGGACTAAGAATAAAGATTTTGACGCCAATAATGTAAGCATCGTTATGAAAATTAGAAATTAAATTACATTATGAATACTATTGATAAATAAAAATTCGAGTAAACCTTCACTCAATATTTAGAACTGTTGAATCTTATTTACTTTATTACTCTTTGATTGACTGACTGTTTCAACGGCAGGGCCACTAGCACACAATTTTTTGTTGCCATGTTACAGACAGATTTGTGTCGTATATTTTTGTGTTTTTTTAAATGTAATGTGTACCTATTAGCTGATACAAATAAAGAACCTATCCAACCAACGCGCTGTCAAAGTAGGTAACGAACATATATTGTTCTCATCTTCATTATCTAAGAAAGAAAGACTTATTTTTACAAAATGTTACCTTCTGTAACATTAGGCAATGCTAAAGGCCTTTTTCATTACCGAGTCGAAAACTGGGCAACGGAATCACAAACTTTTCTTATCTTTAAATGTTCCTTGATCGGATATTGGCTATCGTTAAACCGATTCTCAACTTTGAAACTGTGCCAATATTTTATTCCATTAACGGGAGAATTGCGGCCGAGTTGTTTTTCGGACGTTACTCAAAAATACGTAGTTCTTATGTTAGAATTATACTTCTTTAGTGGTAGAGCAATTATTACGAAATGGGCTGGCTCGACCGGGGAAGTACCACCCTCTCGCAGAATATCGACGTGAAGCAGCAATGCGTTTCATTCGGTGAGTGAGAGATCCGGAAGCCCAACTTCTTCCCTATCCCTTCTTTTCCCCTCCTTCTTTCCCTTCCTTTCCTCCTTCCTTTCCTCCAACTTCCTTGGTGGATAACGCATTGGTAGCGCCCCTGGTGTTACTGATGTCCATAGGCGGCGGTGACCGCTTTCCATCAGGTGGCCCGCTTGCTTGTCTACTGTATGAAATAAAAAAATAAAAAAATAAACATGGTATAAAATGAAGTCGCTTTTGCTGTACGGATTTTGATGCGGTATTTTTAATAGATAGAGTGATCCAAGGGGAAGGTTTTTAAGTATAATACATTCCAAAATTCCCACGGGAAAGCAGGATACACGCAAACGTTGCGCGGGTTTCGCTAGTCCATACTAATATTATAAAAAGGGAAAGATTTGTATCTTTTTTTTGGAATGAAAATACTAACTACTGCACCGATTTCAAATATTCTTTCACCGTTGCGGGAAGCAACGCAATCTCCAAGTGCCATAGGCTTTATTTTATTTTCATAAAAATTAGGGATCCCTACGAAAACCCGTGTGAAGCATACTAGATTCATCATCATCATCACAGCCACAAGAAGTCCACTGCAGGATAAAGGCCTCCCCCCCACGTTTCCAGCGAGACCGGTTGGAAATGGCCTGCATCCAGTGGCTTCTTGCGACTTTCCTAGTCGTCTGACCATCTTGTCGAGTCTTCCAATACGCGGTCGCCTTTACAAAACATTCTACCCTACCTGTTTCTAGATTGGCTCGCAGCGTCTCTTGCCATATCAAATTTCAAAATATAATCAGCGCCATTACCTTTTCCTTTGTCACTTCGTGCTAGCTTTACTTTACTTCGGTCGACTTCGTGTGAGTGTAGAACCTATCTATGGATAGGTTTATATGTTTTTTATTTTACTATTTAAAAATAACCATATATTTTATTGTCATGATATCTCATTAACGTTTAAACATGTTGTATGCACTCGTTCATTTAGGTACAACCAGTCTTTACACCTTTTGTATAAGATGTGTAAATTGTAATATTATTGTGTGTATAAATAAATAATATCTTTTTATAATGTATGCTTTTAGGTTAAGTGAACTCAAAATAAAAATAAACGAAATATTTACAAAGATAATCCAAATATAAATTGTGTTTATACCTCTACACTTTCAACTTTCAGTATGAAAATAGACACAATAATGCTATTTTTGAACTCAAAAGCCACTCGGACAAAAGGCTGTTTTAAAAAAAAAGGTTTCTGAACACCTTAATGTGTGTTTTCACTTAACAGCTAAAAGCAAGATGGACGCAAAGGTTCTTTTTTATAATAACGTTGGAATAGCCCACCTGACAAAGATATGTTCTACGTAAGCAGCCGATAATATAAATTAAACAATGGCGCGAGGACCTCGACGGCGTCGCTATGTGTCGCACTCTAAAAACACGTAAGTTAAGCAGCATCGACCCTAGCCAGTGATTGGATGTGTTTCGTTATCTTTAGCGTCTTCGTACTTCCGAGGGTACGTTAAGCCGTTGGTTCTGACTGCGTTGATGGATGACAGTCATTTAGCAAGTCAGTGGTTTTCAGGTGGCTTGAAAACAAAAAAATCCGTATGAAGCAGAGTGGCAGAGTAGGCTCTTATCCGCTTCGTTTGAAGGGTGACTCGTATCGCTCCAGTGGAATGATTATGGGGTATCTTCTACTAATAGCGACATATACGCTTGTATTCATATTTTGCTTAATATTTTGTCTACCCTAAATACAAATTGTTGTTCATACAAGTATTACTGTGCAATTATTTACTGTTCTGTTGGTTATTTTTTGTTATCAAAATTATTGTATGTGTTAAAATGTGTTTGTGTCATGTGAACATTATTTAAGTGCGCCCTAAAGTTGTCATTATATATGTAAAGCAAAGTGTACATGCAAGTTTCTCAGTAAGTGGATATGTAACTCTTTTGAGAAAACTCTTTGACCATAGCGACATATCGCTGCACTCACATACATATGAGTTCAATAGATTTCGAAACAAGTAAATACTAACGGAAACAAAAGGGATTCGTGATTAAATTTCAGGGATCCGTCTAATGGACCTAATGGACTTCTAGATGCCGAACTAATGACGCAGTAAATAAATCTTCGGTCAACTGAAATAATCGACTAAGACACAAATGGGTCACGAGTTCGATTTCCGCATCGGCAATTTTAATGTATTGTTTGTTATAATTTGTTTCGATTAAACACAGCAAACTTGTTACTATTTGATTTAAAAAAAATAGAGGAGGTATTTGAGTTGAGGGCGCTGATGTCGCAGACGTCGCAGTCGACATCAAGGCACCGTATTATAATGTCTATGGGACCGCGAACTATTTTGACGAGAGCGTGAGAGAAAAAATACTTTTACGAGGTTTTTTTTTTATACCACAAAGGTGGCAAACAAGCTTACGGCCCGCCTGATGGTAAGCATCACCGTAGCCTATAAAAGCTTGCAATACCGGGGCTATCATTCACGCGTTGCCAAGCCTCCGAAACTCCCAACCCCCCAAGTGGAGCTCTGGAGCCCTTACTCACCGTAGGAGCACAGCATGGCCGACCAATGCTATTTGGCTACGATCTTCTGTGAGGTCCTCCCCCAGACAGGCTGCTGCGATTTGAGCGGATTATCCGCTGTGCCGTACCTCTCTTAAACACCTCTCTTTACTTGGAGCAGGTTCTATTTCATTATGGTTTTTATAATAAAATAAGATTCATGTGCTTGTAAAATTAGTAATTTGTAAAGCTTGTGAGCCTGTGGTTCACCTTTGCGAAAAATTATTTAAAACTAGAGAAACCCGCGCAACTTCGTGTGCGTTTATCCTTTCCCGTGGGAATTTCAAAAAATCCTTTCATATCGGTTGCCTACATCATACACCACACTTTTTAGAACACACCCAAAAAATTGTCATGTGTATAGATTTTTTTTTTCTATTTTTATACTTCTCATTACAATCTTTGGAGTGGGTGTTTATGAAATAGGCTAGCCCGACCAGTGCAGAGCCCTTTTACAGAATATTGACGTGAAGCAGCAATGCGTTTCGTTCGGGGAGTGAAATATCCGAAATTCTTGTTTGTCACCTTTGTTGTATAAAAAAAATCTAACTCATTCCTTATACTATTTCTCGCTATAACCTGTTTTTTCCTGTTATAGGTCGGCAACGGGTTAGGGACCCTAGAATCTATGTGCTCCATAGTCGACGGTAATCACCTAATATCAAATGATCCATATTCCTGAGCTTGTTTTCCAACCACTTCCGTAAAAAAAATGTATAAATTACAACACCACTACGAAATAATAGAGCGAGTCGACGTAATGAGATTTCCTATAAGTGAGAAAGAGACAATTTCAAAATGTATGCCATTTAACCATTGACCAATTTAACTTGAACCCTGTCAAATATTATAAAATTTAATATTTAATTACTTACTATTTAATATCGATGAATATGATTCAGTGCGCTATACACATAGTTAGAATTTTAGCTGTTTTTCCGATATCACAAACAGAATAAATAGACGACATTATGATTGAATATTCACAATTTATAATTACATGACAGATGATACACTTCACTTAACGGATGTGTCAAAATGAAATGTAATTGAAATCAAAAGCACTAAGGAGTATGAGTATTGATATCAACTCGAAGAAAATTACCCACAAAATACATTTTTTTCAAGAATTTCAATAAAATAAGAATCACATCTTCCGTCAATTCTCTTAAACAATTTTTATGCAAAATTTGAAGTAGATTGGACCAAGGAATCAAGTTGTCCCATAGTAACTTTACCCCCCTTTTTTACCCCCTTAGAGTTCGAATTTCGAAAAATCCTTTCTTATCGGACGCCTACGTCTTATAATAGTTCTACCTGCCAAATTTCAGATTTTTACGATGAGCGGTTTAGGCTGTGCGTTGATTCTCAGTCAGTCAGTCAGTCAGTCAGGACAAAGCATTTTATATATATAGATTTCATTAGCGACCAACATGGAGTACCAGGAGACCAGGAGTACATAAGAGCGGTGGAACCGATCCTAGTAATATTGATTTCTTACTGTACAGACAACTGATAAATCAAAATTGTAGTCACATCAACAAAATGTATTTTAGCTAGCCTTCCAGTCGCCAGATGTAATGGAATAGTGGCTAGATCCATCACGTTCCAGAATATGTTAAAAGGTATTAACATTTTTCACTGTACTGTGTGAATTATGGCAAACAATTTTAGATAAAATATGTTTGCAATACACAAACAAATGATGTGGATGAGCTCCCAGCCTCTGTGTTTACTTCGGATTATGACAGAGGTACATTAGAGGTCTCGTCAGAGGTGGGCAACGCATTGGTAGCGCCCCTGGTGTTGCTGATGTCCATAGGCGGCGGTGACCACTTTCCATCAGGTGGCTCGCTTTCCTGTTTGTCTGCAGTATAACATAGAAAAAAAGTGATACACTAAATAGTAAAAGTTAAAAGTTACTATAAATCCAACAAGGCGGCCGTATTGCTGAAAATAATATTTACAAGGCAACCTTAAGGCAACGAACTTCTATGTAACGTATGAAGTGATGAATTTCTGTATGGCATTTTAATAAATATCTATGTACTAGCTTTTCCCCGCGGCTTCGCTCGCGTTAATTTTATGAACAGCTCATAGCGCGACTTGTGGCGCCATCTAATGGCCGATACAGCGCCGTCTATAGTAGAAAAATTATTTTCCCATTGGAACGACATACTTTCAGGGGATAAAAAATAGCCTATGTTGGGCTCTGTACCCCTAACAATATGTATGCAAATTTTCATAATGATCGGCTGCGTAGTCAAGCCGTGAAGGAATAACAAACAAACTCACTTTCTTATCTATAATATTAGTAAGGATATTCCTTTATAATATGAAATGATTTTTTCTGAATGACTGACTGGCGAATCAACGCATAGCCTAAACCGCTGTATGACGTTGGCATCCGATCTTCTTATTTTCGTTTGGTTTCCGCAATTAGTATCAACTTAGGGTAGCTGGTGCTGTTTTCAAGTCACCTAACGGCCACTGACTGGACTTGACGACTGTTACCTAATGACAACAGTCGGTACCGACAGTTTAATATGCCCCCCGAAGCACGGAGAAGCTCGAGATAATTGAAACCCATCCATACACTGGCTCGGGTCGACGTTGATTAACTTGTATGTTCGTTTTAGAGTTCGTCACACAGCGACGCCATCGAACTCCTCAATAATAATAAACAATTTTAATTACCTTAAAATAAACGAAACGTCGAAATACAGTATGTCCCTAAACCCTAATTACACAAGGTAATTTTTTTTTGGCCAAAAATATGTAATAACTTATTCAGAAAAGAATACTGTTGCTGATAGCATCGCATTAAAAGGGGGAAAAAGTATTCAAGGGATGATATATAACCCCATAATTTCCCTGCTGATGGGGGGATGCAATGCCCTATAAGCCTTATCACTGTATTTAATTTCGCGAACGAGGTACTTGATTTTCAGATTTGTTCCATTGTGTTAATGAAGGGAGCTATTATTGTTATGCCTATAATATACGGGGAGGTAGACAGTGTCAGTTTTTTTTACCTTTTTATGTCATACGGAAGACAAATACAGACACTAGAGTCCAAAGACAGATGGCATTTTTTTTTGGAAATTAGAATTTTAAATTTAAACTACCTACTTTAATTCTCAAATAATTTTAAGACTTAGGCGCCGACCCCACTGCGCGCGGTCTAGCGGTCAGAGTTCCGAGTTCTGTGTGACCGTCGCGGTCCGACTACTTTTCGTGTGTAAGAGTCTAAGCCACCACATAAGTTACAGTGAACGCGGAACGCAGAACTCGGACAGACCGCGCGCAGTGGGTTCGGCGCCTTATCAATTTATCAAAATCAATTGAAATTCAATTTCCTCTTTCATAAAAATGTCTTAGCATTAAAATCTGTAATTACTCCGCTTTAGACCTCAAATAGGGCTCCGTTAAGGGCGCATTGTACAACGAAGTAGGCATCAAGGGTTTGAACAATGGACCCAAGTGTAATAACAAACTGATGGAGTGCTCATAGTGAAGCATTAGCAAAAGCATCACAACTCCCATTCATGTTGTATGTCACTTTTCGACAGTTCGCCATTGACAAAATGTATGAAAATATGCCACAGTAACGCCCTCCTACAAACGTCACTCACGTCCATAAATATCATTGTAGCACATGATGTTTCCTCCAAATCGTAGGTCAAAACTTTTCAGTGTACGCACTTTGTCTATCAGTCGGGTAATTTTTGTTTTATACATAGAAAAGATTAAGTTAATAACCATTAATAAAATAGATGGTACATCAAAAAAATACGCACTTCTAAATAAATCTCCGTAGTCCTGCCGTCGACAAGCCCGACCCACTCATTGTCAACAGATTCGCTGTTATCTATACTCAATTCTTTTATTCGGAGATAGGATCCGCTCCCTCAAGATTATTTGAACAGGACTTGAGTGAAACTCGCTTTTTATACTATGACCAACGGTTTAAATCAATATAGATGACACGAGTGTAGGTTCATTTAAAAGAGGTGATCCAAAACAAACCCAGGCACCGGCGCAAAAATTTTGTACTCCAGATTTTAGAGGATATTTAAAAATACTATTCTAAACTATCACTATCTCTCTATCGGGTGGCTGACACTTTTTTTGTTCATAAAGGTTTGTAGGCGTTCATATTAAAATCTTCGGGTCTACTATGAAAGTGTCCATCCGAAAAAACAAAAACGTAGTCCTGTCAAAAAAGACATTACTAGTTAGAATAAGGTTCAAAACGTCAGTCTGTATTTTTGGAATTTCCTTTCATGGTTGGCCTGCTTATTGTGGGTTTTTCTACTAAGGAAATTATATCACCTCCTTTTCGATAAAAAAAAATAAGTATATTTTTTTTATTGAGTACGTAGAATAAAAAAAATATACTTATTTTTTTTCTAATGATAGAAAATGTCTGTTATGACATATTCTCCGAATAATCGTTTTGTATCTTTAGACCTATGTAGATGAACAAGCAAGGGGACCACATGATGGAAGTCGCTTACCACACCGCCTATTAATATCAATAACACTGGGAGCGCTACCAATAGCTTTCCTACGAAGAACAGAATAGGGAGAAAACGGTATTGCTGCTTCACCCCGATATTCTATAAGGATATATGCCTTCACCGGTCGGCCTAGTAAAAATTAGCAGCTTGGCAGTGTTTGCAGCGTTATCTCTCTATGGCAATAGAATCAAAGTAATTTCCAATCTTTGAGTCACCTGTGGTTTCACGAAGGCGTCTGGTGATGTTCTTAAAATCTTTTTTAAGGCTAATGCCTGAACTAAGTGCAATCTCAGTTCAGCATTAAATAATAAAAGTTGTTTTTTTAGATAAAAATTGTCTTGGGTTTATCTATTTGGATTTAAGCCTGCAACAATGTCCCGTTATACAATTGTTCTGAATGTCAGATGCAGACTTCAACGAAAAAGTTTGAATGAACAAGGAAATACGGGGTAGTTTTGAAGATTCATTATTAATTTTCTATCATTATCCTCACACATATTTAATGGTGTTTCTCTAAGAAATCGAATCAGGATAATGGAGATCTATAGCAGAACGAAAATAACGTACATACTAGTACCTCAACGCAACCTCATCGGATTAGCAAGCTGAAGTGGCTGTGGGCAGCGGACATAACGCGCAGAAGCGATGACTGACGTGGCAGTGAGGTTCTGGAATGACGATCACGTACCAGAAAACTCAGCGATCTATTCTCTTAACTAGAACTACTTAAATAGAACTTTTTTCTATTTCAAACGCTATCCTGCTCATACATAATATGAAAAGAGCGAGTTAACGACAGAGATTGAGTATAGATTTTTCCTTTTTTTTTTGTTACGAAAAGTTTTGTTAGACCCGTAGTTTTCCACTTTTTTTAAAGAAACGGTCAATTTTTTTTTATACTACTAAGGTGGCAAAGAACATGCGGCCCGCCTGATGATAAGCGGTCACCGTAGCCTATGGACGCTTGCAATACTGGGGGTATCACTAGCGCGTTGTAAAAATTGGAGCTCTGGAGACCTTAGTTGTCGACTTTTATTAAAAAACTACCTATGAATAAAGAATACTGATAGTTTTTTTTAAAACAATTTTGGGAAAAAAGTCAATGCCTAAATACCATGTCTCTTCGACCTTGTATAAACGCTCGATTCACAATTATTATGTACATAATATACAAGATAAGGGTCCGCCCTTGAATAAATTACGTCCGGTCTTTGTGTATCGTCAGTTCGGCGATGGATGTCCAAATTATGTATTTATTTAACTAGTTGATAGCCATGGCATTACTTGTGCAATCTCGTGGATAATTCCAAAAAAGATGAAAGAAGTAATCATCATCGTCATCTCAGCCACAAGAAGTCCACTGCTGGACGTAGACCTCCCCCAAACGTCTCCCATGTGACCTGCTGGCAGGCGGTCTGCATCCAGCGACTTTCCTTAGAACCACAGCACACGGCGTATTTTAAACACGCAGATGTCGCGCGTATCGTTATCCAAGGCGGTGTTGCAATTATTCCATCGTGACGTCTAACATACAAAGAGCTCAATGTAGCACGAAACGCGCGTCATCTGCGCGTATAAAATACGCCGTGTGCTGTGGCTTTTAGGTCGTCTGACCACCTTGTAGGCGGGCGTCCTACGCTACGCTCTTCGTAACGCGGTCGCCATTCCAGGACCCTCAAAGAAGTAATATCTACGGTTTATTGTGATAAGTAAACTAAAATCAGAAGTTAGGAGATAAATCTATATACAAAAAGATATCCATAGCATATCATAATAAATAAATTCTATACAAATTTACACAGCGCCACCAGATCCCAAAGTAAGATAGGCTTAATCTTGCTTGTGTTATGAGTACCAGACAATGGGTATTTTATCATATATATTCATACTAGCTTCCGCCCGCGGCTTCGCCCGCGTGGCCTAGTAACAATTAGCATATCTTTCTTCAGAAACAAATTCCGGTCCGGGATGGCCTGGTACGGTACGGTTCCATCCGGTCCGATCAGGTCCGGTCAATCCGGTCCGGTCCGGTTCGGTCCGGTCCGGTCCGGTCGGTCCGGACCTTATAAGGACCCTGCATGCCAAATTTGGAATCTCTAGACTCAGCGGTTTGGGCTGTGCGTCCCCTCGCAACTTCGTATGCGTATATCTCGCTTTCCCGTGGGAATTTTGAAAAATCCTTTCTTAGTAAGCGTCTAGACGTCGTAAGAAACCTACAGTCCAAATTTGGAATCTCTAGACCCATTAGTTTGGGCTGTGCGTTGATATATAGTTAAGTCAGTCAGTCAGTCAGGACTTTGAATTTTATCTATGAAAAAAAATCCGGTCCGGTCCGGTTCGATCCGGTCCGGTCCGGTTCGATCCGGTCCGGCACGGCCCGGTACGGTGCGGTTCCTTCCAGACCGATCAGGTCTGATCCGTTCCGATCCGGTCCGGTCCGGTCGGTCTGGACCTTATAAGGACCCTACATGTCAAATTTGGCATCTCTAGACCCAGCGGTTTGGGCTGTGCGTCCCCTCGCAACTTCGTATGCATATATCTTTTCCCGTGGGAATTTTGAAAAATCCTTTCTTAGTACATCCCTAGACGTCGTAAGGAACCTACTTGTCAAATTTGGAATCTCTAGACCCAGCGGTTTGGGCTGTGCGTTGATATACCCTCGCAACTTCGTTTGCGTATATCTCGGTTTCCCGTAGGAATTTTGAAAAATCCTTTCTTAGTACACCCCTAGACGTCGTAAGGAACCTACAGTCCAAATTTGGAATCTCTCGACCCACCGGTTTGGGCTGTGCGTTGATATATAGTTAAGTCAGTCAGGACTTTGAATTTTATATATATAGATGAAGAAAAAAAAAACGGTCCGGTCCGGTTCGATCCGGTCCGGTACGGCCCGGTACGGTGCGGTTCCTTCCAGACCGATCAGGTCTGATCCGTTCCGGTCCGGTCCGGTCCGTTCCGGTCCGGTCCGGTCCGGTCGGTCTGGACCTTATAAGGATCCTACATGTCAAATTTGGCATCTCTAGACCCAGCGGTTTGGGCTGTGCGTCCCCTCGCAACTTCGTATGCGTATATCTTGCTTTCCCGTGGGATTTTTGAAAAATCCTTTTTTAGTACATCCCTAGACGTCGTAAGGAACCTACATGCCAAATTTGGAATCTCTAGACCCAGCGGTTTGGGCTGTGCGTTGATATACCCTCGCAACTTCGTTTGCGTATATCTCGGTTTCCCGTAGGAATTTTGAAAAATCCTTTCTTAGTACACCCCTAGACGTCGTAAGGAACCTACAGTCCAAATTTGGAATCTCTAGACCCACCGGTTTGGGCTGTGCGTTGATATATAGTTAAGTCAGTCAGGACTTTGAATTTTATATATATAGACTAGCTTCCGCCCGCGGCTTCGCCCGCGTGGCCTAGTAACAATTAGCATATCTTTCTTCAGAAACAAATTCCGGTCCGGGATGGCCTGGTACGGTACGGTTCCATCCGGTCCGATCAGGTCCGGTCAATCCGGTCCGGTCCGGTTCGGTCCGGTCCGGTCCGGTCGGTCCGGACCTTATAAGGACCCTGCATGCCAAATTTGGAATCTCTAGACTCAGCGGTTTGGGCTGTGCGTCCCCTCGCAACTTCGTATGCGTATATCTCGCTTTCCCGTGGGAATTTTGAAAAATCCTTTCTTAGTAAGCGTCTAGACGTCGTAAGAAACCTACAGTCCAAATTTGGAATCTCTAGACCCATTAGTTTGGGCTGTGCGTTGATATATAGTTAAGTCAGTCAGTCAGTCAGGACTTTGAATTTTATCTATGAAAAAAAATCCGGTCCGGTCCGGTTCGATCCGGTCCGGTCCGGTTCGATCCGGTCCGGCACGGCCCGGTACGGTGCGGTTCCTTCCAGACCGATCAGGTCTGATCCGTTCCGATCCGGTCCGGTCCGGTCGGTCTGGACCTTATAAGGACCCTACATGTCAAATTTGGCATCTCTAGACCCAGCGGTTTGGGCTGTGCGTCCCCTCGCAACTTCGTATGCATATATCTTTTCCCGTGGGAATTTTGAAAAATCCTTTCTTAGTACATCCCTAGACGTCGTAAGGAACCTACTTGTCAAATTTGGAATCTCTAGACCCAGCGGTTTGGGCTGTGCGTTGATATACCCTCGCAACTTCGTTTGCGTATATCTCGGTTTCCCGTAGGAATTTTGAAAAATCCTTTCTTAGTACACCCCTAGACGTCGTAAGGAACCTACAGTCCAAATTTGGAATCTCTCGACCCACCGGTTTGGGCTGTGCGTTGATATATAGTTAAGTCAGTCAGGACTTTGAATTTTATATATATAGATGAAGAAAAAAAAAACGGTCCGGTCCGGTTCGATCCGGTCCGGTACGGCCCGGTACGGTGCGGTTCCTTCCAGACCGATCAGGTCTGATCCGTTCCGGTCCGGTCCGGTCCGTTCCGGTCCGGTCCGGTCCGGTCGGTCTGGACCTTATAAGGATCCTACATGTCAAATTTGGCATCTCTAGACCCAGCGGTTTGGGCTGTGCGTCCCCTCGCAACTTCGTATGCGTATATCTTGCTTTCCCGTGGGATTTTTGAAAAATCCTTTTTTAGTACATCCCTAGACGTCGTAAGGAACCTACATGCCAAATTTGGAATCTCTAGACCCAGCGGTTTGGGCTGTGCGTTGATATACCCTCGCAACTTCGTTTGCGTATATCTCGGTTTCCCGTAGGAATTTTGAAAAATCCTTTCTTAGTACACCCCTAGACGTCGTAAGGAACCTACAGTCCAAATTTGGAATCTCTAGACCCACCGGTTTGGGCTGTGCGTTGATATATAGTTAAGTCAGTCAGGACTTTGAATTTTATATATATAGATGAAGAAAAAAAAAACGGTCCGGTCCGGTTCGATCCGGTCCGGTCCGGTTCGATCCGGTCCGGCACGGCCCGGTACGGTGCGGTTCCTTCCAGACCGATCAGGTCTGATCCGTTCCGATCCGGTCCGGTCCGGTCGGTCTGGACCTTATAAGGACCCTACATGTCAAATTTGGCATCTCTAGACCCAGCGGTTTGGGCTGTGCGTCCCCTCGCAACTTCGTATGCATATATCTTTTCCCGTGGGAATTTTGAAAAATCCTTTCTTAGTACATCCCTAGACGTCGTAAGGAACCTACTTGTCAAATTTGGAATCTCTAGACCCAGCGGTTTGGGCTGTGCGTTGATATACCCTCGCAACTTCGTTTGCGTATATCTCGGTTTCCCGTAGGAATTTTGAAAAATCCTTTCTTAGTACACCCCTAGACGTCGTAAGGAACCTACAGTCCAAATTTGGAATCTCTCGACCCACCGGTTTGGGCTGTGCGTTGATATATAGTTAAGTCAGTCAGGACTTTGAATTTTATATATATAGATGAAGAAAAAAAAAACGGTCCGGTCCGGTTCGATCCGGTCCGGTACGGCCCGGTACGGTGCGGTTCCTTCCAGACCGATCAGGTCTGATCCGTTCCGGTCCGGTCCGGTCCGTTCCGGTCCGGTCCGGTCCGGTCGGTCTGGACCTTATAAGGATCCTACATGTCAAATTTGGCATCTCTAGACCCAGCGGTTTGGGCTGTGCGTCCCCTCGCAACTTCGTATGCGTATATCTTGCTTTCCCGTGGGATTTTTGAAAAATCCTTTTTTAGTACATCCCTAGACGTCGTAAGGAACCTACATGCCAAATTTGGAATCTCTAGACCCAGCGGTTTGGGCTGTGCGTTGATATACCCTCGCAACTTCGTTTGCGTATATCTCGGTTTCCCGTAGGAATTTTGAAAAATCCTTTCTTAGTACACCCCTAGACGTCGTAAGGAACCTACAGTCCAAATTTGGAATCTCTAGACCCACCGGTTTGGGCTGTGCGTTGATATATAGTTAAGTCAGTCAGGACTTTGAATTTTATATATATAGATGAAGAAAAAAAAAACGGTCCGGTCCGGATCGAACCGGACCGGACCGGTTCGATCCGGTCCGGCACGGCCCGGTACGGTGCGGTTCCTTCCAGACCGATCAGGTCTGATCCGTTCCGATCCGGTCCGGTCCGGTCGGTCTGGACCTTATAAGGACCCTACATGTCAAATTTGGCATCTCTAGACCCAGCGGTTTGGGCTGTGCGTCCCCTCGCAACTTCGTATGCATATATCTTTTCCCGTGGGAATTTTGAAAAATCCTTTCTTAGTACATCCCTAGACGTCGTAAGGAACCTACTTGTCAAATTTGGAATCTCTAGACCCAGCGGTTTGGGCTGTGCGTTGATATACCCTCGCAACTTCGTTTGCGTATATCTCGGTTTCCCGTAGGAATTTTGAAAAATCCTTTCTTAGTACACCCCTAGACGTCGTAAGGAACCTACAGTCCAAATTTGGAATCTCTCGACCCACCGGTTTGGGCTGTGCGTTGATATATAGTTAAGTCAGTCAGGACTTTGAATTTTATATATATAGATGAAGAAAAAAAAAACGGTCCGGTCCGGTTCGATCCGGTCCGGTACGGCCCGGTACGGTGCGGTTCCTTCCAGACCGATCAGGTCTGATCCGTTCCGGTCCGGTCCGGTCCGTTCCGGTCCGGTCCGGTCCGGTCGGTCTGGACCTTATAAGGATCCTACATGTCAAATTTGGCATCTCTAGACCCAGCGGTTTGGGCTTTGCGTCCCCTCGCAACTTCGTATGCGTATATCTTGCTTTCCCGTGGGATTTTTGAAAAATCCTTTTTTAGTACATCCCTAGACGTCGTAAGGAACCTACATGCCAAATTTGGAATCTCTAGACCCAGCGGTTTGGGCTGTGCGTTGATATACCCTCGCAACTTCGTTTGCGTATATCTCGGTTTCCCGTAGGAATTTTGAAAAATCCTTTCTTAGTACACCCCTAGACGTCGTAAGGAACCTACAGTCCAAATTTGGAATCTCTAGACCCACCGGTTTGGGCTGTGCGTTGATATATAGTTAAGTCAGTCAGGACTTTGAATTTTATATATATAGATGAAGAAAAAAAAAACGGTCCGGTCCGGTTCGATCCGGTCCGGTACGGCCCGGTACGGTGCGGTTCCTTCCAGACCGATCAGGTCTGATCCGTTCCGGTCCGGTCCGGTCCGTTCCGGTCCGGTCCGGTCCGGTCGGTCTGGACCTTATAAGGATCCTACATGTCAAATTTGGCATCTCTAGACCCAGCGGTTTGGGCTGTGCGTCCCCTCGCAACTTCGTATGCGTATATCTTGCTTTCCCGTGGGATTTTTGAAAAATCCATTTTTAGTACATCCCTAGACGTCGTAAGGAACCTACATGCCAAATTTGGAATCTCTAGACCCAGCGGTTTGGGCTGTGCGTTGATATACCCTCGCAACTTCGTTTGCGTATATCTCGGTTTCCCGTAGGAATTTTGAAAAATCCTTTCTTAGTACACCCCTAGACGTCGTAAGGAACCTACAGTCCAAATTTGGAATCTCTAGACCCACCGGTTTGGGCTGTGCGTTGATATATAGTTAAGTCAGTCAGGACTTTGAATTTTATATATATAGATAATTTTATAAATGAGAAAGTGCGTTTGTTTGTTATTCCTTCACTGCTTGACTAAGCAGCCGACCGTTATGGAAATTTGTATACATATTGTCAGGGGTACAGAGCCCAACATAGGCTATTTTTTACGCGGGCGAAGCAGGTAACAGCTAGTTGTAAATATATACTTATAATACATAGAAAATATTTAGATTCGAGACAAACACAAATGACATCACATAAAATACAAGAGCGGAAATCGAACCCACACTCTGGTGCTACTAAAGGCTGTCTAAAAAATTGTATGACCAAATATATATTCACTAAAAATCACTGTTTTTCTAAATCTTAAGATAATGAATGGCATAAGCCCACGAAGGTTGAGATCAATGTTTTTAAGACAAAAGGGTGAAAAAATAATCTGGAAGGTAATATCCGGGTTAGCACGATTAAAACGTAAAAGAAAAATCGGTTAAACGAAGTTCGGAGAGGGTTCCGTTAACGCAAACATTTTTTACTAAAAAAAATACCTTTCAGGTAAATATTATCTGGAAACCAAAAAGTTTTAGGCACGGTTTCCACCAAAGCGGAGAGGAGAGATGTGCCGCCTGGGTACACACATGAAATGAAATGAAATCGTTTATTTCAGAAAATAGACCTTCACAGGCACTTTTAAATTAACTACGTTATAAACTACCACCATTTCGGGCACAAGCAAAATGGCCACCGGTAAATAGAAATGGCGAAAGAAAACCGGTTACGGCCTTTTTTGTCATTTTGTAATTTTTTCTTTCACTCGTGGTATAACAAACTGCACCTAGGTCACGTGATTGACCCAAGATTACGTCATCGGCTGTGGTGCGGTTAAAATAAGGTTGAATATGTCACTCTGATCATGACGTAGTCTTTAGCTTCTTGGGCCATAGACACGGGAAGAGATTACCAGGCGCAGTAGATTATTGTACCATGGCCACACACCTCTCCGCTCGGCCGCACCCCACTTACTTGCGTGGGGCACAAGATTCTATAGATTCAAATTCAAATTCAAATTCAAAATATTTTTATTCAAATAGGCCTAATATAAGCTCTTTCGAATCGTCACAATTTTTTCCTACCACCAGTTCAGACGGCAGATTTGTGCTAAGAAGAAGCTGGCAAGAAACTTAGCACTTGCTCTTTTAAAATGGTATTACTATGATACAAATTACAATGACAGAAAATATAAAATTAACACAAAATATCTGTAATTTCTGATGACGAAGAAAAAAAATTAAAAAATAATGCAAATAATTAAAGATTAATAACACTATAAATGAAGAGAAAAAAAAAAGCGTATTAATATACTGGTATACATATATACCTACATTTAAAGGTGTAAAAAATTAAATAAAGGTAGAAAGTGTATATACAATATATGCATATATATATGCGCAATATATTAAGTACCTAGCAGTAGGTAGGCTTGTGTTTGGTGTCTGTGCCGAGTTTATCATTCCAGCTATTTTTATCATTTAGATAATCTTCAATTTTATAATAAGCCTTTCTGCTGAGTGAATATTTAATGTAGGATTTAAACCTTTTTCCTGGTAAATTCAGCACGTTTTCAGGCAGTTTATTATAAAATCGAATACTATTAACAACAAAACTATTTGAGGTCTTGGCGAGCCGGTGCTTAGGTATAACTAATTTATGTTTATTTCTAAGATTTAAATCCGAGTAGTCACTAAACTTTACAAATGTGCTTATATTTTTACGTACATACATTATATTCTCATAAATATATTGAGATGCAACGGTCAGAACATTAATTTCTTTGAAAACTTCCCGTAATGATTCTCTGGAACCCATATTATAAATGGAGCGGATAGCTCTTTTTTGTAAAATAAATATTGCCTCAATATCGGCTGCCTTACCCCACAGCAATATGCCATATGACATGATGCTATGAAAGTAGCTAAAATAAACTAGACGCGCTGTCGCTACATCAGTCATTCGTCTAATTCTCCTGACCGCGTACGCTGCAGAACTGAGTCTGCTGGCAAGTTTTTTTATATGGGGAGCCCATTTCAAGCCTGAATCCAAGGTAATACCAAGAAATATCGTCTCATTTACAAAATCTAATTTAGTACCATCGAGAATAATGTCAGTATTTACCTGACGAACATTTGGCAAAGTGAATTTTACTACTTTAGTTTTATTTGAGTTTAATAACAGATTGTTGCAAGTAAACCAGTTTTGAATAGCAGAGAGTGCACCATTTACATTGCTAGTGTTGCGACACTGGCGATTAAAATTAAAAATCAAAGAAGTGTCGTCAGCAAATAGCACTGCTTCAATATCTGTCATGTTCTTGACCATAAAAGGGAGGTCATTAATATAAATTAAAAATAGGAAAGGACCTAGGATCGAGCCTTGGGGCACCCCAATTCTCACATTTGCACCCTTAGATTTCACACCGTTGATATCAACGGTCTGCAATCTATTGGCTAAGTAAGACGCAATCAAATTTTGCGCATTATCTCTAACTCCGTAATGATTTAGTTTGAGCAAAAGCGTCTGGTGATCTACACAATCAAAAGCTTTAGAGAGATCGCAAAATACCCCGATGGCATCCTGCGATCCCTCCCATGCATTCAGGATATGCTTGATGAGCGCAACTCCAGCATCAGTAGTGGACATCCCGGCGGTGAAACCATATTGCTTACTATGAATAATATTAAACTTTTTAAAATGCTCCTGCATCTGCTCAAGCATAACCTTTTCAAATATTTTGCTCAAAACTGGTAAAATAGATATTGGTCTGTAATTTCCAGGTTCAGTTTTTTCACCAGACTTAAACAAAGGAATCAACTTGCTGTACTTCATTAGATCGGGAAACAGACCAGTATCTATACAAACATTAAAAATTATGGCCAAATGTGGAGCAATGGCATCTATAACAGCATACAGTGCTTTAATAGAAATTCCCCAATGATCCTCAGAGTTTTTAACATTGAGTTGTTTAAAGGTCTTAATAATTTTACACGGAGAAATATATTTAAATTTAAAGTCTTCTTCATTAGGCACCACATTTTCCATTAACAATTTATTAGCACTACTAGGCGAGGAGTTAAGAGAACTAGTAACTGTGATGGGGATATCAGTAAAGAAATTTTCAAAGGCGTTGACTATATGATCAGTGGATGTTAAGATGCGATCATTATGTTTCAGGGTGTTGATCGAATCCCGTGGTTTTATTTTGCCTGTCTCTTTATTAATAACATCCCAAACAGCTTTTATTTTATTGCCTGAATCAGAAATCTTTTTCTTAATATACAAAGATTTTGCTTTTTGACAAACAGTCTTGAACATCCCTGAGTAATTCCTAACATAATTAACAAATTCAGGTTCAAGTCTGTAAGTTTTTTGAGCATATAGATCAAATTATTTATTTCTGCTTATTAAAATACCCGGAGTTGCCCAATCAATAAAATTTAATTTATTTGAAACTGTAATAGATTTTTGTTTAAAAATTTTCCCATATTCTTCAAGCAAGGGCAGAAATAAATTATTATATAGCAAGTCAGGGTCATCCACAGAGTAATCCAAGAGTGAGAGCCTTTCCTTCATTATATTATTGAATTTACTTAGTTTATTGGAAGTCAGGGGCCTGCAAACAAAAGTATGATTTACAATTTTGTCAGAGACTTGTTCAAAGACTACAAGTATAGAAATCTCTTCTATTGTACTTCTCCTCTCTTCTGCACTTTGGTGGAACCGGGCCTGACACACTAACGTAAAACGACATCTTGATTTCTGAAGATGAAAGTATTAGTAATGAATATCAAACCGCTTCTGATGCCGCCCACACGTGTCATTAACAAACCACGTTATTTCTAATGTTTTTTTGTTCCGAACTAAACAAGGAAACCTTATAGACTCAACTCTTTCGCCGAGTCGCGTAGTCGTATGTCCGTCTGTCATTCTGTCTGCGGTCTAGGCCATAGACGTTTTGCGGCAGCGGGTAGGTAGCAGAAGACGCGCGCTGTCGTAGTCGGGATGGCCGCCGCCGACCCGCGCCGAGGTTAGTGTTTTTTTTATACCATGAATATGGCAAATTAGCATACTGTCCGCCTGATGGTAAGTAACTACCGTAGCCTATGGACGCTTGCAATACCGGGGTATCACTCGCGCGTTGCCGACCCTGTAAAAAGTGGTGCTCTGGAGACCTTACTCACCGTAGGAACACAACATGGCCGAATCGGAGACCAACGATTGAGACCAATGCTATTTCGATACAATCTTAAATGTAGTGTGATGTCGTTCACACAAATATATAAAATACTGATGCTCTATCGCGCAGCTGCGCCGCTCCCAATCCTCTGCCGTTACCTGTTTCGCCCTTAACACTAGAAAACTCTATTTTAAGTGCTAACAAAGTCGAGAAAAGAAAAACGAACGGTGTACTGTTTCTAAGTTTTAAAAGTTGAGTCAACTCACAGATATCAATAAGTCGAAAAAAAATTTTATTTCTGTAACGGACAAGATAAATAGTCAACATTGGAAGTTAATAAATTAATGATGTTCGATATAACAAACATGTATTTTAACAATGTAACATGAATCTTCATTGTACACTGTTACATTTTTCCTCATATTTAAGTTTTTTTTTTTCAACATACTGCAAAACACGGAACCCTGCTCTAAATCAAACAAAGTAGACGAGGAAATTGTTTTCTAAATCAAAGCCGCTCGTTAACAGCAACTTTTTAATAGCCTTCAGTTTGAAGTGCTGAAGAAATTTGGATGAAGAGTATTGAATGGGTTGCGGTAGAAAAAACCTTCAAAAAATGTCATTGACCAACTATACGTATTCGATGTTAATAGACTAGGTAACCTTATTACTAGTGAAACCCGCGCAACGTCGTTTGCGTGTACAAATACACAGTAGCGCCATCTATATTTGCTTTTTGATGAAATCCTAAGGAAATCGCGTACTTTTCAGGATAAAAAGTACCCTATGGCATTGTCCTAATAGAACGCGAATGCGCGATCGTCGCGCGAGTAAGCGATGCGACCGTCGCGTGTACGCGCGATCAAACATATTGAGCTCGAATAGGTGTCCTAACTGACCATCGCACGACGCTGTCGCGCGATTCAAATGTTTGTTAATCCATTCGCGCGAACTTAGTTCGTACGAACGCGCGATCAAACATATTGAATTCGAATAGGTGTCCTAACTGACAATCGCACGACTCGGTCGCTTACTCGCGCGATCGCTTGCTCGCGTCGTCAATTCGCGCGATGATCAATTAGGACACCCAGTTTTAGCCATCGCGCGAACACGCGACGGTCGCATCGCTTACTCGCGCGACGATCGCGCATTCGCGTCCTATTAGGACAATGCCTAAGTGTTAATCCAAGGTATCAGCTAGCTACGTACCAAATACTATGAAAATTAACCCAGCCATTTGAGCATAAAGAAGTAACAAACATACACATAACTTTCGCCTTTATAATATTAGTAGGGAAGAGCATGTACTTAATATACTACAGAATGGGTCCGTGGATGATAGTCGTTATGTCAAGGTCTTCAAGCGCCTTGGAAACACTGGCCTTGCCGCTTGGCCACTGGCCGGAGCAGCGTGGCAGAGTGCACTCTAATCCTTTTGAGATTGAAGGGAGACTCGTATCCCTGCAGTGGGATGCATATACATATAATATGAAATAAAACAGGTGTAATATAGGTTGATATTATGGACTTGAAATGCACAGATGTATTTCTGAATGCCTCCCGTGTGTAGTTTATAAAATGTTAAACATTTCATATAAGTCTATACAACCTAGTTGATCACTGGAAAATCTGTTATAAGTAAAGGGTGTCCTGATCGATATGAACTGAAAGGTGTTTAACGAAGGTTATTTTTTATTACCCCATTGGTTCAACCTTTTATATTTTTGTAGAAAGGTACAAGGGTTCGTCCATTTACAAAAGCAAAGGGTTTTTGTGTTTGACAATATTATTTTAATTTTTTTTCCTTATACACGGAGGTAAATTATTGCCTTTTACAATTTTCGTTCAATCGAATGGGATTAGAACGTACTCTGCCACGCTGCTGCATTGCGGATTGGCGGAGGCCAGTGTTTTCAAGCCACCCGAAGGTTACCGACTTAGTGTAATGATTGTCATCCATCGGCAACAGCCGGGACCGACAAACGTGTCCGACGCTTGGAGAAGATAACGAAACCTATCCAAACACTGACTAGGGTCGACGTTGCTTAACATGTGTGTTCGTTTTAGAGTGCGACACACATCGACGTCATCAAGCTTTGCGAAAAGTACATAAACAAAAAAATAGTAGTTATAACTAGTATTCAGCGTGAAAATAAAAACGAACCGCACAGCCGAAGTCTATATATACATCTACTTAATTCTGGAGAAATATGTTTTTTTCTAAGTCTCGTAATTTCGGAGATACTTATTTCAGAAAAAGGTAAAGTTTATTAAGTTGTAATCTCTGATCTTCTGAACCGATTTTGAAAATTATTTTACCATTTGAAAGCCAATTTATATGTGAGTATTATAGGCCAAAAACACGCGGCAGCAATAAGAAAAATAAATAAATTAAAAAATAGGGACATATCACACAGATTGAGCTAACCCTGAAGTAAGTCAGAGAGGTAGGGCACAGCGGATAATCCGCTCAAATCGGAGCAGCCCGTCTGGGGAAGGACCTCCACCTTACAGAAGATCGTAGCCAAATAGCATTGGTCTCGGCCATGTTGTGTTCCTACGGTGAGTAAGGTCTCCAGAGCTCCACTTGGGGGGGTTGGGAGGGTCGGCAACGCGTGAGTGATACCCCCGGTTGCTTACGTCTATAGGCTACGGTGACGGCTTACCATCAGGCCGACCGTATGCTTGTTTGCAATCTGTGTGGTATAAAAAAAATAAAAAAAAGTTCGAAATTATTGTTATGGGATACTAACTGTACGGTACTATATTTTATAACAAATTCATAACAACATCAACGACCCAGGCCAATCAGATTCGTTTTTCATCATGGCTCAACTAGGATTCGAACACGGGACCTCCTAGGTGGCGGACCGGCATGGTAATTATTACGCCACGGAGGTCATCAAAATAATTGTGTAATGTCTAAACTTAGCAATAATTAATATCAAATTATAATTCCTATTCTTAATTGCAAAAGAACAATCACATGAAATGGAACAAAGCGACCAGTGGGATCCATTAGTGACTCGGGCGAAGTCGGACGGGACAATGCCACATCTGTGAAGGAATTAATTGCTGATAGAAATAGATACAAGAAAATTACATCTGATCTTATTAATGGGCGCTGTTTGTGACACACAAGTGTTTAAGAGAAAAAAATATTTTTTATTTTAATCCTACAAGATGGTAAACTTGTACTAAAATCGTTTTGCAGTATTTTGTAATTAATGAAATAATGCGGCTGTCTAAGCAAGGCATATCGGGTCACGCGAAAAATGCTCGAGATCGCCTAAGGACGACTTCATACATTTGTTTTTATCGCCCCACTTTTAATTGTCTCTCATAGCGTGATTGTCGCGTGGTCGTAAAGCCTTGTTGCTAATACACTAAATCATGTACGATTTTTATTGTATTATTACTTTTTTGTATGAGTATTGCATATAAAGCATATTTTATCTCTACAGAGTGCTCCCCAAGCCACGACGCGAATCGGTCGCTGTTCGTGCGTCGACAGTGCGTAGTCAACGCACGAACAGCGACGAATTCTATCATATTTAATTTTTTTTTTTTTAAAACTACTTCATGGGACCACCCTTGAGGTATTACCTTTAAGCCGAAAAAAGATTTGTTCAAATCGGTTCATAATTGGCGGAGTTATCGCGTAACAAAAAAAAAAAAAAAAAAAAAAAAAAAAAAAAAAATTGAGAACCTCCTCCTTTTTTGAAGTCGGTTGAAAACGTTATTTATCAAAAACTGTTGACGCACGAACAGCTACCAATTCCACGACGCGTCTGGTGACTCACTCAGTAGGAGTCCCTACTAATGAAAATGTAATCAGTCAAATGAACTACATAAGATTTACACCGAGCACAAAATTTTTAATGAGTAATAAAATTCAGTAACGACGAAGAGCTCGTTGGCTTTGTTGTGCGTCTCGAACCGAATAAACACACAAGTTGACGCGAACCCAATATGCCTGCTTCAATTAGAGAGTACTATGACGTCGTATAACGGATGAAATTTTCAGCCGTCTTTTCAATTTAAGAATAATAATAATCAATGACTGAATTCGTTTTGAATTATTAATAAAAAAAAATTTTTTCCTTTTACAAGTAAAATTATGTTATCACTTGACCTTTCGTGACCTCTCACGGGCGGCGGCCAGACGCGAGCGCAGCGCACCGCCGCCGCCGCCGTTTTTCATTAAGGCTGTTTTTAATCGCTCTCTTACTCATACAAAATAGGAATTGAACGGGACAGCGCATGAGTTTGAATTCAGATTGAATCTGTTTTTGTTACGAGAATAGAAGAGCTGATTTTAATATGCGAATGTCACTGACTCGGAAAGAAAAAAAACTTGAAATACTTTATAATTATTTTTTTTTATACCACAAAGTTGACAAACAAGCATACGGCCTGCCTGATGGTAAGCATCACCGTAGCCTATAGACGCTTGCAATACCGGGGGTATCACTCACGCGTTGCCAACCCTCCCAACCCCCCCAAGTGACCTTACTCACCGTAGGAACACAACATGGCCTATAATGCTATTTGTAAGGTGGAGGTCCTTCCCAAGATGGGCTGCTCCGATTTGAGCGGATTTTCCGCTGTGCCCTACCTCTAACCAAACTATACTTTCTAAACTTGGAATCCTTGTGTCACTTATCGATACTCAATCAGACAATGGATACGCCGATAGCGAAGAGTGACTGTAACAATGGCCGCCTAAAATAATATACATTTCTTCTAATTGTTATCAAACAAAACCTTCTAAACAATTGTTTCTCGATGATTTACTAAAATATTTTCTGCGTATAACATGAAAGTAATCTGTTTTTAGATCGGTGATAGACTAGTGTACGATTTTAAGAATGGTTTTGAACAATTTACTCCATAATATACCTAAATAAGTGAAATAATTAATAAAACAAAGTCAAAAAGGTCAAAAACATTTTATTCTAAAGGCCCTCGCCGGAACTTAGACAGTCATTTACAACATATTATCCTTCTGTATTAAATATAATGACTGAGGAACTCGATGGCATCGCTGTGTGTCGAACTCTAATATGAACACGCAAGTTAAGCGACGTTGACCTTAGCCAGCGTTTGGATGGGTTTCGTTATCTCGAGCTTCTCCGTGCTTCGGAGGGCACGTTGAGCCGTCGGTCCCGGCTGTTGTCAATGGATGACAGTCGGTGGCCTTAGGGCGGTTTGAAAACATCGGCCTCTGAAAATTCGCATTGGAGCAGCGTGGCAGAGTACGCTCTAATCACCTTCGATTGAAGGGAGACCCGTATCCCAGCAGTGGGATGATTATGGGTTGATATGATAATTAAATATAAAATAAGTAAGCTACTCTATAAACTAACACTATTTTGGAAACAAAGCAAAATGACCACTGGGGGAAAGAAATGGCGAAAGAAACCCAGTTACGGCCTTTTACATGCGACCTAAGAATGGTATAATTTCCCTTCTGCTTTGTCGATTGACATTTTTCGACTGTCTGTCTATATTGTATGTATAATCTTTCTATCGATGTACCAGTCTAAACAATACTTAGTCTGAATACATTTTGAGACCCAATAAAAGACATTACATACCGTAAATAATTCCGGCAACCTGAACAATGAAATTAAGAACAAAATCTCAGACGACGTTAGTTAAAAATACAAAACAGTTATAAAGCATGAAAAAACTCAGTTCCAATTAGCCGACGAATTAATTAATGCAAAGATCTTAAGTTAAATTAACATTCACCATTGTTCGTTGAGACGTTAGAGCAGTTTGCATTCTCGGCAGAATATTATATTGCTAACGTTGTAATTTGCATTATACTATTTAACTATTCTGCATTTCATAATAGCACATTGGATAAGGAATGAGTTTATTAAACGATTCTGTCTGTGTATTACAGTTAGAGCCCGAACTACGGTAAATGCTAAGATTTTTCAGTGAAACCTAAGATTTACCAACTCTTAATGGTAAAAGTCCGAATCGTTCTGTGATCATCGTTTATTTCGTACTTTTACCACCGTTTTCTTGGTAAATCCTAAGATTTACCTCAAAGATAAGGTAAATGTTTAAAATTTTGAAATAAACACCCTTTATGACAAAATAGATTAAATATTCTTAATTTTATAGTAACACTAGCTTCTGCCCGCGGCTTCGCCCGCGTGGCCTAGTAACAATTAGCATATTTTTCTTCAGAACAAATTCCGGTCCTGCACGGCCCGGTACGGTACGGTTCCATCCGGTCCGGTCGGTCCGGTCCGGTCCGGTCGGTCTGGTCCTGATATGGAGCCTACATGCCAATTAGCATATTTTTCCACAGAAAAAAAACCGGTCCGGTCCGGCACGGCCCGGTACGGTGCGGTTCCTTCCGGAGCGGTTTGGGCTGTGCGTTCTCTCGCAACTACGTTGGAGCATATCTTGCTTTCCCGTGGGATTTTGAAAAATCCTTTCCTAGTACATCCCTAGACGTCGTAAGGAACCTACATGCCAAATTTGATATAGCCTCGCAACCTCGTTTGCGTATATCTCGGTTTCCCGTGGGAATTTTGAAAAATCCTTTCTTTGTACCCTAGACGTTGCCGTCGTAAGGAACTTACAGCACATGAGTAAATAAACTGACGGACAGAGGCTTCACTTCCATACAACGTCGCGCGCCGAGGACACGCACACAAGCACGAGGCGCGTGTATTGCGTGTCCTCAAAGCGCTCGTCACGTACACATGCTTGTGTGCGTGTCCTCGGCGCGCGCTATTGTATGGAGTGAAGTCTCTGTTCCGTCAGTTTATTTACTCATGTGCTTACAGTCCAAATTTGGAATCTCTAGACCCACCGGTTTGGGCTGTGCGTTAATATAAGTATGTATAGTTAAGTCAGTCAGGACTTCGAATTTTATATATATAGTCCGGTCCGATCAGGTCCAGTCGGTCCGGTCAGGTCCGGTCGGTCCGGTCCTGATAAGGTACCTTCATACCAATTAACATATATTTCTCCAGAAAAAAAAACCGGTCCGGTCCGGTTCGGTCCGGTCCGGCACGGACTCGGAACGGTGCGGTTTCTTCCGGACCGATCAGGTCTGATCCGTTCCGGTCCGGTCCGGTCCGGTCCGTTCCGGTCCGGTCCGGTTCGGTCCGGTCTGTCCGGACCGTATAAGGACCCTACATGCCAAATTTGCCACCTCTAGACCCAACGGTTTGGGCTGTGCGTCCCCTCGCAACTTCGTTTGCGTATATCTCGCTTTCCCGTGAAAATTTTGAAAAATCCTTTCTTAGTACATCCCTAGACGTGGTAAGGAACCTACATGCCAAATTTGGAATCTCTAGACCCAGCGGTTTGGGCTGTGCGTTGATATACCCTCGCAACTTCGTTTGCGTATATCTCGGATTCCCGTGGGAATTTTGAAAAGAAACATACACTAAATGTTAAGTTGAGCAAATCGCCACATATTAGTAAAAACCGCATCCAAATCGGTTCAGCCGTTTCTGAGATTAGTGTACAAACATACATACAAACATACAAACAGACGAGTTATAATAAGTTAAAAAAAAATGTATATATACTTTTTAATGGTAAATAAATGAAAAAAAAAAAAAAACGAACAAAATTTTACGAAATTCTTGTTCTATTGCTTTTTCTTCATCGCCCTAAACAATTGTTTTGGAAATATATTCAATGTACAGACAAACGTTTTTTACACTTTTATTATATTATAGATTTGCATTTTTTGTATATATTTCTTAGTGGGAGGTGTGGTAAAATACAAGTATGACCCAATTATGAAACTCGCCTGATGGTGCCAGAAAATCTGTAGGTACAGTGAAAATGAAAATCTATTAGTCGTCTAGTTAGAAGGTGCTAAGTATCCTTGGATCTTAATAATTTGAGCATATCACCACTCCAAGAATATATTATCGTCTTAGCCGGCTTCCTATTCGGAAACAGGGACTGATTTAGACTCACGCAAATCTTATTTCGAGCTCTGTGGTCCAGCTCTTTTGTGCGCTCTGTGGTGACTAATATAGCAAATGTCCGCAGAGAAAATGGCCCAACTCCAAGAAATTATCCCATTAAAAATTACAATCGGAAAACAAGCACAAAAACCAAGAACATTTGTATTTTTTACACATAAAGCCTTATCGCCGTATCCTCAGCACAATGATGTACTGACATCAATTAATCACGGGCCCCTGTCTTTTAATTGCAATACGAGAAATAAAACAGGAAAGTGGGACAATGGACATTGTATCCATTAGACGAGAAAGGGAGGACAATGTTATACAATGAACGTTAATTTGTTCATGGGAATACATCGAGTATTACTAACCTAAAATGTGTTTAAGCTAGAGTTGGCAAACGAGCAGTCACCTGACGTAAAACAATCAGTCGCGCATATACAACAAATTTTAATAGTTATCATATTTTTAAAATAAAAATTTAACCTGCCGCCGAAGGAAAAAAAAAATCACGTCACCCGCCCCAGGTGGTATTCGAACCCCACACAAGAGCCGGATATCGAGAGGATGCGTTCGAATCCCACCTGAGGCGGGTGAGGTGAATTTTTAATTATTATAAAAATATTTTTAAATAACATACAATGAAACATAGAACCTCCTCCTTTTTTGAAGTCGGTTAAATAACACAACAACTAGTTTCCATCTCTCATCTCATCTCATATCAACCCTCACGACAACAGCTAATCGACACAGCTTAACGAGCCCTCCGAAGCACGGAGAAGTTCTAGATAACAAAACCAATCCAAACACTGGCTAGGGTCGACATTGCTTAACTTGTGTGTTCGTTTAAAATGGGACACACAGCGACACCATAGAGCTCCTCCAATGCTAAGTCCCATGCAGCTATGAATTATAAATAATCTTGTAATACCATTTCATAATCTATTACAACATTAATGTTTTGACCATATTGTCGTAATCCAGTACGTTTTGTCACACCCTTTATGTAAGGAGGCATTATCATACGAAAATAGTTACCTCGAGGTGACACAAAATCCTCTGCCCTTTATAGCAATCGCATTTTCATTATAGTAACGCTAACGGTGATTGGCATAAATGAAATTATGTGAATATTTTTATTCGCCTCGCGTTTGATTCTATTTTTAATCTTATCCTTTATGTGGTATACAAGATAAACTCTTATGTTTTATTACTATTACTCACTTCAACTGCACTTTTTCTACACATAATAATTTCTATACATTCAATGCACTTGCCAAGTTTATCAGCGTTGGTTTTACTCAAAATCTCACAGCTTTTTTAGTGGATGGATTGCGTTACGTACGAGGCTCTGGCTTTGACTTACATTTTTATGTTTTTCATGGGATAAGATTTAAAAACACCAATACAGTGTATTTTATCCAACTAATCACTAAGAATATACCAATGCACAACAAGCAAACTGTACCCAGAACTCTACAAGCATTTATCCTCGTTGACAAGCAAAATGTAATTTTGTTGTCTGACCACCCTTTTTGTCCGTATATTTGGTTTCTCTTTTAGTCGGAACTTGCTTAATAGGCCTCAACCTTTCGCGTCGACAACAATCTTAATATCGTATGGGACAAATTATTATGTCTGTAGCTACATGTGCTATTTCACTATTTTCGTTGACATGTTTTTTTTTTTTAAAAGTAAGTTAATATGAGAGCGTATTCACAGTCTAGCGTTGACGCGACGAATCTGCGGCGTTGAAGGCGGCGAATGATGTTTATAGGTGGCGGCGACTAGCTTCCAAGTTGCAGAAGGCGCTAGATGCAGAACGCTTCCAACTGTTCGTACTGGAAAGAGAGTGCCACAGAAAGAGAGTGCGTCTTATAGGCACAGAACAAAAATTAATATTTTTTAGGGAGACCGAAGAAGCGCTGGGGAAAGAGTATTACCTGGCGTGTCTCTCACGTTTCGGCTCAAATGATCTCGACGTCATGGAAAGGTGGTGAGTTATTGTTCGTACTGGAAACCTTCGTAGGAGACGTACGTCGTACGACTATTCATTCGTAGGGTGACGATGGATTTAATTAGCGAGGAAAATTTTGATATATTTGAGTAGAATAAAATTGGACAATAATCGCAAAGTCGCCGATTGTTTAACATTTAACAATCTCACTTCCACAACTATTGCAAAAATGGATTAGAACGGCAATAAGCCTCCCGTTCTGTGCAAACTTATATCATTAAAAAATATATAATCCTTTTTATTACAGCAAAAGTTAACTGCAGCTTTATTCAGAATAATCCGCTCGGTTTCAGTCTAGGTTTTATTTTAACTGAATCTAGATTTACCCAGCGTTAACTTCAGTTTGAATAACTAAAATATACTTTGTATTGTTTTAGTTAGAATATACCGGTCTCCAATTTCTCTTATGTCATGTTTTTGGAGTGGTGATTTATGAAATGGACTCACTCGCGTTGGAAAGTAAGAAGAAAAGAAAAAGATAACTCTTACAGAATATCGGCGTGAAGCAATGCCTTTCGTTTGATGAAGAATGATCTAGAAACTCAACTCTTTTGCCTTCTCCCTACCCTCCTTGTTTCTCTTCTCTTTCATATTCTCCTTTTCATTCTCTCTTTCCTTTCTCTTTTCCTTTCGTTTCGCCTTTTCATTATCTCTTCTCTGTTTTGTCTGGTGTTACTGAATCAGTAATGAACATCAGTAGCGGCGGTGACCACTTTCATAAAAAATATAATTGATAAACATAAGAGAGTCTCCTTTGGTCTCCAGAGCTCCACCTGGGGGGGTTGATCCAACCCACCCTGTTCGCAACGCGTGAGTTATACCCCCGGTATTGCAAGCGTATATAGGCAACATTGATGCTTACCATCAGGCGGGCCGTATGCTTGTTTGCCAACTTTGTGGTACATAAAAAAGGGACAGCTGGCTGCAAAACGAATCATATATGTGATGCATGGATAATCACAGAGTAAACGTAAGTACGTTTTGATATGGATAAAATGTCATACAGCTATACAAAAACACATTGTAACTGAAATAGGTCACATTACGAATGAAAAACTATTGTGCTCATAATATTTCTGCTTACGTATTCACTTCGAACCGCGACCTCTGTACAGAACAACGAAATGTGTTTTTAGGGTACTGCGAATATTCTACGTACGATGAAATAGGAAAGAGCAAATTAATAATTAGTTAAGAATGATCATTGATATTTACCTAATTTTCTTCTTAACGGGCTATTTATTCACATCTGAAATGCTAGTAAAAATAAAAACATTGATGTGCGAAATTATTTCTTTTTTTATACCACTAAGGTGGCAAACAAGCTTACGGCCCGCCTGATGGTAAGCGATCACTGTAGCCTATGGACGCTTGCAACACTGGGGGCATCACTGGCGCGATACCAACCCTCCCAACCCTGGGTTGGTTGGCAGCTCTGGAGACCAAAGAAGAGCCTCTTCTGTTTAGCAATCAGAAAAAGCTTTTTCATCATGACCCGACCGGGATTCGAACCCGGAACCTCCTGAGTGGCGGTCTGGCGTGGTAACCATTACGCCACGGAGGTCGGAGGTATAGATTATCGATTAATCCAAAATTTTATAGTTTCACACAGTGATATATACACTGGGCGTCAAAAATAAGTAGTACAGTTTTAAAATTGCAATTACTCTTAAACTATAAAAGTTAGAGTTTTGAAATAAAAGTCATTTTATAGCAAATTTAACAAAGTTTTCTAAAAATAATACTTTATTTAGCATTTGTAAAGTTTTACACTGAAAATTAGGAAAAAACTAAAAAGCTAACCATTTTGAAGGAACTATCAAGAACTTAATTTTTACGTTTTGGGCCTTGTTCCCACTTTAGTAACTTGTGTTGCCGCCTCGGGCTCTGATGACAGCTTGGAGCCGGTTTGGCATGCTGAACACTAAGTTTCGGAGGCGGTGTTGGGGAATATTCACCCATTCTTCTATCAGGGCCTGTTTTAGAGCCCTGAGGGTGGCGGGGGGTGGTCTGAGTCTTCTGACTAGCCTCCCAAGCTCATCCCAGGCGTGTTCAATCGGGTTAAGATCTGGGCTTCTTGATAGCCAAGCCATCAAGCTGATGCCAACCTCCTGAATGTACTCTTGTACGAGATGAGCGGTGTGTGGCCGGGCGTTATCATGCATTAGTATAGCTACATCACCCATATTTGCTAAATATGGCCCTGCATACTCGTTAAGGATCTCTAATGCATATCTTTCACCAGTCAGAGTGCCATTTTCTATGACCACTAGCTCTGTGCGACCCTCTGAAGAGATGCCAGCCCATACGTGTACAGAGCCTCCGCCGTATTGAACTCTTTCCGAGATGCAACCTTGAATGTATCGCTCACCAGGTCGCCTGTATACTCTCCGCCTTCCATCGGAAGTGAATAAAGAAAACCGAGACTCATCTGTGAACAAAACTCTTGTCCATTCTTCTTCGCCCCATTGTACGTGTTGACGCGCGTAGCGTAGTCGTACTACTCGATGCCCTGTCTCAAGTTTGGGGCCATTTGCTGGCCTGTACGACTTCAGGTTGGCTTCAGCAAGTCTTCTCCTCACTGTACTCTCACTAACGTAGTCTCTTCGGGTCTGAAGAAGCTGTTGCTGGACCTCAACTGCATTAAGGTGACGATTTCTTAACACAGTAGAGACAATTAAGCGGTCTTCTCGGGTACTAGTGCACCTGGGTCTGCCATTACTTGGTCTCCTTAGATGGTTTCCAGTCTCTTCGTATCTTCGCTTTACTTGCTGGATCGTTCTTAGAGTTACACCCACCGTTCTTGCAGTACGACGCATACTGATGCCTATGATGAGATGATGATGATGAGAAAAGTTATGATTCTTGCACATTCTTCTGGTGAAAGAGGCATGATTAGTAAAGTTTACTCGCTGAAGACACATTTGCTTTTGAATTGCAATTGATTTATCAGCAATAAAGAAAACAATAAAAAACAAAAGTACAAGCCAACAGTTTAAAAAAATTGTGTTTTTATTTAGTAAGTTTTTTTTCAGTCAATCTTTAAAAAATGATATTATGCATGAAGTTTTTATTAAATGAAATTAAATTGTCTTTTAACTTTTTTTTATTTCAAAGGTCTAGCTTCTGCAGTTTAGGAGATATTGCAATTTTAAAACTGTACTACTTATTTTTGACGCCCAGTGTAGTTAAACAATATCACAGTCAATATGTTATGCAAAATCTAGCTATGTTCCCCTTGCGCCTTGGAACCTACAATATACATACAAGTTGGGCAATTTCACGGATGCCCTGTCAAAACGCCACCCAATTTGCTGGAGTTCTTGTACAATATTAATATTGAATGTTTGTAACTAACTTCCATTGTACATAATATAACTTAAATGTACTATAATATTAAGGATATTTGTCCCATGTTGCTAATTAATCCAAGGTTCTTTGAATAAAAACTAATGTATTCTACCTATTCGTAATTTCGTATGTTTTGTTTGACGTTTACAATTGATGTAATGTTACAGGTCGATGCATACGGCCCGCCTGATGGTAAGCATCACCATTGCTTATAGACGCTTGCAATACTGGGGGTATCAGTGTAAGTGGAGCTCTGGAGGCCTTTCTCACCGTAGGAACACAACATGGCCGAGACCAATGCCATTTGGCTACGATCTTCTGTAAGGTGGAGGTTACTTACTGGTTACTTACAATCTTTGGCCCTTATTTTGTTTTGACTAGTATTTAATATATAGGTACTAAGATGAACAGATGACATATTATTATTCATATCAGGTTTTCTTTCGCCATTTCTTTTTACCGTTTGCCATTTTGCTTGTGTCCGAAATGGTGGTAGTTTATAACGTAGTTTATTTTCTTTATTTAAACAAGTTGTAAATGACAAGAAAAAGTGCCTGTGCAGGTCTAAATTTTCTGAAATAAACGATTTCATTTCATATTAAAAGTCGCAAGAAGCCGTTGGATGCAGGCCATTATCAACCGGCCTAGAACCATAAATGGGGAAGTCCTATGTCCAGCAGTGGACTACTTGTAGCTGAGATGATGCTGATATAGGTACTGATACCATTATATATTTCTACGGTGGTCGGGCCACCATTTTTGATTTAGACAAGGTTTTTAAAAAATCATTTTGTCTTAAAAATTTCTCAGAGACATAGGAAGTCTTACAGTTTGACAGAACCTTAGTACTTAAGAGTTGACGACTTTTGAGTACAGGCGATGAAAAATCTGAAAACACTAACACAAGCCGTAGTGTAGTAGTAAGTGACCGTAGTTGACACCAATAGCGGGAAGCATAATAATATGAAAGGAAAAAGATCAATCACTCAAAGCATTGATGAAATTCCTGAAAATATAGTGCTTTCTATTGAATAGCGAATAAATCAATGCATGTGAAGGCATCTAGCCATTTTTTTGTGACAGAGGAGGACAAACGAGCTTGAGGGTCACCTGATGGTAAGCAATCATCACTGTCCATCCACAACTACAAGAAACTTCAATGAGTGGCCCACCTGATAAAGGGATGAAAAAGGACGACGAAGAAGCAGGATGTGCTGGGCTTCCAGTTCTTTTACTCACGACACACAACGGTATTTCACGTCGAAATTCTCTGAGTTGTATTGCCACGGACGAGCCAGCACATTTACGAGCCACTACACAGCTTATAGTTTCAAAATAGTATATTTCATTACGAGTGCGGAAAGCCTGTCATTGCAAAGAGTTCCGACAAATGTCTACCTGAGCCGAGGCGCAGCCAAAGGTGAGGGTTTAATTACTCATTTTGTGCAAAAAATAACTAAACTCGCAAAGAAAATTTTTGGAAAATGGCGCCAACCGTAATATAATAAGCAGAGATTTTTTTTTGTTTTCTTCACCCATTCTGGTTAGGCAAAGGGAACTATGCCCATACAGCCAAATTTTTTTTCTAACTTATTGAATCAAATCATTAAATCTGATTTTGAAACAAATTAGTAGCTTCTTTTTAGAAATATGTATTTGCATGAATCATAAAAACTTCGTGGTTGAGTTTTTCTTATTAATAAACATTATTTTGACAGTTGGGAAAGAGAATGACGAGTTCGGAAAAGGTAAAGAAAAAGCACGAGTATGTAATAGCCCACATCCCGAACGCTATACGTCCCTGCAATACGCCACTTTTTGAACAACTGTATTAAAAAATCTATTTATATTGTAAACATATAAAAAAATCTTTATGTTACATAATAATAGAAATTGGAAGGGCTTTACTAGTGGATGCTACACTTATAATTATCAGATTATTATCGGTTATTACCGAACAAGCCCGGACAATGTATGGCTGCGCTGCTGTCCGGAGTACGACGTGCATAACAACTCATAAGAGGACGCGTATAATTTCTATTTAAATATTTTTTCGGGATTAATTTGCACGCACTGATATTTTTGGTAAGCATCACCGTAGCCTATAGACGCTTGCAATACCAGGGGTTTCCCTGACGCGTTGGCAACCCTCCCAACCCCCCAAGTGGAGCTCTGGAGAACTTGCTCACCGTAGGAACACAACATGGCCGAGACCAATGCTATGTGACTACTATCTTCTGTAAGGTGGAGGTCCTTCCCCAGACGGGCTGCTCCGATTTGAGCGGATTATCCGCTGTGCCCTACCTCACTTCAACCCATGAATATTACCAATTTATTTATTTTTGAAAAATATGTTAATTCACATGTCACTATTAATATCGCTAAAACCTTTTAAACAACTCTAAACTTGTGCCACGGCATAATTTAGTACACCCACGCTTGCGAAACCGCAATAGTCACGAATCGAGATGGAAAATTGGAATTTCAAAATGAAAATCTTTATTTCCCAGAGTATTTTCATATACAATACATTCATAACATAAAGTTTAAAAACTAAGGGCAATATCACTTCATGGTAACAGAGCTGCCTCTGATTTAGGGTAACGCTCTAAGCAACGGCCTATTAGAACGATACAGAATGAAATACCGAGTTTATTTGATGTTTTCACGACTGTTTAGGCTCATGGCTCATACGGATTTGCTCCTACACACGAGTCAGATCCACATTCGTACGACATGCAGTGCACTCGGATTCATCCGCTTGAATGGCCTGCAAAAAATAAAATTCAATCACTCAAAATTTATAACGTAGTACTTATAAATTATTCTATGCCAGAAGTTGAATAAATATAACTGGCTGCTAAAAAAGAAAATTTAAACTTTGACGTATTTATTGAATGTGTATTCTGTATTTCTAAAGTTTGAAACCCACATCATCGTTCCATTTAACCAATCGCCGAATATTTTTCCTCCCAGTTGGCTTTCAGTTCGTACACTGAAACCTTTTTTAATTTATACACTTTCTAAACTAGCAATTGTGCCCCAGGGAGAACTTTTCAACTCTGAGCTTCGACACAATATCTACAATCTCAACCATACCTTTTGATTTCAATTATAAAGTTCAAAATTGAGCGTAAACTTTCTGTATAGACAACTTGCCTGCATGGTCAATTCACTGTGATTAAACATGCATTGCTATTGGACTTTGAGACTTAATGCTTTAGTTTTAAAGTTGATACGTTAGTTTTGTGTGTGTTTTGATCAACAAATCCTAATTTATTAGAGCCCATACTATGGTTTTGTCAACGTCCTTAGGGAGAGAATTTTCTCGGTTCATTGTTATTAATGGTGCTATTCGGTTCGACATTAACATGTATATTGCGTTTTACGTATTTACACATATATATACTTAATTTATACGTGTAATATATTTTGTTTGTAAGATTTATGCGCGTCATAGTGACCCTTGAGCGTTTAATAAAGTTCTTATCAGACTACGGCCCGGTCTTTCTTTCTGTTAATTTCGCGGAAGGTTTCCGCAGTGGTATGAAATGGAACCTCAAAGTATACAAATATTTTTTTCATTATTTAACTAATTTATTTACTAGCCCTACCAACTCCATACAAATATTTTTTAATTATTTAACTAATTAGTTTTTAATTGCCCTGCCCACTCCATACATAACTTTGTTACGATGCTACCCTTTTCTGTCTTAATTATTTAGTTTTTACAATCGTAGTTATTGTTGTGGTACCTTGTTTCATTTAAAAATGTAGAGTGAAGTAAATCTGCAGACGGGTTGACAAGTCGTGTTCCGACGCATTTTACAGTCTATAAAATGTGCCTACTATAAAAATAAAAACTACAACAACAAAAGTCTATGGAAACTCATAAAACTACCTGTAGATGACAAAATATTTACGGTAGCTGGAACAACTGAAGTTTTTTTTTACCGTACATCCATTGGTAATACTCTGAGGTAACATAAACCGATCGGGATCATTTATTTTGTGGAATATTGCAAAATGGTGAGTTGTATGATCGTAAAATTCGAGATTGTACACTATGATTTCGATATAAAATGAAATATCTCAAGATTTATTTGATGGATACCAGATGCTTTGATATTATGGTTTTTCCGGAAAGTCTTAGTAACATAAAAGTTATTATCTTCGTATAAATAACTGTACTTAATAGCTACTTAATTTTTGATAAGGTTATGGATGTGGGTTTGCTTGACTTTTAATAAAATTTAATAATAATAAATTCAAAATATCCGTACCTATTCGGCATATTCCCTCTAACTCCTGGTGGAGTTTGAAACGCTCTGGATTTCATTTTTTTTAAATAACTAAGAAAGGAGTGAATATGAAAAAGAAGAAATAATTTTTCTTCGTTATTTTTTACTCTATTATTCCTTGGATGCCTTTTTACAACCCACGGTAGACTGTCAAAACTGTGCTAACAAAAATCATTGCATTACCTAAAATTCATTATATTTATATTTTTATATAAGTAGGTATATATTATGTTTTATATAGGTATTTATTTAAAGAAAAATGTAGTCGTATTCAGTAAAATAATTGTGAAATTTCATTCAGTCAACGATAATATTATGCTTCAAAACAAAAAGCGTTGTACTGAAATGAGTTCGTAAAATTACACGACTTTCCGGATTTACAGACCTGCACTCTAAAGTGAAATAGGCCAGTGTCGCCTGAAATTGATGTTGTAAGCCTATTGCGGTTCGAGGTGAAGTCCTTTTCCGACCGGATTACAGAAATACGTGTTTGAAAATAAGCAAATTTTATAAAGCTTACTGGTAGGAAAAAATTGTGACGATTCGAAAGAGTTTGTTAAAGACTTATTTGAATAAAAATATTTTGACTTTGACCATAAGACTTAATTATTTAATTTATTAGCAAAAAATAATAATAAAACAGCTTATTTATTTATTTATTCCATATTGCACGACTGAGAGTACAATTAGCGGTTATTTTTTAGACAAATCACACAGATTGAGCAAGCCCCAAAGTAAATTGGAAACTTGTGTTATGGGATGCTAACTCAACGATACTTTATTTTATAACAAATACATATTTAGATAAACATCCAAGACCCGAGGCCAATCAGAAAAAAATCGTTTTTCATCATGACCCGATCGGCATTCGAACCCAGGACCTCCTGGGTGGCGATCCGGCGTGATAACCATTACGCCACGGAGGTCGTCAAATGCCTAAAGGCATTCTCTACTTATTTATCTCTATTGCATTTTAATTTAATTAAGAATAGATTACTCAACTTATTTAAACAACTAAAAATGTTTTTTTTTACTTGTAAAATGTTTAAAAGTATTACAAAATATTATTGAATAAATATTTAATGTTATTATTTATTTATTTTAATGTTATACGGCAGACAAATGGTTAAGCTGGCCACCTGATGGAAAGTAGTCACCGCCGCCTATGGACATCAGTAACACCAGGGGCGCTACCAATGCGTTGCCCACCTCTGACGAGACCTCTAATGTACATCTTACACAGTCCCATGTCATAGTCCGAAGGAAACACAGAGGCTGGGAAATCATTCCACAACCGTATGGTGCCGAATGGTGCGTAATTAATACTTACTTATTATTATTTTGTTAATCAAAATTAGAAGAGAGTCTGAGGACTGCAATTTACTTTTAAATCAATTAATTTATTTGAATTTGTAAATTGAATAAGTTTTTTAGAAAATTGATACTGCAATCTGATTCTAAATTTACTCTAAATTTCGAAGTACTACAAAATTATTTCACAAAAACATATAAACACAATTCCACGTTCGTTTACACGCGTACCAACCACTAAATCACAATATCTGCCCCGGGCCCTGATAAGGCGGTAAATCACAAGATTTTAGAAGAAAAATGCGTTATGTCATCGAAGGAAAAAGCGGGTTATTGCGTAGGCAGGGCGCTTGCAAATTTGCCCAAAAGACGCTTTCATTATTCCACGCTGTGTCATATGATATAAGTATGCGAAAGTGTCATCATGCCTCGTTTACTTGAGTTTAGTGCTGGCTCAAGTTTCGATTATTTAGAATTTATTGGATTATGTCGTAATGTCATTGTACGAAAACAGTAGATGTTCTGTGTGAATATCAGAGAATACATATTTTTATGGAAATCGCAGGAAGGAGGGATGGCAACACGTGAGTGATACCCCCGGTATTGCAAACGTCTATAGGCTACGGTGACGGCTTACCATCAGGTCGACCGTATGCTTGTTTGCCAACTGTGTTGTATAAAAAAAAATAAAAAAAATAAAAAAAAAAATAAAAAAAAAAATAAAAAAAAAAGCTGGATGTAGGCCGCTGATAACCGGCCACGTTGAAAACGATTAGGAGAGGTATAGTCCTCTCTGGACATAGGTCCAGCAGTGGACTTCTTGTGGCCGAGATGATGATGATGAAGTATTTTTATAAGTTAAAAATTCACCTGATGACAAGTCGCTACCCCTAATGGTTTCTGCAATTAAAGATTATAGTTTTTTTAATACCACAAAGGTGGCAAACAAGCATTTGGCCGGCCTGATGGTAAGCCGTCACCGTAGCCTATAGACGCTTGCAATACCGGGGGTATCACTCACGCGTTGCCAACTCTCCCAACCCTCCCAAGTGGAGCTCTGGAGCCCTTACTCACCGAAGGAACACAACATGGCCATGACCTGCCCAAAAATGCTATTTGGCTACGATATTCTGTAAGGTGGAGGTCCTTCCCCAGACTGGCTGCTCCGATTTGACCGGATTATCTGCTGTGCCCTACATCTCTTAGATTTGTATAGTAATAACAATATCAGAAGAACATTCAAACAACAAAATATCTATTTCATAAATGCTCTACCGCAAAATGTTATTTTTTACTTTTTTGAATAACAGAATAAATTATTACAATCAACGTACAAAAACATAGTTTTACATTCAGTTCTATTTTAGATTGTAACTCTATTATATTTTGTAACACATCATTATAATTTTAACAGAAATCATGTAATAAAAGAATGCAATGCAAATATATTAAATAATGTATATTAATTTCTATTTACAAACATCTAAACCAAAAATACCTACGCCCTTTATTAAATTCCACACCGCTATTAGATTGATACCTCAAGTGATTGAATAAGAATTCGAATGAGCTTTTGCTTTATGAAATACAAGCAAAAATAATCCTTATGGTCCTTTAACCAGGCAAAGGTTGTTGAGGAGCTCGATGGCGTCGCTGTGTGTCACAAAAACAAACACACAAGTTAAGCAACATCGACCTTAGCCAGTTTGGTTGAATGGATTTATCTCGAACTCTTTGTTGACCCGTCGGTCCTGGCTGTTGTCCATGGGTGACTGTCACTAAGCCAAGTCGATGACCTTGAGACGAGAAAATACTGGCCTCTGCAAAATACGCATTGAAGCAGCGTGGCAGTGTCCGCTCAATTTTTCGTTAATGGTGGTCCCTCCCCCTCCATATCCGAGTGTTTAGAAAGTTTAAAAAATCATTGTATTAGTCCAATAAAGTGAACCTTAAAAAAGGCTGTTAAGCTTGGAGTTTACACCGTGTACACGACAACGTGCACTATAACCTTTATTTCGAAATGAAATGAAATGAAATCGTTTATTTCAGAAATTAGACCTTCACAGGCACTTTTTCTTGTCATTTACAACTTGTTTAAATAAAAAAAATTAACTACATTACTACGTTTCAAATTGCATTTAAAATCGTGTAGCGTAGCGCAGGCTTTAAATTAAACTGTGTTACAAGATATTCGCAGTCGTTCCTAAATAATCCGCTTAGTACACCGCAGTTGACTTTCTAAGAAATTGTGAACACATTCTTGAATATTCATTAAAACTTAATTGTACATTTAAATACATTTGTATTGCAATGCGACTTCAAGTAAAACAGCAGACTTAAGCGCTATCCACACATTTAGGTCTATCCGTCTTCCGAGTTGTCCGTTTCAGTGTTCCCGTCAGGGACGTGCCATCCGTCACCCGTGTTCACACATATCAGGGAAATCAGTATTAGTGTAATCTGTTTCTTTCAGAAAATATTGTCAACTTTAACAAAAATCGGATAGCACTGTCAGTGCGTCCGTGCGACCGAGCGTGCTCCGAGACACTGACGCCTGACACGGAGCTGTGTGAACAAGATCATACACGTTGTACGTAACCGATTTTTTCTCTGTCCCTGACGGAACACGGCAGGGACGTGTACCCGGAAATGTGTGAATAGCGCTTTAAAGTTAAGTTCGATTCATATATACGTTCATAAATGACATGTTTCTCATTTTGAAATTTTTCCTGGTGTCCTGAAATACAAGCCATAAAATCGGATGCCGGAGTAGTGAAGCGCGTATACTAAAGTATGAATTTCTACATCGGACCGGCAATTATCGGACCGATAAAAATCGGATGCCGGAGTAGTGGAAAAAGGACAGAGACAGACGGACATGGCGAAACTATTATTAGGGTTCCTTGTAGTTTTTTTAAAATGTCAAATAGTAGACAAACAAGCAAGCGTGCCACCTGATGGTAAGCGGTCACCGCCGCCTATGGACACCAGTACAGTAACACTAGGGACGCTACCAATGCGTTGTCCACCAAGGAGGTTGGAGGAAAGGAAGGAAGAAGAGAAGGGAAAGAAGGAGGGGGAAAGAGGGGATAGGGAAGGAGTTGGGCTTTCGGATCTCTCACTCACCGAACGAAACGCATTGCTGCTTCACGTCGATATTCTATGAGAGGGTGGTACTTCCCCGGTCGAGCTAACCCAGTTTACTACGGAACCCTAATTAAGGTTTCTGAAAGCTATGTGTTGTGAATGGTATCAGAAACACACCGAAGATCTGAAACTTCAACTCTTTTTCCTTATCGTTTTCCATAGTCTCTTCCTATTCCTCTCCTTGCAGCAGGCAACGCATTGGTAGCGATTCTGGTATTATTTATATTTATAGTTAGGAGAATACCTACACTGGCTGGTTGGTGAAAATAGGTATCAGTGTACCAATAGTCAACGCTGCGAGGGCTCTAGCGAAAGACGTTGATATGACTTGTTAGTCGTCTAAAATCAGGAATACAACATTTTTGCGCCGGAGCCTGGGTTTCTTTTGGATCACCTCTTTTATAACGTTTTAACACTTAAACGTTATAAAAGAGGTGATACCATTCCCTTAGTAGAAAAACCCAAGCGGGCCAACCATGAAAGGAAATTCCAAAACTACGGCCTGACGTTTTGAACCTTATTCTTACTAGTAATGTCTTACTACGTGTTTCCTTGTTTCGGATGGACACTTTCATAGTAGATCCGAAGATTTTAATATGAACGCCTACAAACCTTTATGAGCAAAAAAAAGTGTTAGCCACCAGATAGAGAGATAGTGATAGTTTAGGGGTGATTCTTGGAAATGCGATTATTCGGTTGATTCCACTGGCTAGTTTTTTTTTTCAAAATATAATGAAACCTGGTACTACACATAAAAATAGGCTAAACCTGAAGTATAAATTTCGAATAGGCACTCATTTTGAACCTATAAATTCCAAGATATTAGACATTAAAAAAATCATGACCAGGGGAATCAATTAATAGTTACAGGGGAATCAAAAATCAATAACTCTGTACTTTTTTTAAAGAAATTGTAAGTTTTTACATATCAAAAATTACAAAATTAATTCTCAGTTATACATATCTAAATAAAATTAACAAATGTGAACATGTATTCTTCAATTTTCAGATATTATTATCTACTTTTGTAAACAATCGTCTGACATAGGTACATAAATATCTAATAATCTATTGGTGTCGTAATCACATTCGTGTTCCTTGAGAGCACCCCATTTCTACAACATTATTGTCATATTCCTGCAATAAAAAAAGGAATATTAGGAAAATTGCGAAATTTTAGAAATGTTTTACAAAAATAAAGTTTAAAAAAATGTTACTTAATCCAGCTTAAGAACAACAAGGCGCCAGGCGAGGACGGAATCACAGCAGAGCTTCTGATAACGGGTGGTACACCGGTGCTTAAAGTCCTGCAGAAGCTCTTTAATTCCGTGTTGGTCGAGGGCAAAACGCTTGAGGCGTGGAACAGAAGCGTGGTGGTGTTGTTCTTTAAAAAGGGCGATAAAACCATCTTAAAGAATTATACCACATCCATACGCTGCGGCAGATTGTACAGAAGACCGAAGAGTACAATCTGCTATTATGCTTAGCGTTTGTGGACTATGAGAAAGCCTTCGATTCGATCGAGACATGGGCCGTGCTACAGTCTCTCCAGCGATGCCGCATAGACTGCAGGTATATCGAACCTTTGACGTACTTATACAAAAACGCCATCATGTCAGTCCAAGTACAGGAACAGAACACGAAAGCAATCTCATTACACAGAGGCGTGAGACAGGGAGATGTCATATCTCTGAAACTGTTCACGACCGCTCTGGAAGATGCCTTCAACTTTTGGACGAGAAAGGATGCGGCATCAACGTCAACGGCGAGTATATCACTCACCTTCGATTTGCCGATGACATCGTGGTCGCTGGAGGACCTCAGCACCATGCTCGAAGGCCTCAATTGAGTTTCCCAACAGGTGGGTCAAAAAATGATCATGGTCAAGACGAAAATCATGTCGAATATCCATGTCGCACCCGCCCCGGTCTCAGTTGGGAGCTCGATCCTCGAAGTTGTTGACGAGTACGTATACCTTGGACAAACCATCCAATTAGGTAGGTCCATCTTCGAGAAAGAGGTCAATCGACGAATCCGACTTGGCTGGGCAGCTTTCGGGAAATTACGGCATATCTTCTCGTCCAAAATTCCTCAGTGCTTGAAACGAAGAACCTTCGAGCAATGTGTGTTGCCAGTGATGACCTATGGATCGTAAACGTGGTCGCTCACTATGAGCCTCATAAGAAGGCTATGTATGGGTCACTCAGCGAGCCATGGAAAGAGCTATGCTCGGGGAGATCGAATCAGAAATGAGGAGATCCGTAGCAGAACCAAAATAACTGACATAGCCACTGACATAGCCAAACACTGAAGTGACAGTGGGTAGATCACATAGCGCGCAGAACCGAAGGCCGATGGGGCAAAAGGGTTCTGGAATGGCGACCACGTACCGGCAAGCGCAGCGTAGGACACCCGCCTACAAGGTGGTCAGACGACCTAAGGAAAGTCGCAGGAAGCCGCTGGATGCAGGCCGCTGCCAGCAGGTCGCACTGGAGACGTTTGGGGAGGCCTAGTTGACTTCTTGTGGCTGAGACGATGATGATGAAATAATTTTTCAGTCAAAAACTTTATCACATTTTGATTTCACTGACCTTAGAAACAGAGTAATCAATGTCAGGGAATCAAAAAATGTAGCAAAATTATCGATTGTCGCTAAATGACTGTATCTAGTACAATGACCTTTACACCCTAGGTAGTCATTAGAGTGGCGATAGTGCATAATTTTTTTTAGTCGTCTAATAAAATTAATTGATGGTAAAATTGAGGTCAAAGTAATCAACGATGTACCAAACCAAACCCAGTGGAATCAGATACTTACCTTTATATTTCTGGAATGCAGCAAGCAGCCGCGCATCTCTTCCCTCGACACTCAAAACATGACTGACGGTTACCGCTCCGGGGGTACACATTGCTTCCAAATTGTGTCACTAAGGACGTACGTACATTTTAGTGATGTACCAGTGGAATCACTGCTAAGGCCCGGACAACATTTAAAAAATTCATATAATTAAATGTACTATAAATACGTGGTTCATCTATTTTATTTATTAATTCTTATCAATTTGGGATCTAATATAAAATATTGAAATATCTATGAACTGAATGGAAAAAATGATATGGATGATATTGTGTACAAATTTGGAGTACGGACACGCCAGTGGAATCAATTTTTAACACTTCAGATATTTTTTTTACTCACTTTGTTTTATATTTTTCTTAATTATCGTAGTGACTCAGTTAGATTACAGTTTAAGTTTTAATAAAAAAATACTTCATACGCTTATTTCAATTATACGTACACTTTTTACTTCCGGACAACGAAAATCCAGGTTTTCAAGAAACACCCTTAGAATAGTATTTATAAATATCCTCTAAAATCAGGAATACAAAATCCTCTAAGATCTTAAACGTCATATCAACGCCTTTCGCTAAGTGTTCTTAAACGTTATAAAAGAGGTGATCCAAAAGAAACCCAGGCTCCGGCGCAAAAATTTTGTATTCCTGATTTTAGAGGACTAACAAGTCATATCAACGTCTTTCGCTAAGTGTTCTTAAAATTGAACCAAAATATTGTTTGATATAAATGCCTCGTTAAATCTATGCAGCTGTTGCGACAATTTTCACCGGTCTTTAGATATACACCGTAACCAGTTGTTACCGTTGAACAAACACCAATTTAAATTGCAATTTTACACTTACAACATTTTGTTTAACAAATGTTATATCACAGTTTATATACATTAAGTTAAAAACATGTTAAAATGTGCACTGTAATAAAACTTAAGGCCCCATTACGCCGTCTTGCCGCTCGAATTTGACGTTTTTAGCGCCACTATCGCAACTGCGACACACGCACACATGCATGTATGCATAGTGGGTCGTGACGGACTGTGACTCGACAACTAAATTGTAACTTTGGATTTTGTTAGTAAATATAAAAATTGTTGTCAAATGTACTTATTTCATATAACAATAATTACTAACTGCTGCCCACGACTTTGTTTGCGTGTAGACACGTTTTTCCGTAAGAATCAGGTGGGAATATTTTCCTGCCGGTGGATTTTTTTGCACATTTGATTTAAGTCAAACACAAACTCTACAGGAATCGCAAAATAAAATAGTAGATTACAAACTCAATTTATTCCATTAAGATTTAATGTGAACATGACAGTTGCAAATACATATTATACAATATCTATTTGACACCATAATGACGTACTTTAATGACAAGAGTTTCGTGATGAAGGTTTGTCTCAGATTAGAGGTAGATATTCAAAAGCTAAAAAGACGCACGGAAACCAAAGGTATAATTACTAAATACAACCCAAGCCTTTTGTATGATCAAACCAAAAATATAAGAAACAGAAATATATATACAAAACCGGACAAAACGAGGACTTCACTAAACTTGTAGATTCCCACAAAATTAATACATAAAAAATGCTTAAATATAAGTGATCACGCCTTTCTTTCATAAAAAAGGCTGCCATGTTATTATAAATGAGGGCTTTTCAAGGAGACTTTAAACAAAATAAAATAAACTAAAAGTATTTCCAAGTTATGTGTAAAAATCTATAACTGGTGGTGGAAATCTATGCAATGCATGCAATTTTTGCTAGCATTTGGATGACACTTGACTTTTCTACTATGCCATCAATCAAGAAAACGAATTATTTAACTTTTCTGTCACTTCGAAAAGCTCTCATACTTATTACGGTATTTGATAAGGACGTCAAAAATATAAACTATATTACTGATATTTAAAAAAAAAACTATTTCAAACATTTTATTAGACATAATGCTTGACAATATTTTAGTAACTGAGTTGATCCCATGTTGATCCTATTCAGAATACAAGCTTGTGACGTTTACAAGTTCACATCACATGCTACTATTTTTATACAAACAAGCGTTTTTATCATTAGAGTCACTGAGTTTGACATGTTGTCAAATACCGGCATAGCGTGATTATTAAGTGTATAATTTGTACTTACTTATGATAATTTTATTATTTTAGTTGCACAATACAAAATGAAATTGTTATTCCCAATTACGAAAATAACTACTGAAAACGTTTGTAAGCAGCTTTATTTTATGTCCGAGTGGAGTCAAATATATAATATTATGACCCTGAGCATGAGTTCGCATATATCAGAATAGATATTTACCATGATGATTATTTAAAAAAATTTGACTCCTAGAAAACTTATGGCAGCCTGGTCCTTACGAACCTTCTATTCATCAGTTGCATTCAGATCAAAAATAAGCAAAATACATTTGAAATTATAAATTAAAATGTATAGGTACCTATCAAAAATTATCAAGCACTAAACGAGGGATTTTGATCCAAACAGCGCTATGGTCAAATCTTAAATATGTCGAATATGTAGATGTTAATAAGACGAGCAGACCAGTCTCCCAAGATGACAATCACAACTGAGAGTCGGCCCGCCAGCCTCCATCACTGAGCTCACCATCAACAATATTATGATAGATATATCTGAGGTTTATATATTTTTTTTAAATCAAACAATTTAATATATATTTATATACTTATTAGTAACCGAGTTGATCCTATCCAGAATACAATACCACTGTGCACTGATTTTGTGTAAATACAACACGATCTGTCAATACTTCGCGGTCTGTCAATGCGACGCAAAGCGACGTGTTCCTTCTTCGGAGGCGCTGGGCCGTCTGACTTTTCAGTATATAAAAAAGTACTCTGTGGTCTGACTGAAACTGAGCGACAAAGCGTTGGCATATCATGTCACGGCCGCTTCATAGTAATTTGTATGAAGATTTTTAGCGTAAAAATTGGACAAGTTTGTTATTTTATTATACAAAATAAGGATATATTGATTAAGAAATAAAGATTTCAGGCACTAGTTTATAGTTTTAACTTTATTATTTGATAAAATTCATTTCATAATTCTTGATACTTTTGACACAGTTGTTGCAGGACGAAAGTGCGATTTACACGTTTTTAGTGATTTTCTGATTTTTTTTTACATTTATCTATAAACATTATTTTAAATTCGAATGTTTCATGGACTAGTATCATTCATTGGCTAGCTATGTGATTTTTTTCAAGGTTGTGGAACATCGTTTTCTATATAAGATTATGTCTTTCCCGACACTCGATTCCCGTAAGGGACCCTTAAAAGCAATTTGTTTTATTTATATCCGATACAATTTCATTAATTTATTTGAACGAATACTTCGGTATGGGACATGATGGACCCCTTCCACTCCACTCTCTACTTCCCCCCCGTGCGACTCCCCTTACCCTTAATTTCCTAAGTAGAAGAGAATTTATGAAATGAGCTGACTCGGGCCGTACCGCCCTGTCACAGAATATAGGCGTGAAGCAACTCCTTTCTCCTATAACTGCACTCTCTATTCCCTTATGAGGTGCTACAAACCTCTGGTAGTACTGATGTTTATGGGCAACGGTAACCATTTTCCATCAGGTGGCTTGCTTGTTTGTTTGCCTGGGCCATAAAAGCAGCTGCGAATTTTTCTTGTTTTCTTTAAAAAAAAACCAGCTGATATGTATTGGTAGCAGATACTCGATGACTGGTGGTCGTACAACAAAACAACACAATAAATTAAGTGTCCTCAACTAAACGGATAGATGGACGTGACCGCTGATTGGCGTATACCCATTATCTTTGTCGTATTCAGTGCTACGCAAATTGCTTTTTAGGTTTCCGTACCAAACAAGGAACACTATAGTTTCGTCATGTTTGTTTTTCTGTTAAACTAATAGTTGGCACAAGGTTTCAGGGAAACTCCCATCTAGGCGGATGATGTGGCAGTCAGTCAGGTTTTTAGTCGGTATACCCCAAGTGGTTTAAAAGGGGAGCCCGACATACCCCCGCCGCTCCCCAAGTGGCGGGGCATGCAGTAATGCATTTTCCTGACTTAAAACAAAAAAAAAAGGTTTCAGGGAAACTAAATGAGTGTGTTTGAAATAAGTAGGTCATACCTATAGCATGCATGCTATAGCATTGGTAGAAGTTTGTATGGACAAACTTCCACCCCCCATTTTAGGGAAGTGGGGGGTTAGAAAGAGACAAAAACGTAGGCTATGTCACTCTCCATCCCTTCAACTATCTCCATTTAAAAAATCATGTAAAATTCATCGCTCCGTCTTGCCGTGAAAGACGGACAAACAAACAGACACACACTGTAAATTGTTTGGGGCTTTTGTGCCAAGCATATTGGAATGGATTATTCGCGATTTAGGTCGGAGACGTTTAATACTAGAAATCTGTAATTTGCCATGTTTACACATTTGCGTCTACCCCATAGTGGGAGATATCCTTGGATGGTTCTCTTAAACATAATGTCGTTCGGTATGTCAGTAGATCATAATGATATACGATTAAACGATATAATGGTTTGCGTATAATATTTACATATTTTAACGTGCTAATTTTCGTTAGAAAGAATCCCATGTCTATCTGGGAATTGCACTCATAAAAAAATTAAGAGCTTCAATTTTTTTTTGTATCGACCCACTACTTAATGTGAGATTCGCACCGTAATACAAAAATGGTTTAATAGAAGCACCAAATACACTAACCGTAATTGGAGTATCGCGTTTAGATTAGCCAGTAGATTTATCTGCATAGTTTGACAGATGTAGGTACAGAAGAGCCGTCGGCGATTCTGGCAGGATTGTATTGTTATTCTGATTTATTGAATGTTGCCATATTGAAATATTGTTATTTTTGATTTGTATTATTATTCTCCAATGCCATAGTGTTTTATGGCAATGTTGTATATCTTTTGGACAATTCGTTTTTGTGTTATGATTGCTTTTCGATGAGAATGAATCTCAGTACTCGACGGTGTGGCTTTGTGTCGCATTTTAAACGAACACGCAAGTAAAGCAACATTGACCCTATCCAGCATTCGGATGGGTTTTATTATCTCGCTCTTCGTGTTTCGGAGGACACGCCAAGCCGTCGGTACCGGCTATTGTCAATGTATGAAATAAACGCCTTTCGTCCGTTTTAGTAACTAAACTTTCGTAACCAGTTACAAGAGAAGTTTTTTTTCGCTGTTTGGTAACTAGGTGTAAAAAAAATATTTTCCCGTTCTCCTAGATCAGGAATTATTTCCCTAAAAAAACAGAAAACAGAACTATTGCTACGGAATAATCAAATAAATTAATTCCCGACTACAAAAGGACTAACGTAATTAAAATCCTATTATTGTTTTGAATGCGTCAGAACCTTTGTGACGTCAGGCCGAAATATACACAGATTAAAAATGGCCAAAAATAGCCTGGCCTGTATCAAATTAAGTTGGAACATGCCGAAAATTACAATTTAATACCCTTTATCATTGTTTTGTTGATACATAGACTTGACACCCGTGGCGCAATTACGCTTACAAAAGATGATGTCATTTAGATGTCAATATGATGCTGATTCCAAATTGACATGGTTTTTAAATGGTATAATGCCTTATCAATTCTGTATCTCATTTTTGACATTTAAGTGACACTATTTTATGTCAAAAAGTGGAGTGTAATACGCGTTGAAGTTGATGACAAGTTGATATCATTTTGATATCGCATACTTAGGATACCATAATACGAATTAGTCTGTAATGTCAAGTTGACATCAAAAACACATCTTAATTTGTAAGCATACTTTTCACCACCGGTTGGCGTGTTGGTAGTGATCCTACAGTCACGCCGTTATTATCTCTATATTTATTTATCCAAATGTGTATGTACTCAAGAGGCTGGCAGCGGCCACTTTGTCCCAAGTGCCCCTGGTTCGAATCCTGCGCAAGGCAAACATGTCTGTATTGGTCTGGATGTTTTCTACCAAACTAAATCATAAAATTATAAATAAGGAAGTGAGTTTGTTTGTTATTCCTGCACGGCTTGTCTAAGCAGCCGATCATTATGAAAATTTGTATACATATTGTCAGGGGTACAGAGCCCAACATAGGCAAATTTTTACGCGAGAGAAGTCGCGGGCAACAGCTAGTGGGTATATATTATAATAATTTATCCGTTGTCCGGTGCCTATAACACAGTTAGGTTAAGGCTAGCTTACTTTGGTACCAGGTGGCGCTGTGTGAATCACGGAACAGAACGTGATGTGAATTGTGTAGAATTTATTATTATTACAATAATCATTATTCAAGTAAGACTAATGAATATTAACCAAATACAATAAAATATTGAAATACTTTAGGGACAAATCACACAGATTGTATTAGCCCCAAAGTAAGTTCGAAACTTGTGTTATGGGTACTATATTTACGATACTATATTTTCATAACCAATACATATTATATAGATCAACATCCAAAACCCAGGCCATTCAGAAAAAGTTCGTTTTCCATCATGACCCGACCAGGATCGAAACCGGGACCTCCTGGGTGGCGGTCTGGCGTGTGGTGATCATTATGCCACGGAGTTCGTCGTCAAAATTTATGAACTTGAACCATTGACTTTATTAACTGTACAAAGAGTAATCAACAATAAATTCAATAATTTTTTTTATTAAAGACTGAACAAAAATGAGTGCGGTTTTCATTTGTCGCACAAAGGACTAATGCAAATTAAGGATCAAAATAATGAAATAAAAAAGCTATTCTGCCCGGCAATCACGCGGCAATGGCCACAAAATAATTAACAGAAGGCCCACGCAATATTTGTTACTGGCGAAACCCACGCAACTTTGTTTGCTTATACAGCAGCGCTATCTACTTTATAAAGCAGGTGCTTTATAAAGTAGATAGGTCTTCGCATTACACGTGAAAACCATCTCAGCCAGGTGGCTGAGATGGTTTTCACGTGTAATGCGAAGACCACGTTGTAAAGAAGTGTCTTTTCATGGCGACCGGAAAATGAGGTAGGAATAAACCGCAGACCACGTGGATGACGAATGTCTTCTGTCTTCTTTTCTTTCTTAATTAGGGGCGTTTCTGTCGTGTCTCAACGACACATAGACAATTTAGCCAATGTAGAGTATTTTAAATGAACACTTTAACAAAAAAAGTACACTTTAAAAGGGCAACGTGGTACGGTGAGGAGCCGAGGCCATCTTGACGACCTTCGTTGACAAGGCGGCGATCTCGAATCACGACGAATGTCCTACGTGACATAAAGATGTCAATAAAGTGCGGTCTGACTGCTGAGGTCGATCACCAGCGAAATAAATAATAAAAAAATTGCGCCTCAGGATTAGAAAAGCAGTGTAACGTGACAATGCGAAGGTTTAAGAAACAGACCTTCTGTACATATTTAGTACAAAGTGTGACCCTTATAAGGGTTGATTGAAAAAAGTACTTTTTGATTCGTTTGTTTGATAATTAAATTGTTTGATACGGAGTGTTCTCTAAATTTGTTATGTCGCGACCCTTTATGATGAATAGGCATTGGCTGGAAACGAGATATAGTAGGTTCGATTCTGAAATATGATTTACTGAACACATTTAAATAAATAAAATATTCGCTACTTTTGTTTTATTATGGGACTAGCGAAACCCGCGCAACTTTGTTAGCGTGGAATGCATAGCAGCGCTATTGACTATCAGAATTTTGACCAAATCATACGCAAATCGCGAAAAAAGTATCCTATGTGTTAATCCAAAGTATCAGCTACCTACATACCAAATATCATAACAAACAGACACTCAAACTTTCGCCTTTATAATATTAGTGGGAGAATTACATTAGGTCCTTACAAAATAACATTTTTATAGAATTTCACTTTTATACTGTTATTTTGGGTCCTTACAAAATAACAGTATAAAGGCGCTGTCCCACTGCTGCGCACGAAGAGGCTACGCACGTGTGTTAAGCTCGTGCGTAGCGTGCGCAGCAGTGGGCCAGTTGTATAATAACTCGTTCATACTTATTTACATAGAAATCGTCTGTTGTCGTTAGATGACAGTTCTTAAGCGAAGTCGGTGAACTTCAGGCGGCTTGAATACTAGCCTCTGCCAATCCGCATTGGAACAGCGTGGTAGAGTTCGCTCTAATCCGCTTCGATTGAAAGAAGACCCGTATCCCTGATAATGCCTGCAGTTGGATGATTGTGGGTTGATGATTGGGTTATGAGTGTATTAGGTAATCTTTCAAATGGTACTGACTGATTGACTAGATGTCACTTGACACTTTCGATTTACAGATAAATTAGAACAAATGATAGTTTTATAGTTATTAAGTAATTAATTTTATTACATCTTGAATCATATTGTTATTGCTAAAGATGTAATAAAATTATTAAATGATACTCGGCACTTCCGGTCCGACTTTTTAAATGTTACAAGTCGTACTTCCGTTCTGAAAATAACTTGCTTTACGATTTATTTATGTTTTAAATCCTTGTTAAATTTATGTTAAAATTGTTTTACGTTTATTATAAATTTATTTAATTTACAAGTTTAAAATTAGAAGTAAAATGAATTGCTATTTTGACTTGTTGTAACGATTGGCGGGGAGGTAGCGATTGGCGGGGAGCGAGGTTATTTAAGGACATGGTAGAACGTTAGGCGGCAGTTATTGTAAGGCCGCCGGACATTAAAGATAAGTTCCAATTGTTTTTATTATTATTGTAATTTTGTATTTGTATGAAAAAGATGTGATAAAATACCAGATCGATAAAAAGGCCATAACCGGTTTTTTTTTTCGCCATTTCTTTTACCGGTGGTCATTTTGGTTTATTTCCGAAATGGTGGTAGTTTATAAAGTAGTTAATTGATTTAATAAACATTTTGATTATCTACCCAAGTTTTGGTTTTAATTGAAAATATATAATTTACTAATTACCTACTTTGTTTAATTTACTTTCTTGATACTTATTTCCTTTTAATGATCTTAATAACCTGACATATTAGGGAGTTATCTAACAAGTGGGTGGGTTTTAAAATAATTATTATTTTTAGAAAACACTAGATTTTGCCCGCGGCTTCGCTCGCGTTAAATTCGGGGTAACACGGTTCCCCTTGCTTTCTACCTTGAAAACTGCGAAAAGTCCCATATAACTTCAAAAAAAATTATGCACGATTTTTTTGTTAGTCACAAATAGTCCATACCAATTTTTAGCTTTCTATCTTGAAAATCACGGAATGCTCCATACATACTTCTACCCCCCATTTTAGGGAAGTGGGGGGGTTAGAAAGAGACAAAAAGTAGCCTATGTCGCTCTCCATCCCTTCAACTCTGCACTTAAAAAAATCACGTCAATTCGTTGCGCCGTTTTGCCGTGAAAGACGGACAAACAAACAGACACACACACTTTCCCATTTATAATATTAGTATGGATTTTCAATAGATTTCTATCGCTCTAAGCGTTTATAAGACACTTGTTTGACAGGTTTCAAAGAATAAAACAAATACGTACCCTTCGTTTGCCTGGAAATGTAATTTAAATGCCAATATTTTCAATAAAACCGTTCGTAGCGCTACGCCGTAGACGCGCTACGACGTTCGTAGCACGTACAAAGGGTGGACTCAACTTCTAAACGAAATGAAAACTACAAAACAAAACGCATACAACTTGTATGCGCATTTGTAAAGAGAGATAGCGGTACAATTGTGTACAGTTAGAATGAGATGGCAGATATACGTGTCATGTTTACTGATAGAGAAAGTAGTGTAAATAAAAATCTATAAAAGTATAATGTAAGTCTCTCTTGCAGTAACATGATATTACTTATATTAAATTACGTCAACAGAATTTCAAACGTGAAATTTGTTCGTGGTGACCTATTTCTTTATAAATATACCTACTTTAGCTACTTTTTAGGGTTCCGTAGTAAAACTACAAGGAACCCAAGTGCTGGAAGAAAATTTTGAAAAATATTTTTTTTGGGGTGCCTCTCCTACATGTGGAATGGAAGTGAAATGGAAATGATTTTTTTTTTCGCGCCCACCCCATTTTGTGGGGTATCGTTAGATAGTTCATTTTTCGATACAATTATCCGTTTCGGAATTATTTACATTTATCGTGTAAATTTTCGTTTTGCACGGTGGTCCCCCCCTCTATCTCCGAAAGTCTTACGTTTAGAAATTTGGAAAAAATCATGGTAGTAGTACATATGCTAAACCTTCAATAAAAACGATAACGGTTAAGTAGGCTCTACTAGTTACCGAGTAATAGCCGACGAACTTATAAAATAAAATTTATTTGATGAAAACTTACAAATGTGATAGAATTTGATATTGGACTCAACTGAAGACAAGCAAAGCACAGAAAATACGGAACCCTATATTGTGCGTGGCCCGACACGTACTTGCCCGGTTTTTATTCTCAAGTATCGGAGGTTCGAATTCCTCTTTAGGCAAACATTTATATTAACATGACTGTTTGTCACAATCTGAATGTTTTCTATATCTATATATATAAAATTCAAAGTCCTGACTGAGTTAACAATATATCAACGTACAGACCAAACCGCAGGCTCTAGAGATTCCAAATTTGGAATGTAGGTTCCTTACGTAGTCTAGGGGTGTACTAAGAAAGGATTTCTCAAAATTTCCACGGGAAAGCGAGGTATACGCAAACGAACTTTCAAGGGTATATCAACGCACAGCCCAAACCGCTGGGTCTAGAGATTCCAAGTCGTGTAGGTTCCATACAGGGACCGGACCGACCGGACCGGGTCGGAATTTGTTTCTGAAGAAAAATATTTATTAAATCCCTTCATGCAATATCTAGAAAACTTGAACCCATTTTACCAGTAAACGGTAGTATCAATTTAGAACTGTTTGTCAACACTGGTTTGAATCCTCGATGTCCCAGCCAAGACGAGAAACCGAAACAGTTCGGACCTCCGTTTCGACTATTATACCCTGTTTTTCTTAACTTGACCAATGTAGTCAACAATCTTAGCACGTCTTTTTAACGAAAATAGGCAATTAAAATTATCATTTACACCCAAATAATAACAATGTAGTTAGAAATGGCATTTAACACAACACTCTTATTATTATGGCAATTTATCGATTTTACACATGGATAATTGAATAAAAAGACACGCTAATATTGTTTACCACATTGGTCAAGTTAAGAAAAACACATTTTATTTTCTATTTATAACATTGAGAAATGATTTTCAAACAGTTTTCTTCCCAAAACGAGGGGTTCTCGTACTTCTGGTATATTTTCAGTACTATTAATACCCATCAAAGGGTCCCCTTCATTTAAATCACTATGAAATATTAATTATTTCAGTGGAATTACAACAGTTGTGAAGCTGAATAAATCCGATACAGTGTGACCGTGATAAAATTAAATTGAACCACTTCGTAACATCTTTAACAAATTACTCTGGTCGGATCCGTAAATGTTTTGCGACAATTAAAAAAATTGTTTGAAACTTCCAAAGAAATGTTATATTAGAATTATTTGTCGAATTATTGGTCGAATCACACAACACCATGTAGTCCCAAATAAAACAAAGCTTTATGAGTACTAAATCGTGTTCATACACACAAAATGTTTGTCTCGAGCAGAAATCGAACCCAGTGCCCTTGGGATAAAGTATCTATTGCTACTCGACCACTGAATCTGTAAAATTACATATTTCAAGAGTTAGATTTTTTCAGAACAAAACTTGCGATTATTCAAGACTTTATTCAGAGAATAGGGTGTTTACTGAAACTTTCCATTGTCAGAGAGTACATACCCACAGTAAATGATAAGTGTAATTAATCTACTCAGCTAAATGACCACTGGTAAAAGAAACGGTGAAAGATAACCAGCGGCCTTTTCTGTCATTTAAAAAATATATCGTAAATTTTAACCCTGTGGATAGTATAGCTTTTAGCTAACTTTTTAAAACGGTCAAGTAGTTTTATGTTTATATGTTACAAACGAAAATATAAATCTTATATTACAATATTGTATCAAAATTTATAAATCCATGCACAGATTATAGCCGAATGCATTACACTTTGATCGCGTTGCAGTGCATTAGACGCTCTATTAACTCAAAAGAACAACGTTGGCCAAGCGTCAGCTCACAACCAAATTTTTCGCTTAAACTCGGAGTCTGGGTAGGTTATCAACAGTTTTGCGCGCGCTTCATCCCACCCCAGCTCAGTACGGTTTAGACCGCGCACCTAGACACACGTCAGTCTGTACCCACTCCTTATAGTGTATAACACCGATGAACACCTAAACGTAATTTTAAATTTGGAAAATATAAAAATATAATAAACAAAAAAAATATCAAACTTTTTTTTAAAGTGGCCAGTGTTTTGTTTGTTTTTTTTTTAAATGATGTGCTGTATGACAGAAGTGGGGTAGTGGCTCAACTGATGATAAGATGATCATCAGATCTATGAGGCGACTCTGATTGTGAAGCGGCCAGGTATGTTATTTTTTTTTTATTAGAAAATTTTCTTTTAGGCCAGCTTCATTTTTATATATATTACCTACTTATAAGTTGATTATTTTTTATGTTTTACACCAAATATATATTTATTAATCGTAAATTAATTATAACATTTTATAACGTTTTTAAATATAAATTTTAATCCACTAAGGAGATGTGTGACAATAATATCAAAAAATTTCAAGGAACGAAAAATCAAAAATTCTAATTAAGTACGAAGAATAAAATTTCAAATTATTTTAAAGATTAAATTTTACTTTTTAAGTTCAAAATGGTACGAAACCGTTAAATAAGTATATTGTACATCAATAAACATATTTTAATAGGATTATTACTTTATAAAAAAGGCTATTAATCTCTACTTAAACGGAAAATATAAAAAAAAACAATTATTACTCTCCCAAATTATTATACTATTGCAATCTTATTGCTGCAGATAGGAATTTCTTTATTATTATCTGAAATAATAATATAAAATCATAATAATGATTCCCTTCGATTAAAGGGAGAAATTCGATATCCCTGCAGTGGAATGATTATAGGAAAAGAAATTTCCTAAAATTGTATCTGCTTAAGAAAAACGCATTAAAATTTTAGGCATAATTAAGGAGTTAGTTAATTATTAAGATACTTCCCAAGTCCCTAGAGTTTTTATAATTGCGAAGTCCCAACAAACCCTAGTACACATACAGTCAAATGAGAAGACATCTGAAAAATAGTATAATATCTGCACTTCCGAAAGGTTGACTGGTAGATAATGGTTTTAGCGTTAAGTCCGCCTTTTGTACCCAAATATTGTGGTCAATAAAGTTTAAATGAATAAATATATTTAGTTGAGACTGTGACGAAAGATATTTATGTCATATATGGTACATTTTTATGACGTTCCGGGCGTGACTGGAGAAGGATTTAGCTTATAACTTACATTCTTACTGGCCATAAACGTGTTTACATAAGAAATTGCATAAAGATATAAAAATAACTTTGAAACACAATGTCAGAAGGTTTTGTAAATGTGTCCTAACCTAACCTAGCATCAAAAACTTCATCACCAATCAGTATAGTGTCAGTTATGTTAGTCGTTCTGCTAACGTATAGGCTGGTAGCATTATAATCTTATTACTACTATAAATATGATATATACTACAGTGTGACCATTTGGCAAAGGAACTGTGGATGTTCCCCGAACAAAAACAGGTACTAAAAACTGATAAATAAATTATTACAATACTTTTTTTTAAAGCTCAAACCCCAAAATCATTTTAACAAACAAAAGTTTAAAATGTCCACTGATGATCGCAGAAAGCATCGCGATTTTTTTTTATTGCTTCGCCTGAAATTTTATGTCACACTAGATAAATGCCTGATGGAGGGAAACGTCGCAGTTTTCTGAAAAGACCTTCGAATATCTATTCTAGAAATACTATGATCGTTGATGCTTCAGTTAGCTTCATTGCCTGGACGTGCTTGGAGTAAATAAATTCAATCAAATTAAATAACTCGTGAAAAAAAGAAGTTACGGTATTTCTTGTTGCTTTATAATATATTAACAAAATATTTTATATATTTTTACCAAGTAAAAGAAAAAGAAAAATAGTTAATTACACATAATAACACAAATAATATTAAGCTTTTAAATCTGCGTGTAACAGATCTTTTTTCAAATTAGAAAACAACCAAACACAAAACAAACCTAAATACTGTTTATTGACAAAAATAAGAAAATATACATTTATGCAGAATTCAGAAAACATGAACCCACAAACCCGTGTAATTATTTCCTTTGTTGACTGTACAAGTCAAGACTCTTGAGTCAAAAGTGCAGTCATAGCTTCTATGCTGCAATTGTTTGTAAATTGCCACGACTTTGCACGGTAGCATTCTGATTCTAGCGACCGCTACGCGCGACCTAAGTCGGGTCGCGCGACTCATTGCTTAGTATTATATCCGGACAAACCGAATTACTGGTTTTTGTGATACTTAAAAATTTGATATTTCTATTAAATGTATTTTTGAAAAATAAAAATAAAGCACTCACCAAACACAGCGACAGCATCGCGCGACCAGTGATGATGGCCATTGTTACTATAGAGGTAGGTCGCAGATCGTGGTCCCTAGAATCGAAATGTTTACTTCACGACGTATAACGATATTTAATTGTACAAACTGTTTAATTTTATATACACAATACAAAAGCATTAATTTCTTTTCCAACTTTAAGGTACTGTTGTGATAATTGCTAGGGAAAGCAAATTCGGGCGCGGTCAACCCTAGCACCTAATCGTTTCGAACTTCTTCCTCAAGGGCACAGGGGGCACATTATACATGGACATTACTGAGACAATCGTATTAAGGTAGACATTCGTAGGTGATATGCTAGGGAATATCTCTAATTATATAAATAAATAAAAAAAGCCTAATCTACCTCTTCTTATCATTAACTTTAAAAATACGTTTCAGAGTGTATGAAACACTCTGAAACGTATTTTTAAAGTTAATGTCACATTATAATTATGACTGTCACTGTCAAACTAATGGAGACAAAGAGATAGCTTGAGAGGGAGAGAACAGAGATAGCATGTGGAATTAAATTTACAATGCGTGTCAGTAGCTGGCAAAAATATGTTTGCATGATCTTAGATAGATTTTCTAAATAAAATGATCAATTCCCTTAGTTGTGATGTTCGGCGATAGTTTTTTGGTCAATATGTGTAATTTTCCTCTCTTCATTTTTTTTTTTTTTTATACTACACAGGTGGCAAACAAGCATACGGTCGGCCTGATGGTAAGCCGTCACCGTAGCCTATAGACGTAAGCAATACCGGGGGTATCACTCACGTGTTGCCAACCCTCCCAACCCCCCCAAGTGGAGCTCTGGAGACCTTACTCACCGTAGGAACACAACATGGCCGAGACCAATGCTATTTGGCTACGATCTTCTGTAAGGTGGAGGTCCTTCCCCAGACGGGCTGCTCCGATTTGAGCGGATTATCCGCTGTGCCCTACCTCTCTTTCAATTCCTTTAAAAAACCGGCCAAGAACGTGTCGGGCCACGCACAATGTAGGGTTCCGTATTTGCTATGCTTTGCTTGCTTGCAGATGAGTACAATGCCATATTATTATTCTATGACATTTTTGTAAGTTTTCATCAAAGAAATTTTATAGTATTTTTTTATTTTTTATGGCAATAGCAAATGACTCTTTTTTATCTTAAAACTAAACCAGTCGAGGATTTTGCCATTAGTTTTATCATTTAAAAACTAAACCAGTCTAGGTTTTTGATGAAAAAAACTGGATATTTCCAGGTTTATGCTAAAACAAAGCAATGATTTTGTCTTCTTCCGGTTCTTGATCAAAAGCCTGATTTCATCATAAACCTACGACATATACATACCAAATTACAGCTTTCTAGCATTAAACGTCTAGGCGCTAGACCGCGGACGGACAGACAGACAGACAGACAGACGGACATGGCGAAACTATAAAGGTTCCTTGTAGTTTACTACGGAACCATAAAATGGACTCTAAATTGCAAGTTACCGTTCTTAGCGATGTAGGTTTTTCTTAGTTCATTTGTCAAAGTAATCCATATTCTTTTTATTTGGTATTTATAAAGACTGTTTTTTTATTTTATACAACCTGCCATTTTAATAATTGCTTTTTTTATGCCACAAAGTTGGCAAACAAGCATACGGCCCGCCTGATGGTAAGCATCACCGTAGCCTATAGACGCTTGCAATACCGAGGGTATCGCTCACGCGTTGCCAACCCTCCCAACACCCCCAAGAGGAGCTCTGGAGAATTTCTTGACGATGACATGCTGTTTGCAGCTCTTGTGGTATTGCACGTATTTTTACATGCAGTTATTGAGGTTATATAAATTACATTCGACTTTCCATCACTGCCAGGTTATGTAAATTCAAAATTAAGTTTCTCCATTATCAGTAACATCTACGCGAAAAATCCGTCGAGATTTGTTTTATAACAAAAAATATTTTTAAAAATCTGCCTATCCATCGCTTTGTTCTAAATCTTCGAAACGTCTGGAATATTCATGTAACTGAAAAAACTGAGGCCGCAACCAATTTACCGACAGCATCGTTAATAATTCTTGAAAACCTTCGTTTTCTGTACTTGAATATTATTTGGTACAATCGATCGACAATTGTATATCTACATTTGTTGAGAAACAAAATTACTGACATTATTTTCATTATTTATTAAAGGCAAGCTAACCGCGCGTTTCTCGTTGGTATAAACCCTTCGTCTCCCTCACAATTGTAATTTTAAAAAATCCTTTCTTAGCTAATAATAGTACCTATCTATTATTAGATAAGAAGGAAATGACAGGTTCGACCGGAATGGCCGGAGTGGCCAGAGTGGCTACTATAACAAATAGACCGCGAGTTCGAAACACGTGCAATGCAACCGTGTCTGCATTATACATTGAACATGACTGTGTTTGTTTAGATGTTTGGTGTATTTACAAAAGGACGTGTTTTATCCTAACTAATGTTATAAATGTCAAAGTGAGTTTGTTTGTTTGTTTGTTATTCCTTCACGGCTTAACTAAGCAGCCGATCTTTATGAAAATTTGTACACATATTGTCAGGGGTACAGAGCCCAACATGCTACTTTTTATCCCGTGAAAGTATGTCATTCCAATGAGAAAATGTTTTACTACTATAGATGGCGCTGCAATTCGGAATTGCCGGCCAACAGATGGCACCACAAGTCGTGCACAAGGTTTTGTAGTCATCATAAAATTTTACGCGAGCGAAGGCGCGGGGAAAAGCTAGTTATTATTATTTGTTTCTTTGGGCTTTAAAAGTACTGCTTCGACCATTTACTGATCTTTTGTATTGCCCTTCATTTAAATTTCCCTGTCTAGACCGGTTGCTTCTAGAAACTTCCAGATGTCAGAGGAGATGGCAGAGAGCTGTTGTATCTCCTGTGGAAGCAAAATATGCTTTCCTATGTAAATACTTCTTATGTACATGAGTAGTCCGCAGGAGCTGAGTATTTGCATGGCACTTTCTTCTTCTTCCTGGCAGAATCTGCACATCACTGACTGGCTCATGTTAAGAACGAAGAATTATCAGCAATTTAGTACCCACAATAAAGTAAACTATACAATGAAACATAGAACCTCCTCCTTTTTTGAAGTCAGTTAAAAATGAAAAATGTGACCAGGGTAGAAACGTAAGAATAAAGATTTTTATGCTAATAATGTAAGTAATCGTTATGAAACTGTGTAATATATTTTTTGAAATCTTTATTGAATTAATAAAGGGGTTATTAAGGATGGAGAGATTAGAAAAAGAGGATAGGGATGAAGAAAACTTATATTAGAGAAAAAATGGTACGATGTCGAGATGAAAAAGAGAAAAGTGAAAAGTGAAGTGACAGTAAAATATAAAATAGACGTTGACGGTATAAAACATAGACAATATGAATTATAAAAATAAAATGTTTATCAAAAGAGTTCGGTTTGTGACCCCTGTTACAAACCGAACTCTTTTGATAAAAATTTTATTTATAAACATTTATCGTAAAGGTGTAATAATTACATAGTTCAAATTATGAATTAGACGACAAAATCCTTTCACGTAATATTAAACTTGAATCATGGCATGTACCTACAAGCTTGACTTAGTTATGGATTATATAAAGTTGAACAGTACATAAAACAATTTAAATTTACAATTTTTGTCTAAATAAAAAAAAAACTGTCATTACCACAATTTTCTTTTGACATTGTCAAATACTATTCACACATTTTTTATTAAAAATTTTTTTGTTTAAATGCCCGATTATCTCAGCCGGATATTAAATTATCATAATCTCACAAAAAAATCTTTATAAACCTACTTCAAAGAAAATAAACTCACAAAGCAGTTTTTAATTTTAATTTCCTATTTGCTCGCTTTTCGATCTTAAATTACCTACTTTAATTAACAGTCTCTGGTGCGAAATTAATGGGCTCTATTTTTAAGCCATTTAAGCACGGACATTACTCTGATAGATGACGCAATTCCCTTCGAAACTCAAGTTAATCTTGTAATTTTTATTTATTTGAGTTTCATTATTATTATGCCTTCAGCACCAGAGGGCGCGGTTTTGGTTCCCGCTCGGGATATTTATTCTCGAGTCTGGGTGTTTTCTATGTATGTATTATCCATATCCTATTTTGTTTCAAAAAATGTAAATTTATATAATAAAATAAATAGTTTTTAGTCTTTCTCGGATTAATCGGTGTTGTCGATCTAGAAGTGTCTACGAAGATCCGACTGCCCACATAGATACTATTATGTTAAAATATATATATTGTGAATTGCTCATTTAAGTGAACCATGTAAAAAAAATGTTCTTATGAGTAAATAAATTCTTTAAACCGATATCCATACTAATATTATAATAATGTGAAAGTGTGTTAGTTTGTTTGTTTGTCCTCCCTTCACGTCGAAAGTAATGAACGGATTGATATGATTTTTTTATTGGGGATAGTTTAAGGTCTGGAGAGTGATAGGCTATCCTTGGCCTTTTTATCCAGGAAAACATCTCATTCCCACGGGATGAAAAGTATAACTTTACTATAGATATTTGCAGTTATTCGAGCACGTCAGACTAAGATATAGGAGATATCTTGATACCTTGTTAAGTATCAACACCATATTTTCAACTCTTCAAATGGGATCGTTCTGTAATTTAAAAAAAATCGATATCTTGAAATACTCAAGCACGTCAGATTAAGCTATAGATTAACATCGAACACCCGAGGCCAATCAGAAAAAGTTATTTTTTCATCATGACTCGACCGGGATTCGAACCTGGAGGGCTACTACGAAACGTTAATCCGATACTTCGGCCGAAATATTAGAAGAATTTTAATCATGAAATACAAGGTATTTCATGGTTATAATTCAATTAACTACTAAAATAACCATAAAGTACAAAGTACTACATGGACAGAATTCAACGAATTACTAAAATAACCATAAAATACCTTGTATTTCATGTTTAAAATTCTTCCGATATTTCGGCCGAAGTTATCGGATTTCCGTTTCGTAGTAGCCCCCCTGGGACCTCCTGAGTGGTGGGCAGGCATGGTAACCATTACGCCACGGAGGTCGTCTGAAGATGCGGCATCTATGTAGATTTTTGTGTTAGCATTTAGGTCTGTTGTCGGATGATAATTATTTTGTAAGTGGACCTTTGACGGTCAATTTTAGATAGATTAATCTTTTCGGGCAGATGATGTATCATTTATTTTGTGTCAAGAACAGAGATGAAAGAGCCAGTGCCTTTTTAGAAAAATATATTCTTTAATAGATAAAATGTTATCAATTGTTTAGTAATACTGTTATAAACTAATCTTACTTACTTACTACACAGCGACCCCAAGTAGATCATGGCCTCCCCGACTTATTTTATAATGAGAACGATATGTTGATTGTTCTTTCGTAAACATTTGTAATGTATATTGAGTAAAAACAGATTTTCTTTAAAAAAAGACTATAATCAAAAATTATTACAACTTGTTGCGTGCTTGAAGAATGACAGAATATAGCCAGAATGCGGAAACGGAAAATAAGAATTAAAAAAAAACAGCACAGATTAAAAAAAACTTCTTCTTCTTCTCTTTTACTGTTGGCAACGTTCGCGCGTGAACATTGATGATTTGGTGTTTGTTACAATCAAGTTTTTGTATTGCTTTTGCTAATTAAAACATTTTTTATAAGTACCACAAAGGTGGCAATCATGCAAACAGCCCGCCTGTTGGTAAGTATCACCGTAGCCTATAGACGCTTGCAATACCGGGGGTATAACTCACGCGTTGGCAACCCCCCGTGGAGCTCTGGAAACCTTACTCACCGTAGGAACACAACATGGCCGAGACCAATGCTATTTGGCTACGATCTTCTGTAAGGTGGAGGTCCTTCCCCAGACGGACTGCTCCGATTTGAGCGGATTATCCACTGTGCCCTACCTCTCTAAAATATAACATGGCTAGAGTTTGTTTGTAAGACTTATATTTTGTTTATAACCTAAACATTATTAGAGCTATAATGACATGGTTTAACTCGAGCGGAGAAGTACAGGGCACGAAGCGGCAGTGCGTTTCGTTCGGTGCGTGAGCGAAGTAGGATTATTTCTCTCTCTAACAATTTTTTTTAATAAACTCATTTTTTAAACTCCATTTAGCAATTAAAAATTAAAATTTCTTTAAATTGTGTACTTATTTTTTTTTATTTTATGCTATTTTTATAACATACACACTTATTATTATGAATATGTAATGCTAAATTGAGTTTTTTTTTATCATTCTCAGTTCGGTTTTGGAGTTAACCCTTGATAGGACAAAATCAAACCTCTATTTCTCGTAACTGTCTAATTATGAGCAATGTAAAAACGATAATTAAATAAATAAATAAATATATAATTTTTAATTAACTCGCACTGCACAAATATGTTTTATTTTGCATGTCTATTAATATGGATAAGGAACTCATGGAAGTGGATCATTGTCCAGCAGTGGAACAAATTAAGCCAATAATAATAAACGGTATTAGTGAAAGTGTCTGTGAAGCAAGCTGTCCTGAATAAGCTATGCTGTTTCACTTTATGACTGTCCTTACCACCTAACCGATGTCTCTTATTAATAAATTATTAGGCATTGGCCATAAAAGTCAGGTTTAACACATCGGCATCGGAAGCGTGCCCTAACCGTTATCTATCACACTTGACAGCTGATAGCAGTGAGCAATGAGATTTTATATATTTTATGACAAGAGAAGTAACGTCATACAAAGCATTCGTAAAAAGCCGCAACCACTTTAGAGTGTTAAAGACGTAGCTTTGAAACCGATACATATTCCGAGCATATGCCAAAGTAAAATATGTTTGTCTCTTTTTTTCTAGAGTCAAACTAATTATGTCAAAATGAGACAAAAGCATTACTCCCAGAAAAATGGTCAGAGTTGCCAGCTCATGAATAATTTTCCCATTGAATGAATGTTATGAGTCTTTTTTTTTTAAAAAAAGTTTTTATACCATATTATTGTTTCTTAGGTGACAGAAGAATTAAAGATAAGAAGAAATAAATATATAGATGCGTAAATATTGGTACATACATATTATATTTCAAGAATGAATCATGGCGGAATGGAGAAGTTTCCATTTTTTAGTCATTGATGAATCTAACCGATGCAGACCTACTACTATTATCTATTCTGTGCTACTACTAACTTTTAGCAGAGATTTTTTTTTGTTTTCTTCACCCATTCTGGGTAGGCAAAGGGAACTATGCCCATACAGGCAAGTCTTCAGTAGATTTTTTTTATTGTTAAGAAATGAAAATGAAATTTAAATAAAATAAAATAATAAATTTAAATAATTTGAATAAAATACAACATAAAACAAAAAAAACTATTGTACTCAATCGAACATTTGATAATTGCAGAAACAATTTAAATTAAACACCGTTACCACAATGAAAAAGATGAAATTGTTACTTCACTGTCATAGTAATAATATCATTATGTCAAATGTCAGTTAAAAGCCATATCAAAAAGAGGAAAATGATTTGTTTTTTCTTGTCTTGACGTGCGTAGCACTAGCGATTGATTTTAGTATCAATCAATTCTAAGTAAATAATTAATTCTAGTTTGAGCCTGGTTGTAGGTTTACTTCTACTGTGTTACTAATAATGATACATAAAGGCGTATGAGTTCGTCATTGACTAAACTCCTAACATTTGGGAAACTTAAAATCGTTTTTACTGGCAACACTGTTGGCAAAAACAATGCGTAATATATTAATTTCGATTTTAATACTATTTTGGTATAATTTTAACATAATTAAGCATTCTTATTTGTGAAAAGTGATACCACTTGCTTTGTTATTAGTTTGGGATCACGACATACATGTTTTAACAGTGCATTTAACCATTTTTGTGATATTATTGTGAGATACGCATTCACTGAACGTCAAACTACGACTAAGTCGGAAGAAATTCAACTAAGGCTGTGGCCTCAGTCGACGTGGCAGCGGGTATGTGTCAAACATTACGAATCTATAGTAAATAACAGATCACTGGCAGTGAGCATATACATCATTTTGATCCCAGGGGCTTGCAATCGTTGGAATATTGACGTGAGATACTCGTATTTTCATGTAAAAATATTGTAAAACTCAACTTCACGTTTTTGGTCCTAAAATGAAACGCCTAAAGGGCATAGAAGATAACAAGACAATGTTCTTATTTTAAACTATCAACTGGAGCAAGACAATGTTCTTATTTTAAACTATCGGACGTAAAATTAAAAGACAAAAACTTAACTCTATAAACTGGAGGTTGCATTGTGTTCCTCGAATATTGTTCTATCCGTTTTCATTGAAATTTTAAAAACTATTTGATCCCCAGAGCCTGTAACATACCTACATATTATTATAAGAATAAATAAACGTTAAAATGTCGACTACAGATGGTCGAGTATTTATTTACAGATATTTCAGTCTGAAAAGCGACAGTTTTAAAGAAGACAACGTAAGTCATATCAACTATTATGCCATTTGCTTCAAATTGCTGTTTCTCACGTAGTTGTTAAGGAGGGAGTCCTTTCAATACTTCCTACTGCGACTATCTTCTTTCTGATTAAATTCGTTGTGAGTTCCAAGACAGCATTAGTTTTGTTCCCCGGGACGTCAATAAGCTTCATTACTTATTGTCAATCTGAGGTCGCCGTTGTTGATCCTGGATACACAGGAGACACATCGGTGGGAAAGTGTGGTAGGCTTGTCCCGATATTAACTAGAAGATGTACTGTTGTCCCACAAATACTGTTATGTCCTTTTCATAGTCAAATACAATACGATACTATACAAAATGTATGAAAAATCTCGTCCGCCACTTCTGGTCGCGTGCGGTAGGACTAAATGTTTTTGTATAATATTCATTGAACAGTGTAAAATTATGTTTTTTCCTTCCATTGTGTAAATATAGGATCTGTATTGAATTTCTATTGTCTATATATATATCGAATGAGAACCTTTACCCAGTGACGTGGACCATTCAAAAACCAACAATATGAATTAACCCTTCGTATTGACACGGATCGGTGAGTAGACATATTTACTTTAAAAATTGCCAAAAAGCACAAAAAAAATAAGGTGCTTCGTTTATATTTACGTTAGCAATATTTAATTTTTTTTTAAGTGAAGGCTTCTGCTTTCGTGTTCGTTGGAATTAGCTACTACCTGCGGTGAGTAAGGTCTCCAGAGCTCCACTTGGGGGGGGTTGGGAGGGTTGGCAACGCGTATCCCTATATTAGATACCAGTAGCGAGGGGTCCTAATAACACGATTCCTGTCGGCTTCCCTTTTAAAAATAGTGAATTATCTAACAGCATCGACTCTGCTAATAACATGATTTCGCTTCATACATAATAATGATACCCAAACGCCTATACAATAATAAATAGCAATATCACACGTCGCCAAACGCCTATACAATAATAAATAGCAATATTGTGATATTGCTATTTATTCAAATTGTCAAAATTATGACATTTTTTCAATTCACTTTCGCCTGTGCTTTCGCTCGTACTGTTGTTAGTTTTTTTTTATTTGTTTGTTGTTAATTTAGTAAATTTGAATAGATTAGAGTGACTTCGTGGTTAAATGTTGGACAGGGCTCGGTGTGAATTGTGTTATAGTTATAGAATTTATCGGTTTCAGTTGTAAGTAGTTAATTGTTTATTTTGGTTTAGTCTGTTTTGTTTACATTCGTAATGGCTGCAAGTTTAGACGTGGGTTGTTGTCTCACAGACTTTTTATTAGATAATAATTTTCAAACATACAGTTTTGAAAATAAAAAACATATTATACAGCGCGCCCGTGCTTTTCCTTCTATGAAAATAGATTATAAACGGAAAGATGGCTTTACTAAACATTTTCATTGTAATTTGTACGAAAAGTATTCGTGGCTCACAGGTAGTTGTAAACTTAAAACACTGTTTTGGTTTTCCATATTATACCTATCAGTGCTTTTATGTATGGTAATGGTAATATGGTATTCGGAATTCTCCATCCCTGTGGTAAGATAACACTGTATTTTTTTTTTTGCTCCGGCTTCCCCTGAGTAAAATTTCACCCTTCGCCACTGTTAGATACCCCTGGTATTGCAAGCGTCTATAGGCTACGGTGACGGCTTACCATCAGGTCGGCCGTATGCTTGTTTGCCACCTTTGTGGTATTCAAAAAATTAGCCAGTGTCAAGTATGATGATCATTCAAAACAGCGTATAAAATCTCCGTGAAGCAGCGTACTCATGTTGTCTCGACTCAGTATACAGTTTCTCAATCAAGTCTAGTCGAAGAAATATGATTGCGTTTTTTTTTCAGAGAAAGTACAACTGCTCTTTGTAGCAAAGTAGATCTGGATACGAAAAAAAAGTAAATCTAAAAAGCAATCCCTAGAATCACGCAAATCCAGGCATAAACATATAACAGATTTTTTATTTCACGAAGAGCGTTCGACTGTAAATTTTGTAAGGCGTGCAAATGCACATTGTTTTAGCGTGCATGACCGTTTTTATGAATGTTTCCGAGGTTACTATCACTAAAACACATGTGAACGTCACAACATTATTAGCCGAACTCTCTTCGTGAAATAGAATATTCTGTATAACGTTAAAATAAAGAACTCTACAAGCAGAATATTACTTCTAACTGAAAAAAACTACGCAATTTTTCCAAGTTAAAAAAAGGATTTTTCATTCAATACTTTATTTTTATACCAAACCTCAACCTATTTAGTAGGATATCTCCGCCCTGGCAACACTGAGTAGCTAACACTTCCCAACAGTTTATTTTTATTTCCCCGGGGGGTAGCAGCGTTTGTAAACATCATGTTGAGATATCGAGATAGACTTGGAAGTCTATTTTAATAATTTTTCAGAGTAGATGTTACTTTTTTTTCTGTAAAGACGACTTATTTTATACTTGCTTTTTTGCCCGCGACTTCGTCCGCGTGAAGTTCCGGGCCCGTTCCCGTGGGAACTACATTGAATTTCGGGAAAAGCTATAGCCTATGTCACTCCCTGATAATAATAATAATAATTTATTTATTTCAGACAATTTGAGTCCATAATGGTGTTAGTTACAGTGATACTTAGTAGCTATGTTAGTAAAAATATATTAATTTCAATATATTTTTTTCATTTTCATATTTATTTCATAGTAACATAATAAAAAAAATATTTTTAAATAAAATAAAATAAAATCAATTAAAAATATAATGTAGCTTTCTACTTGTGAAATAATTTTTGAAATCGGTCCTGTAGTTTCTTAGCCTATTCATTTCAAACAATCAAATCTTTCCTCTTTATAATATTAGAATAGAAAAGATCTGTCTTAACATCGTAATCATCTGAGACACATGAAGTTTTTTCTGTTCCCCTGACATAGGTAGTCCATCATCATCTCAGCCACTAGAAGTCCACATAGGCCTCCCACAAATATTTTTTGTTCTATGGTCCACTGACATAGTATCAGAGATTTTGTTGACAAGTGTTTATTTTTTAAACTACCTTCTCACAATCAACCCCAAATGTTACCAGTACTTAGGAAAGCAAGGTAGTTTGTAAAAATCACAGTTTTATTTATTTATTGCAGGGTTGCTTACCATCAGGTGACCCGCTCGTTTGTCCTGTGTCATAAAAAAACTTAGCTTTATTGTAAACACGATATCGTTGGCTATAATTATATTATTAAGGTGAAAGTTATGTGTATGTTTGTTACTTCTTCACAGTCAAATGGCTGAGCCAAAATTTATGATATTTGGTATGCAGGTTGCTTGAGCCTTGGATTTACACATACGGTACTTTTTATCCACTCTGTAGTGTTTTCCATGTATTATAAGTATTCACTTACAATAATATTTATTTGTACAATAAATAAATATTCTTGGACGAATCACACAACGCCATAATACGAAACTAAGCAACTAAGCTTATACTATGGGTACTAGATTGCTGATAAATATACTTAAATACTTATGAAGTGAAACTCACAAACACGGTACAATAATCTTTATTTATTAATACTCGACTAATTACTTGATTAACTAGTTAACTATACACTGGTATTGACTATATATATGGCTTGACGTCCTTTCAGTTCGGGAGCTGTGACTCGACTGCTTCCTCTTGCTCTAGCTCCTCCACATATCGCCTACGCGCGCAACCAGTTTCCCGCTTTTTCGCTTCCCGCCAATGGAGGTTCCCGCCAACGGACGCTCACCGGATGTCAATCCATGTGTTGCCATAATTAAAAAGGAATAATATTACTTTCGTTTCCGATTAAAATAAAATAATATAATTGAAATGTTAAAACAAAAATACAAATAATTAAAATCACGACATTCGGCCATCCGATAACGTGCAGTCTCCTGACGTACGTACTTAAATATAACTCCTTATGTATACAGAAATATAATATTAAGGTTAACATTGTGGACGAGTGGTATAGTACAGAAAACTTAAAAGTAATAAAAGATCCAAAATCATAATACGCTACTACATAATAATTCAACGATTTGTAATCATATTAAGGATTCATATCACAAATATCACTACAGAAGCTAAAAAGTAAACAATTTTCAAAATCACTACGATACAGTCATTGATATAGACGGATATAGTGTACAAAGCTTAAAATAATTAAAGATTTGTAATCACGACATTCGGTTTTTTAACAACGACTTCGTTGTTGCAGCTCGGACAATGGAACGTCATCTTCACTATCAGAACTAGAGGTATCAGAATTAATTTTAGCTGTCAATGCTGGCGACTTTAAATTTATCCATGGTCTAACCCTGTCGGCTGCAACAACAGTTTCGAAGGGTCTTTTATTATTGTTAAACCCTGGTACACTAGCGATCTTATATCTATCGTGTCCTAGCTCTTTTATAATTTTATATGGTCCAATGAATTTTGAAAGAAGTTTAGTACTTTGGCCGTTATTATAAAAATTTGTTCTTGTTATTTTTATTAAATCTCCCTCTTTGTAAACGGGAGCAGGGGTTCTCGCGAAATCATGCTTAATTTTTTGTTTTATTTGGGTTTCTTTAATCTTACCGGCCGCTACAGCCCTGAGCTCTTGCAGAGTCACAGACTGAGCGCTGGACTCAATATCTAACTTATTACTAAAACTATCGCGCAGTCTTATACCAAATAAAACCTCTGCTGCCGTTTTTTGTGTTGTGCTATTTATGGTATTATTTATTCCCAACTGTACGTTACCCAGCCACGTGTCCCAGTCGCGCTCGTCCCCACCACAGCCATACTTGCTAAGTGAGTTAAGGATCGTTTGGTTGAACCTTTCGGCTTGACCATTCGCCCTTGGACATGCAACCGCATTTAGTACGTGTTTGATACCGTGTTGATCACAAAAGCTACCAAATAATGCCGAGGTAAATGACGTACCGCGATCTGAGACTATACGGGCACACTCAATGCAACTGTTTAAATACTTTTTTATAAAACGACGCATTTTAGGGAACCAGAACTCGCTTTGAATTTTCTCTGTGGTTTTTGTTTCACCCAAGTGTCCTATGTCATCATGGTTGGACCGACATATCTGTAGCCTAGCATTACGGGGAACTACGAGACATAGCCTGTCGTCAACTCTCCTAAAAAGTCGATGGTTTTTAATAACATAGTTTTTCTTTATATCTTTAACGAAGTCATCAGTCTCAGATTTCAGGACTTTTGTAATACGAACAATGTCGGGGTCAGTAATTTGTAGAGTCAACAGCCAGTTTTCTTTTTGAATATTGTAGACTGTGATATCAGAATCATTTACCCTATCATTGGATAAAGTAGTGTTTCGGCTCAAGGCATCTACATGCGCCATGCGGGCTCCTGGCCTATATTCAATATCAAATACGAACTCACTAATTTGAAGCCACCATCTTGCGATACGGGGTACAAGATCTCGCTTTGTAAGAGTGGTCCTAAGAGCATGACAGTCTGTTACGACTTTAAATTTTGCCCCCAAAAGATATACCCTAAATTTCTTTAGTGAACAAACTATGGCCAGGGTTTCTAGCTCATACGCATGAAGGTGTCGTTCCTCGGGTGTTGTCTGCCTACTAAAATAAGCCACAGGTTTCAAGACACGCGGACTATCCTGCCACTGCAACAATATTCCGCCTATACCTAATGCACTAGCATCAGTGTGCAACTCTGTGGCGTATTTGGGGTTATACAGCGCCAATATGGGACGGTCAATTAACTTATTCTTTAATAATTCAAACGCTTTAAACTCCTGACTCGTCCATTTAAAAGTAGAGTCTTTTTTGAGTAGATAAGTGAGGGGTCGAGCAATTTCGCCAAAGCCCCTAATGAATTTTCTAAAGTATCCAGTTAATCCTAAAAACTGACGGACTTCGTGTACATTTCTGGGAACAGGAAAATGTTTGACTGCCAATATTTTGTGCTCGTCAGGTCTAATGCCATCAGCTGAGATTTCGTAGCCTAAATAAGTCAAGGAACTTTCAAAAAAACGGCATTTGGAAAGTTTAAGCGTGAGATTATTTTCTCTCAGTAAATCAAGGACTTCTTCTAGTCTTTTGAAGCCCTGTTCAATATCTAGTGATGGCACTAAAATATCATCCAAGTAAGCTAACGCAGAATCGAAGCGTTTTGAGCCTAACATATCATTTACCACCTTCTGAAATACGGCTGGGGCATTTGCTAAACCAAAGGGCATCTTTTTGAATTCATAATGGCCATCAGGAGTTACGAACGCGGTTAAGTGTTGACTTTCCTTAGCCATAGGGATCTGATAATATCCGGAAGAAAGGTCTAGTGTAGTAAAATATGAATTTCCACTAAGATTAGTCAACTGGTCTTCAATAAGTGGTAGTGGGAAGCAATTCTTTTTGGTTTTATTATTTAGGGCGCGGAAATCAACACAAAGTCTTTGTTCACCCGTTTTCTTCCTAACCATTAAAATAGGACTAGCGTAGTTTGAACTCGATTTCTGGATGATATCATTTTTTAAAAGGTCATCGACAATTTCGCTAACTTGACCTCTTTCATAATGCGACAGTCGGTATGGGCGATAAACCACTAGTTTATCGTCGATCAACTCGATTGTCATTTCGGTCTATTCGACACAACCTATTTCACTGAGACTTAAAGCAAAACAATCGCGATATGACTGTAACATATTATAAAGCCTATCACACGTGGCTTCATCAATGCTAGGTCCTACTTTAATATCTGAACGATTAAGCGGTTCGAGTGTGGCTATATCCCTATAAATTCTATTCACGCACCTATCATCTCTCTCTATAAATGGTGTGGCCCTAGCTAGTATCATCCCAGGGTGCAGAGTCAGTGCCTTGGCTGTTAGATTAGTCAAAACTAAATGTCCCTTTCCAGTATCTATACGATATGCACCCTGATGCAAACGGAACTCCCTCCCGGGCTCACCGCACGTGTAACCCTCAATATAGACATCACCCTTAAAGGTCGGGTCTGTTGTAGACACAGAAACGAGACCTACTTTGCCGATTTCCGTAGGTTCTAGAACCATTAATTTAATGTTTCCTTGGGGGTTAGTACAGTCGTGAGGGTTACTATAAAAGAACAGTCTATTAAAATCTTTGAGAACGGTCACATTAGGCAATTCAGTAAAATTCTGTCCAAGTAGTAAAGGGGTATGCAGAAATTCATCACCAACGACGAGCAATTCAATTTGTGATTCAATATCATCTACTTTAATATTAACAATTGTTTTATAAGACGGCACAACTGTGGAGTTCCCAAACCCTCTTATAGTAGGCAGGTTGGAAAAGATTTTGGGCGATTCTAAAAGCAGAGCATCTGATTCGCGAATTAAACTACTGTCGCTTCCAAAATCGACATATGCAACAAAACTGTGACCGTTTATATCAATCTTCTTGAAAAACTTGTCGTTGGTGTTGTTGGGTGTACAGATAATCATTGTCTTACGTTCGTCATTATTCACTTACCTTGAATCGGTAGGGAGGGTTAACGGGCTGAGTTTACAGATATCAGAATCGTGTCCGACTCTACGGCAAGTTCGACATCGTGTAATAGGTTTTGGACACTTGAAATAGGGGTGCCCCCTTCCGCGACAATTGAAGCAAGTAACACTTCCGCTACTAGTTGCAGAACTGGTATTAGGGTTAGTTTGTCTTACGTTATCATAACGTCTTCTATTGGAAAGAGGTAAACTGTCACTAGGGCGTTGAGAGTTAAGAAAATTCAAAAGGTCCTCTGGTTCCTTACAGCTCAATGCTTGAGCGCTATTTCTAATGGACCTATCTGTAATACCATAAACGATACAATCGACTGCGTTTTGTCCGTGGATTCTACATCTATTTAGCAGTGTCAACTTATAGCAGTGTCAACTTATCATAGAAATATTCCCTCAAACTCTCGTTATTAAGTGAGGTCCGGCCTAACATCTCTTCAAGAAGCCGACCATAATTTCGCTCGTCAGGGAAAGCTTTTCTTAACTTTAATTGCCAATCTGCCCAACTAAACACAACTGATGGCAGGGCTTCGAACCACCTTTTAGCGAGCCCCGACAACTTTTGCAGTGCGAAATGTATGGTCTGCTTCTCGTCCCATTCGTAAATTATAGCACATTCGTCCACTTTCCTCAACCAGCTATCTATACCCTGATTTTTACTAGACGGGTCAAACTCTGGGACTACATTAGTCAAATGACTGTTGTTCAAACGGCGGGTTCCCGAGTCATCTGGTCTTTGTAGTTGTTCAACTAGTCTAATTACTTCACCTGCTGATATAGAAGCCGCCTCTCTCTGCTTCTTCCTTGCAGGACTGAGCGGCTCTGCCGTCCGTTCTCTGGAACCCGTTGCGTGCGCTCCTACTCCTGGCTCCAATTTCTCCACGACCCACTCCGCCGGTTGCTTATTTCTCTTTGGGGCACGTCGTCTCCCATGACGGTAGGTATTCATGTTCTCCATCCGAAAAAAAACAAATTGTATTTAAAGTCAAACTTTACTTACAACATTAAATTAAAATTGCCAATTCAAATCTAAAAGTTCAGTTCATAAATCTAAGTACAGAACTCAAAATTCATTACTCAAAATTCATTACTCAAAATTCATTACTCAAAATTCATTACTCAAAATTCATTACTCAAAATTCATTACTCAAAATTCATTACTCAAAATTCATTACTCAAAATTCATTACTCAAAATTCATTACTCAAAATTCATTACTCAAAATTCATTACTCAAAATTCATTACTCAAAATTCATTACTCAAAATTCATTACTCAAAATTCATTACTCAAAATTCATTACTCAAAATTCATTACTCAAAATTCATTACTCAAAATTCATTACTCAAAATTCATTACTCAAAATTCATTACTCAAAATTCATTACTCAAAATTCATTACTCAAAATTCATTACTCAAAATTCATTACTCAAAATTCATTACTCAAAATTCATTACTCAAAATTCATTACTCAAAATTCATTACTCAAAATTCATTACTCAAAATTTAATTTCGAAATCCAAGCCTCAATATTCAAAACTTAAATCTCAAAATTAAACTCGTTAGGCTGCCCAATTCATGAACGCACTTGGTTCAATAAGGCACATTTAGCTTATCCGATTCGTGAACACACTTGGTTCGATGGGGCATACTTAGCCCAAATTAATGAACGCACTTGGTTCACTGAGGCATACTTAGCCTATTTAATTCGCGAACACACTTGGTTCGATGGGCATACTTAGCCCAAATTAATGAACGCAATTGGTTCACCGAGGCATACTTAGCCTATTTAATTCGCGAACACACTTGGTTCGATGGACATACTTAGCCCAAATTAATGAACGCAATTGGTTCACCGAGGCATACTTAGCCTATTTAATTCGCGAACACACTTGGTTCGATGGACATACTTAGCCCAAATTAATGAACGCACTTGGTTCAGTAAGATTAATCCATCATTAATTAAAGAAAGTGCAATTATTTTAAGTTTATAACTTACATACGTGTTTAACGTACGTGTGTAACACAATTTAAATAATTAGTTTATCCATACCTACAAATTAAATGTAACAAATGTAGATACATAAAAAAAATAGGTCTATGTATACCGTTAGAATTTTAGATAACATGTAGTGTCAATAATTACAAACTGTAACATCGACACCACACACAGGCTGCATTGTATTAGCACGACCGGATTGTCTCGGATTATCCCGACCGAGTCACGCCAATAATAATACCGCCCATTACAATTCCAACGGCAGTAGACACTCTTATTATAACTATCAAACTCTTCGAAATTAGTATCGCAAAATAATATGTAGTGTCAATAATAACGTATTTGCTATCAGGGTGTAGCCCTGATCAAGCATACTGCAATACTAACACTACACTTAGACTTTATCATATTGGCAAGATCGGATAGTCTCGGAGTCTTCCGACCGAATCATACCAATAGTGATAACATCACTCTGCAATTCTAATTTTAAAAAATGTTTCTAAAATGAAATGTAGAATGGAGTAACTTCATTTCCTATGAGAAAAAAAATAGTTGCACTTTGTATCACTTACTTTATCATTAATTTATTAATCATGCTAAGTTGTTACTAAAGCTTACCTTGGGCGTTATCCCACTTCTGATATGAAGTGAAACTCACAAACACGGTACAATAATCTTTATTTATTAATACTCGACTAATTACTTGATTAACTAGTTAACTATACACTGGTATTGACTATATATATGGCTTGACGTCCTTTCAGTTCGGGAGCTGTGACTCGACTGCTTCCTCTTGCTCTAGCTCCTCCACATATCGCCTACGCGCGCAACCAGTTTCCCGCTTTTTCGCTTCCCGCCAATGGAGGTTCCCGCCAACGGACGCTCACCGGATGTCAATCCATGTGTTGCCATAATTAAAAAGGAATAATATTACTTTCGTTTCCGATTAAAATAAAATAATATAATTGAAATGTTAAAACAAAAATACAAATAATTAAAATCACGACACTTTGTTTGTAAATAAATACTTATTATAAATAGAAAACATCTAGACTAAGCCAAATGTTTGCCATGCGCAGCATTCGAACCCGCGGCCTTTGGGATAAAGTGACCATTGCTAGCAACTCGACCACCGGACCTGTCAACGTCTAGATAGTTTTAAAAAAAAATAACTACGTATTTAGTAGGTATCTAATGTGAGTTATAGGTGCGACCTGTCACCCTTTGTTTAAAAATAGCTTACGACCCCTAGGCCCTAAGGTCGCATTTTATTCAAGGCAAGATCAGTCATCTGGTGTGCCATTGATATAGACACGTGACCGTAAAAGAATGACATAGACGACATAGATATATTTTTATAGACGGTATTTAAAAAAAGTTATTCAAGAACTCAAGTAGAGGCATTAATAATGTAAATTAGTAATAATATCAAATAAGGATTTTATACTTTACTGTTTTTTTTTACTCATTGGCTTAAATGCATAAGAGGAATGAGCAGTTTTCTTTCAGGTATAATCAGTTTGTTTTTAAAATCATCAAAAGATGGCGCTAGCATTATTTTTTGCAATTGTTGAGGCCAAATATTTAGTCTGTGGCAAGAAAAAACTGACCGAATGTCAATTTGATTAATTTCTGTTTCTGTCATTTGTCATTTCTGAAGCATTGATTGAAGTTTTTTTGTAGGTATTGTATGTTCATACATTGTAGCAAAAAGATAATTCCACCCCCCACTCTTTTATTACCAAAAGTGCCAGGCTGCGCCATCTATCTAGTGTTTAGGAAAGCTATAAAATACCTAAAAGAAAACTGCTCATTATCGTCAAGTATAATAATATATTCAACAATAATACTAATAATAACAATAATAATATAAAAATTCTACTACTCACCTAATATAAAGTTATTTCATCAAACTAATATTATAAATGAAAAGTATACTATAACCTGCCCAGGAGCACACCAGGAGTATGAAGAATAATTGTACCAAGTTAAAATCCGTCGAGTAGTTTTTGTTTCTATAACGAACATATAGACAGACAGACAGACAAAGATTTTACTGATTGTATTTTTGCAATCAGTATCGATCACCAATCACCCCCTGATAGTTATTTTGGAAATATATTTCATGTACAGAATTGACCTCTCTACAGATTTATTATAAGTATAGATAGATGAGAAAGTGAGTTTGTTTGTTTCCTATTACTTCGCGGTTTGACTAAGCAACCGATCAATATGAACATTTGTATACATATTGTTATTGTCAGGGGTACAGAGCCCAACATAGGCTAATTTTTATGCTGGCGAAGCCGCGAGTAACAGCTAGTAATACATAACTCATAGTCAGTTGGCGAAACGTATTTTTAATGGTAATGACATATTAATTTAAAACGGTCACTGTCAAACTAAAGAAGTAAAAGAGATATCTGTGTTTTCTCTCTTCTCAATAACTTGAGAAGAGGCTATAAGTGGAATTAAAATTAAAATGCTTTTCATAAACTGGCTGTTAGACTACTAGCCAAGAGTTTTTAACATGTGAAAATTTCATTAGAATTTTGACAAATCAAGCCATTTTACCCTCGAGACAACCTTCGTGGCGTAATGGTTACCATGCCATACCGCCACCCAGGATGTCCCGGGTTCGAGTCCCGGTCGGGTCATGATGAAAAACGAACTTTTTCTGATTGGCCTCGGGTCTTGGATGTTTATTTATATATGTATTTGTTATAAAATATAATATCATTGAGTTACTATCCCATAAAACAAGTTTCGAATTTACTTTGTGGCTAGCTCAATCTGTGTGAATCGTAGGTATTTATTTATTTAAACGACAAAACTCACAAAAATCGTTATAGGTAATGTACCTGTCAGGTCCACATGTGTTTATGTCTATGACACATGGCTATTGTACTCTGGACTGACCTTTGAAAATGCAGGTGCAATGTAGGTCAGAGAAGATGATACATCTCGGGATTAGTGTTGAGTGAAGTGTAATAATTATGAATCACATGGTTTAATAGTGACAAATATGTATAATAAAAAATAAATCTATTATACAGGGCAACTTTTCAAGGGGCTGCCATTTTTTTAAAATAAGCTCTATAGAATAATATAAAAATATTACTTTATCGCAATTATATTTATTCGTAGTTTTTTTATAAAACGTCCTTCCAATAAAGCCGAAAAGCCGGGCTTGCCCTACAAAAATACGCAATATAAAATATATATAAAAATTGCTGTGTTCTATTTGTCATGTAAAGATGTACAGTACACACTATACCAATCAAAATTAATTACATTTGCATATATATTGTTTACATTATTTTGAATATAAAAAATCCATACAATAATAACTAAGTAAAAATTGTAAGTCCACTGTGCATGCAGTGACCACTTATAATTAGGACAACACTGAACTCTCAAATAATTAGATTTAGACTATGTAAGAATTTGTGTGTATGGTGTTGGTAGACCATAATTTTAAAAAGACAAAAAAAAACTAGTATTTTTATAATGAAGTTTGTTTTTGTTATAAAAACGCTATACAAAAGCCACAACAAACCAGTAAGCAAGACATCAATTTTATTCCCATGAAGTGTAATCTATCAGGCTGTCAAAAATCACACGCTCACTTTAGCCGTTTTTCACTGAACGACACGACAACACGTCGTATATTTTTATACATTTTTTCTTCTGCGGTTGTCGTGATGTGTCGTGACGTTGTCGTTGATGACGTGTCGTATCGGAGAGAGGGAAGCTACGTTCAAGTAACAAAAGTGCGCGTTACGACATTTTTATCAAAGAACTAACCTGCGCCTGCTGTTTCGCTCGGGTGAAAAGTTTTTTTCTATGGACAACAGGGGGAGCCGCTGCGTATCTTTAACAGGAAAAAATGAGGAAATGAAGGAGAGAAGTTATGCTTCCGGATCTCTCACTTATATAAAAAAAGTCAGCGAAAGTACGCAGTAAAATACTTCGTGTTCAAAATTTATTCGAAACTGATACCAAAAAAAATTAAATATAAAACGACAGAAAGTTTTATAAGTATCAATTCATATCAAGCCATTTACTTTTTTTATAAATCTACAAATAGTTTTCCATTGAAATAAACTATTAGTACCTACTTAATAATGTTTTAAGACTCAAAATTAAATAATTTCATATTTAAAAAAAAATTCACTGCAACGCGCGTTTTAACAAATATATATTTTAATGTTCGTTTATTACAAAACTACAACAAGACTGAAAAATAATTTTATATAAAATTAATAATTAAAAATGCTTTAATTTTTATTTATTTTATCGATAAATAAACTTTAAAAACAATAAAACATACATTCCAATAGCAAACAGCCCTAATTGGATCTTACAAGAATTAAGAAACTTCACAAAATTCTGGCAAAACGTGTGATATCCTTAAGGTCGCCATTATGATTTAGCGTAACCAACATTTCGACAGAAACACATTCGTTTTTGAAAAGGGTCAAGAGGATCTATTAAGGCTGTAGAGTCGATCTGGACACTGATTTATAGTTACTTTTATTATGATAAACATACATTTTGAAATGAGAAAGACATGGTAGCCTTGACGGAATACTTTTACGTATTGATGATTCATAAACTCTATCTCAAATTTATTAATTTTTTATACCACTCATGTGGCAAACAAGCTTACGGCCTGATGGTAAGCAGTCTACTATTCTTTATTTCATTTCAAATATGTGTGTACATATTCGGTTCCAATAAATATATCGGGGCAAATTATATCGTATATAAGTATGAACTCTAATATTTCCAATTCCAATTTAAGTACTTGGCACAAGTTTTCTAGTGAAATTCAACGATTGGGTTAATAACCTTGATAAACCGTTTTATGAATCACATTAAAGGATTTGTAATCACCTGATGTTAAGTGATCACCGCCACCCATGGAGCACAGGGACACCAGGGGAGTCGCTGAGCCGCCGTCAGCTTTTTAAAAGTGCATGTATGCTCGTTTCTTAAAGGTTCCCAAGTCATAGTCTTTCGGAAACACCGCTGGCGGGAGTTGGTTCCAAATGTTTACTGTGCGAGGAAGGAAGTGTCGCCTTATAATATAGCCTTAATGAAAACAAGATAAATCTCTGGTAAAGTGGATTGAAAAATGATAAAATACCGTTTTTATAACATCAACATAAAAAGATTCAATGAAAATAAAGATAATAATGTCTGTTTGTGTATGGATATATATGTGTTTATTACTCTTTCACGCAAAAACGTCTTGATAGCTTTTGCTTGAAATTTGGTACACTTGCGGCTTGCGATTTGGATTAACACATAATATAGTTTGCCCATAAGGGCGGAGCACACCGCATGCAGCGCAGCACATTGCAGCTTATGGCGTTGTAATCTATGCAATATTATGAGAAAGGACACACCAAACGTACGACGCGTAGCTGCGCAGCGATGTACAGCATCGTGCGTCTGGTGTGTCCTTTCTCATAATATTGCATAGATTACAACGCCATAGGTTGCAACGCGTTGTGCTGCGCTGCATGCGGTGTGCTCCGCCCATAAAGCCATACCAAAAACGGGAACTTTACCATCTTTTTTGCCACCTTATTTTAACCTTTTTTCACCTTTTGTTTGTAACGAATAAACTCAGGACCGCTCACTACTGGACCGATATCAAAAATTCTTACACCGTTGGGAAGGTACAGTCAAGAGCAGCTTGACCTTTTACATATTGGACTTTGTACCGTTCTTAAGTTCTATGTCATAAGAGCCAAAATTGTACTGCAAGTGTAAAGATCGACGTGCACCTGGCTGTTCGCCTCGAGGATAGCAGGACCATCTTTAGGATGATTTTTGGTTACAACATCCAACATCCTAGTGGACACATGTGGCTCTAATAAACAAAAACCCTGTTTGGTAACAAAGAAAAGGACGGAGCTGTCAAAAAATCCGCTTACAAGATGTGCGATTTTTTTCTAAAATGGTCCTCCTATCTTCGAGGCCACCGTACATTACCCCCGAGTAACATAGGCTATGTTATATCTTCGAAAAAATTTGGGATCCTTAGTAAAATTCGTGTAAAGCTGGGGCCGTCCGCTAGTGTATTATAAGTTAATGTGAATAAAAAGCATCGTCTCGTCGCGGCTATCCATCATCCAAATTGAAATATTCCGTACTGTTTCATACCCGCCTCGGGCCCTCGGGGGGATAGGCAGGGATATTAATCCAGTTTCTATATCGTTAAAATATTTTCTTCTTAACTTCGAAAGGACGACATAAAATAAGACGTTTATTAAGTTTAAGAATTGAAACGCATTTAGTAAGAGAGTTGTAAAATATTTTTGAAATGTGCTCACTCGACTTTGGAAGTATCACCCTCTCACAGAATATTGGCATGAAGCCGCAATTTCGTTCACTCATGGGCGTGGGATCAAATAATAAGTCACCTGCGCCTCCCGAACTTACTTCAGAAGTTTCTCATGAGTATGAGCCGTATGTGACTCATTAGACAGTTAAGTTAATATATATATATATATTCATATTTCAAGAGAGGTAGGGCACAGCGGATAATCCGCTTAAATCGGAGCAGCCCGTCTGGGGAAGGACCTCCACCTTACCGAAGATCGTAGCCAAATAACATTGGTCTCGGCCATGTTGTGTTCCTACGGTGAGTAAGGTCTCCAGAGCTCCACTTGGGGGGTTGGGAGGTTTGGCAACGCGTGAGTGATACCCCCGGTATTGCAAACGTCTATAGGCTACGGTGACGGCTTACCATCAGGTCGACCGTATGCTTGTTTGCCACCTGTGTTGTATAAAAAAATAAAAAATCTTTATAGGCAGTTTCTCTGGTCATTTACAACATTCAGATGATGTCCTAGGTATCTGTCATTTTCTTGTTTAGTATTTATTTTCTTGTCTTGCTAGCCCTGCCCACTCCATACAGAAATTCGTTACCTTAAGGCTGCCTTGAAAAGATTGCTTTTTAGCAATAAGGCCGCCTTGTTGCGTTTACACTAGTTTGTAAGATGGTTTGTTTGTATTTTTTCCTGTGTGTAATGCAAATAAAGAGTATTCTATCCACCACCGGTAAAAGAAATGGCGAATGAAAACCTGTTACGGCCTTTTTTGTCATTTAACATTTTCTTTTTCCAATAACAATTTAATATGTATAATGTGATATTGTTATTAATATGTTTCAATTAACAAAACTAGTTATTGACTCGGTAAATCACTTTCTTGCATTTGATCCAATACGTTATGTATTATTTCAGGAAATTTACGTGTTTCCTTCAACGGCACACAGGAAATGAAACCATCCTTTTGTTATTTACTCGACACTCAATGTGCCCAAAGGGTTTATTTCATTTACGATTCTCCTTCGCCGGTATACCACTAATTTTACCTTCTCCAAGACGGGAATAAATGTTTATTTATTTATATTAGGGCAACTGGCCCGCCCCGGTTTTCAAATCGAAGCTATCCAAAATGCCGAAATCCAAGTATAGATATTATCTAAATAAACTGTCAGAGTGGACAGAATAATATTGGAAAGCACACAAATAAAATTGTTAGTTATAATAGTTAAACAAATTATATTCCACTAGTGAAACCCGCGTAACTTCGTTTGCGTGTATTTATTTATGCACAGTAGCGCCATCTATATCATATATCAGATTTTTGATGAAATCCTACGGGAATCGCGCACTTTTCAGGATAAAAAGTACCCTATGTGTTAAACCAAGGTATCAGCTACCTACATACCAAATATCATAAATATTAGCACAGCCACTTGAGCGTGAAGAAGTAACAAATATACACATAACTTTCGCCTTTATAATTTATAGTAGGTGAGTTTTAATTACCTTTTCACCCCTTAATGTAACTTAATGTTGTGTGCTTAATCAAAATAAAGTGATTTGTAATCGATTAATATTTCGATCACATCGATTTATACCACAAAGGTGGCAAACAAGCTTACGGTCCGCCTGATGGTGAGCGGTCACCGCAGCCTATGGACGCTTGCAACACCGGGAGCATAACTCGCGCGTTGCCAACCCTGTAAAAAAATTTTAATGCCCTTTATCTTAACATCGATAATATATAAAATCGATTTATTTTCTATATCAGACGATTGTTTGTAATAGAATATACACCTTTTTATATAACACAATTTAGTGGAGGATGGTGAACCATTTGATCTAAGACAACACAACCTAAGACAAGCTCACTTAATCGCACCAAAATCCCACTCGTGATATGAGAATTTCGTACTAATTACATAAAAACATCTCAACAGTTTGATCCCGCAAATCATCCCTAACCCCGACAGAGACAAACGAGGGGGTTGACGTAAAGAATACAGATAGGGTTCTTATGGGTTTTTATCTAAGCGAATGAGTGGTTGAGCGTCACTCATAATACCCTCTTGAAGGTATAATGTTATGTTCGGCTCGCTGGTTGCAGCGGATGTTTTTTTTTTTTTATAACAGAGTATATTGTTTTCCTTTACCTGATAGCTATGGTGATGGTAAGCGAGGCATGATGATAAAATTTTATTTTTATTGAAGTGAAAACTTCTTTAGCTTGGCACTTTTTTTAGATGGGTAAAAAAATTTAAACTCGCGTCAGATCCGTAGCCTGATCGAAAAAGCGTAAGATTCCCTAACCATTCCAAAATATTCAAAAATGCACAACAACAAAATATATATAACGTAGTTTATTTTCTTTATACATATATACAAATTGTAAATGACAAGAAAAAGTGCCTGGGAAGGTCTAATTTCTGAAATAAACGATTTCATTTCATTTCATTTCGTTGATGTTTAAGTTTCCACTTCTGCCGGCACTCCCGGATTGCAACCAGTCCTTTTTATTCGTAAATATCGATAGTATATCTTATTTTTTTACCCGAAGGTTGCCTGGTTGAAATGCTGTCAGCAATAAGGTCGCCTTTTTCCAAAAACACTACAATACAATACAAACTCTTTATTACACCAATAAATTACAAAAGAACAAAGTAACAATGAAAAGAGAACGCAATAGGCGGCCTTATCGCTATGCAATTTCTTCCAGGCAAGGAAAATTGCCATAGAAAAAAGGGATAGGTGGCGCAGTAAATTGACGAAAACAAAAAAAACAAAAAATTCAAAAAAAAAAGTTATTATACCTACAAATACAAATGATACATATAAAGTAAATTGACAAATAATAAAAAATAAAGTTAATGTTACAAATAGTACAAAGATGACACAGTTTAAACAGTAAGATAGTGCCGCTTAACCAAATTTTTAAAGTTAACCAGGGTCTGGGCTTGACGAATAGAAAGAGGTAGGAAGTTCCAAAGGCGAACTGCTTGGACAGAAAAGGAGTTTGAGTAGAAATCTGTGGAGTGAGAAGGGGTAACAAGACGAAGGTTGAAGGTGCTACGAAGAGTAGGTCCATGAGTGAATGAATAGGGAGCCACTTGAGCTGTGAGCGAAATTGGGACGTGGTCGTATTCACGTATTTAACACTAGACTGTAAGTTATCGATTTTGTTCAATTAATTTAATCAAATAAATCCATTTCAGAAGTGAAATGAAATGAAATGAAATCGTTTATTTCAGAAATTAGACCTTCACAGGCACTTTTTCTTGTCATTTACAACTTGTTTAAATAAAGAAAATAAACTACGGTATATACTACCACCATTTCGGACACAAGCAAAATGGCAACCGGTAAAAAAAATGGCGAAAGAAAACCGGTTACGGCTTTTTTTGTCATTGTGAAGATAATGGTTGAGTTGACATTAAGGAAAAGTTACTAATTTATAGTGGGTTCATAATATGTAAAAGACAGAGAGGGGGGTTGAAAAAACATGGCGACTAAAAGGAGATCTGTTCTTCAGAATATTTCCCAAAGTAACGCAAAGATTTTCTGCCACGTAATTTTTCCGATGTAATATTTTTTTCAAGAAGACATTTCACGCTCTGCTGCAAAACTGGTATAGAACAGGATCTTCCTACATTGATCAACTATTTTTACACATCTCATGCTGACACATGCATTGATTTTAAAACTATAAATGCAAGTAACTATATTCACATTAAAATACAAAATACTTATAAAAATTTCTTTTTCAATTTTCTTAGGCCGCCGCGCCGGCCAATGCAATATTTTTTTTTAATACGCTCACAATCACAACAGCTTGTGGCTTGTGGGTGTGGGTCCACTATTCGGGTTGCCAAATCAAAAAAATTTTCGAATCGATTTCAAAATTATTTCAATAAGTTATGCAAACTTGCTGACTTTTTACCATACGGAGTAGCATTGCAGTTTTGTGTAGGTACAACCGGACCGTAATGGTCATTTCCCATCTATAAAGCTAGCTCCAAACTCTCGGGAAGAAGAGAAGTGAAGTGAAGTTAGGCACGTAGTTATGAGACAAAGGAAAACTGTAGCCGAAGCCTTCTGTTAGGACAGAGAACCCGTCTACACTCTTTCGTTCCGTTTTCACTTGTTTTCTCTCAACCTTGCGAAAGCGTAGAGCAGGCTTACTAAAATCAATCCGCACATATAGTTGGTCTATGTGATAATCCATACAAAATGTCACGTGTCGGCACGTGCATTAGTTGAGTTTACGCTAGGAAAATATTTATTGCCTCAACGCGTGTATTATGTTACGCGAATGTCTGGCGGGCGAGGCGTTCCGCTAACTATAAAAAAATGAGATAGTTCATTTTAAAAGCTATGTGCTTGAGCTGAGAAGTTTTCTGGTTTATTTTCACTCACAGTTAATTTAGTGTGAAATATTTTGTACTCGCGTACCTACTGTATTTTTATTTTACTTTTTTTGTTGTTGTTACAATACGTTGTTTTGCACGTATTATTTTACTTCAAAGCCACTTAGCTTATTGTAAGAATTTTTAATGTATTACTTTTCACTTAGAGCCGGTTCCTCGCTCGAACAAAATTTGACATGGATTTGGGGGCCACCTGGATAGCATCAACTTGAGGTCGTGATAAAAATATCTCTGTTTAATTTCTGTTACTCTTCCTAAATCTATGTCTATAGCGAGATGCCTAAAAAAATTAAGGTAGTAGTAGCTTATTTTTTTAGCAGCTCGCTGCTAGTCATTTATGTGTCCACGAGGACCAAGAGAATAAAACACATTTTTATTTCATTTTGATACCAATACAATATGTATTAGTACGAAAAAACGGGTTTCGGACGACGATCTAAAGTAAAACATATTTTGTTCACGACCAAACCACAATTTCTGGGTTAATTTCTGCTGAAGTTAGCTACATGTAAGTTGATGTTATAAGTTCTACGATGTTTATAGAACTTGCTAATAAGGTTAGCGTAACAAAGTGTGGGCTGGAATCTTATTTTATATAAGAGTAATTCATTTGGCATCTTAACCCACTGCTGGGTTTAATCACTATCCTATGAGCTCTTCCATATTATACGACACGACAGTCCTCGACAGGCGGATCCGGCTGGTCTTCAATTGGAGCATATTTCAAACTAGCGAAACCCGCACCACTTCGTTTACGTGTATTTATGCACACCAGCGCCATCTACTTTATAAAATGCCATTGAATTTTGACCAAATACTACGGGAATCGCATACTTTTCGGGATAAAAAAGTACCGTGTACTGTCAAATCTGGAAACGCGCGGTACAAGTTCCTGAAATAACCTAACATGTCAGCCTGAGAGCATGACATGTCAGGTCATCATGATGATTTAGGTTCGAAGAAGATTTAATGAACGCATTTTCCTTCAGATATGGCGAAATAAACCCGTCTATTTATTTAACATTAGGTTTTTTGCCCGCGACTTCATCCGCGTGAAGGTCCGTACCCGTTCCCGTGGGAACCACATTGAATTTCGGGAAAAGTTATAGCCTATGTCACTCCCTGATAATGTAGCTTTTTACTGGTGAAAGAATTTTTGAAATCAGACCAGTAGTTTCGGAGCCTATCCAATTCTAACAAACAATCAAATCTTTCCTCTTTTTAATATTTGTATAGATTGATAATATTTAGGCCTTTTAATTACTGGCTATTAGCGTCGTTGCTTCACTTGCCTATTTGACAAAAACAACAACGGTCGTCAATAACTCATTATATACAAACATATCCAGGTTATCAACAAGCATAAAACCGCAAATTAGTTGTCGAAATGACTGCGGTTGCGTCTCGCAAATTGACACAACTAATAATGCACTAAAAAGCACATTTCACCAAATTTGCCTTTAGAATATGGTCTCGTTTACATGAATTTGAACAAATTCATCAAATTGTAAACTAGTAAATGCGGTTTTAAATGAACTATTTAGTTGTCCACAAATCAAAAATATTCAGACGGACCCTACGTAAAATGTTATAGCTCCAAACAAATATACTTTAACTAGAAAAGCATATGCTTTATTTGATTATAATATTTTTGATAATGATGATGACAATACGCAAACAAATTAAGTATTAAAAAGTAAACAGATAAAGTTACAGACTATTATATGCAACACGGCGGCCTTATTGCTAAAGGCAATCTTTTCAGGGCAACCTTCGAGAGATTCTGTATGGAGGTGTCTGTGAAGGCCTAATGTATAATGGTGGGTACAGATTGCCATAACGTATCATGCGATTCAAAATTTCAAAATTCAAAACTTTTATTCAGAGAATAGGTTTTCACAAACACGCTCTCTTGTCATAAATGATTTGTATAAAATTAATATACTAAACTACTACCATTTCGGAAACAAAAGCAAAATAACCACTGGTAAAAGAAATGGCGAAAGAAAACCAGTTACGGCCTTTTTTGTTATAAAATATATCGTACATTATTTTTACATAAAATTTTAAACGTTAGGTACATACAACGCACGTGGAATGTCAATAAATAGTGTTAATGTATCACGCAATGAAAGAATTTCCAGTATAAATAATGCTCTGTTTGTGCGCACGACACTTACAAATATGGTCCCCTCTCAACAAGCCTTCTGGAACCTCACCAGAGCCCTTAAGGCAGATACAGTGGCTGCCACCCCCCCGTTAGTACAGTCAGATCCCTCCCTCCCCCTCGCCTTCGAGGACGAGGAAAAAGCTGAATGCTTAGCATCCAGTCTTGAGGCACAATGTGCACCTAGCACAGTCCCCGTTGATCCAGATCACCTACTCGAGGTCGATACTGAGGTTTTCAACAATCTCGCGAGCCCTCTCACAGATGCCGACCCGCCGATAGAGCCGGTAACCCCCGATGAGGTAGAGTCCCTTATCAGAGATTTACATAATAGGAAGGCCCCGGGGCCTGACGGGATTTCTAATAGAGTCGTCAAGCTCTTCCCCGCGCACCTTATTCTTCTTCTGACCGCCATTTTCAATGCGGCATTAAAAAACAGTATTTTCCCCAAATCTTGGAAGGAAGCCACCGTCATTGGCATTCCAAAACCCGGCAAGCCCAAGGATCAGCCCTCGAGCTATCGCCCAATCAGTCTCCTTAGTTCGATAGGAAAGATCTATGAGCGCATTATTCTCGCTCGTCTCAAAGATTTTTCCCTTGCTAATAATCTTTTACCTGACGCACAGTTTGGTTTTAGAGCCAAACACTCTTGTGTCCAACAAGTGCATCGCATAGTCGAACACGTGTTGGACCGGAGAGCGAACAGATCCCGCCCGCACAAAACGGGCGCTCTCTTTTTCGACGTGGCAAAGGCGTTCGACAAAGTATGGCACAACGGGCTTATCTATAAGCTCTACAAACTTAATGTGCCAAACCGTCTCGTGCTCATCATACGAGACTACTTGTCGAATCGCTCTTTCCGCTATAGGGTGGATGGGGCACTATCCCCCCCTCACACCATTAGAGCCGGAGTACCACAAGGATCCGTGCTCTCCCCCCTCCTATACACGCTTTACACAAGCGACTTCCCTCAATTTAGACCCAGTCCACTTGTGACTCATACTGCCCTTTTCGCAGATGATACAGCCATCTATTGTTCGGCTTCTAGTACACCCGCCATAGTAAAGTCCCTCCAAGCCGCCGCCAACTCCCTTGGCGACTGGTTTAGGAAATGGCGCATAGAAGTTAATCCAGATAAAAGCGCCGCTATCCTCTTCTCCAGAGGTACTACGCCAAATCCCTCCACTAAAGTCAAGATGTTCGGACAACCGATCCCTTGGGAAAAGAAAGTCCGTTATTTAGGTGTCACACTCGATAGGGGACTCACCTTCGAACATCATATAAAGATTGTCCGCGACCGCGCTGCTTTCGCGCTAGGCCGCTTACATTGTCTGCTTAATGGGCGCAGTAAACTCTCTCTTAGAAATAAGGTGAGAGTTTACACAACGTGCATTAGGCCGATAATGACATACGCAAGTCCAGTTTTCGCTCACGCCGCGCCCTCTCATATCCACAGGCTGCAAACCATTCAGAATAGGTTTTTGCGCAAAGCCATCGGTGGGCTTTGGTTCGTTAGGAACAAAAACCTCCACATTGACGTAGGTGTGCCGACCATCTCGCACCACCTAAAGCAATGCTCTGTCAAATACTTCGACTCGCTCAATCATCACCCAAATCCGTTGGTGAAAGCCGCAGGGGATTATTCCGCTCCGGCTGGCACCAGCAGGTCCAAACGTCGTCCGCGGCACGTCCTCAACGACCCGGACGACTCCATTACAGTCGCCATCGAGGCGTATAAACAATTAGATTCCGCGACACAAACTATACACACACGTCCGTCATATCGGCCCCGCCGGCGGGGTCGCGCGTCGCGCCACCTTCCTGTAGGGACTCGGTTTTCGCGGTACCGGCACGTGCCCGGCCGCTTCTCTCCAATCCGTTCGCCTTCCCCCAGTGTCGCCATAGGCCGAGGTTCGAGCCCCCCTCTGGGGCGCCCCTAGGCAGACACTGTAAATTTTTGGCGGTGAGAGCCCTACGCTCCCGCAACAGTCCGGTGTCTCAGAAGAGGGTGTTAGTACACCCAAACTGAAATTTTCAATTAATAAAAAAAAAAAAAAAAAAAAAAAAAAAAAAAGCGTAGTGTGCATGGTTCGTGCGCACAAGGCGCACTATGATAAATTTGTTACATTGCATTTTACTTACAACAGTCTGTGTCTGTACCCACCATAAGAAAAATGATAAATTTGTTACATTGCATTTTACCTTACAACAGTCTGTGTCTGTACCCACCATAAGAAAAATGATAAATTTGTTACATTGCATTTCACTTACAACAGTCTGTGTCTGTACCCACCATAAGAAAAATGATAAATTTGTTACATTGCATTTTACCTTACAACAGTCTGTGTCTGTACCCACCATAAGAAAAAAATTGTTACATTGCATTTTACTTACAACAGTCTGTGTCTGTACCCACCATAAGAAAAATGATAAATTTGTTACATTGCATTTCACTTACAACAGTCTGTGTCTGTACCCACCATAAGAAAAATGATAAATTTGTTACATTGCATTTTACCTTACAACAGTCTGTGTCTGTACCCACCATAAGAAAAAAATTGTTACATTGCATTTTACTTACAACAGTCTGTGTCTGTACCCACCATAAGAAAAATGATAAATTTGTTACATTGCATTTTACTTACAACAGTCTGTGTCTGTACCCACCATAAGAAAAATGATAAATTTGTTACATTGCATTTTACCTTACAACAGTCTGTGTCTGTACCCACCATAAGAAAAAAATTGTTACATTGCATTTTACTTACAACAGTCTGTGTCTGTACCCACCATAAGAAAACGATTTCATTTTGTTTGAAGATTTTTTTTCAAATTTACGAAATTAGATCTTACAAAATAAACAAAGACATTTCCTTGTGTTCCTAAAAGAATTCTTTATATTTTGAAAACATTTCAGTTTATCCCGAGAAGTCGAGTTTATAAATAATCTATGGCACAAAGGTCACAGTACGAAATAAGAATGTAATTGCCGAAGATAAAACGTTGGAAGGCGGGGTCTATATCCGTATCCGGTGTTAGGGTTGTACACAGGTTTCTTTTACAAAGTTATTCAAACGTTCATTCGATGGTTCTAACGTAACGAACGTTCATTCATTCATTTCTTGTAACGGTCATGCCGAAATGCTGATAAGATTATTATTATACTTATTTTTACTTATTTTTATTATACTTTTGATTTGTTTTCTTTTTCAAAGTCATTTATTCATTTCTTGTGTCTAGTGTCTTCGTGTCAATTAGTGTCACCTGCCGGTTAACCAGTGTCTGTGTTTTTACGACATGCGATACAGCTAGGTTACTCTGCATAGCAATCGCGATTTTAATTTCAATTCTGTATAATTTCAAATGCAAAATTAACAGCAAATCCTAATCGTACCCTTGAAATTTTATACTTTACTAACTATTTATTTAGCATACAATCCGATTTCATTTAGTTCGGTATTTAGTTAGCGCTAGTCTAGCTGCAAAGAGTACCTAAAAGTAACAATCCAATGGCGATCGAGCGGAATTATCTTCAAGAGTAAGGGAGCAGGTAGTGCCAAAGATTTAACTTAAGTAATGTCTTACTCGACAAAAGCGGCATGAAGTCAACATGCGTAATTCCTAAAAACAAAAATTTTTTTCCCCAACGTCAACATCAAAAAAGTGATCACATTTTTAATTAACAAGAAATCGTTGGCAACCCTAAGCGCGTGTGACAGCTTGACACTTTAACAAGGCCGGGGCATGTTCAGTTGCTCGAAAGCATTCCTACCGAACCCTAATAACATGCAAATTATTCTTATTTACTAACTAGTGACGGAGAGAATCTTTTCAGCCTCGGAACATACACTTTTGTATGCTAATACTGTATTTTGTACATGTTTGTGTATGAATTGGATGATTTTGCTGTAGATTTTCTTGTATTGTGCTACTTTTTATAGTTAGGGTTAGGCCAAACGAGCGTAATTTTTGAGTTGTGAGTCGCGTATTTTCACTTATTTAACGTACAACTGAATTTACAACTCATTTTGCGTCGTCGTGTGGCACCAACTGCCTTTTGTTTGAAACCGAATGCAGCAGAATTTTCTTGCTACCGAAATTCTGCGACTCACGACTCACAAAATTACTTTCGTTTGGCCTCACCCAGAGTGAATAGTAGTCTGATAGTTAAGCTGCTATGTCTATTTCACTAAATCTCAGTCTTAGTAATGCAAATGATTAAACAAAAATTCATGTTTTTATAAATTTTAAAATAATTGAAAATCTCAATTCATTATTATATTACATTTATGTTTGTAAGTATAGTTGTTTTATTAATATACGCGGGGATGGGATATGTCGATAGCCCCGCCAAAAAACCGGCAAGAGCACTTACAAGAAAAACAAAAGGCATGTAAATACTTAAGTTTATTAGACGTAGGTAGGGTCCATTTTCAATTTTCATAATACCATTTACCTTGGGTTGCTGGATTTCTAACTTCGAGTCTGATTTAAAATTAAAATAATCATTTGGTTTGGAATATATATTTTTTATATACCACAAAGTTGGCAAACAAGCATACGGCCCGCCTGATGGTAACCATCACCGTAGCCTATAGATGCTTGCAATACCGGGGGTACCCTCCCAACGTACTAGGTACTAGATTATGCTGATAAATATACATACTTAAATACTTTTTTTGTAAATAAACTTATTATACTTTCATTCGCAGGATTCGAACCCGCGGCCTTTGGGATAAAGTGGCCATTCGACCACCGGGCCTGTGAAACACTTTTGCACGTCAATATTTTTTATCCTATAACTTGCGTGACACACAACGACGCCATTCGTTCCTCAAAAAAGTTTTATATGAAAATTTTTCACGAATACATTCCAGGCTCCATAGGCGTAATAACATAACTCACATAACCATAAACCAATTTCAAATCAATGATACGATACGTGATAATCCCCGAGCTACCCCCGGCACTTAACGAGCGGGGCCATTCAAAATTTTATGAATCATCAAACGGAAGTTTATGTACGATCGTAAAAAATACTTGTTTTGTAATACGTCCAAGGGCTGAGAGATGTTAGATAATTTAAAATTGTCTACAGAATTCTAAATGGTTGTAAAACTATTATATTGTGACCATAAAATGTATTATAACGTCGTCTTTTGTTTTCAGTGTTGTGTAGTGTTTTGTTTCATACCACAGATAGTAAAATAATTGCTCGATATTTGTACTGTATTTTTTATACCACGATTATGGTAAACAAGCCAGTCCGATGGTGGTACGTGGTCCCCGTAGCATAAAACCATCCAAATCAAGATCGAACCAAGACGCATACGCTAAAGTATTGTCGTCCACAAATCGCAGATAATAAACAAAATTTGACAAACTGCGTACGTGTTACAACATATAAAGCTACTCTTTCTCTTTCTTCTATCTCTTTTAACTGGTTAGCTTAATCTATATCGACTGTACGTAACCACAATACGGTTCAGACTATCAAAAGTTCCTTTCACCCACACTTTTACTTCTTGGTTCTTTTACTGTATTTTTATAACTATTTTATATTGCCAAGGTAACCATAGAATTGTTTGTACTTTTACCAAAAAACATCTGAAAAGTGAGAGTTGGACTCACGCTTTGAGGTTCTGACGTCGAGCCGATCATGGATATAAGTCGAAGTTAGTTTAACAACCGTTAATTAATAATGGACGTAATTTTTTTTGTGTAACTCTAAGTTTACTGTTTTTTTTCCTCTTAACTTTAACATGACCTTGGTGGATCCTGTAATTTTTTTATGCCTTGAGATTTTTTTTTTTTTAATTGGTACACAACATAAAACGCTCGTTCCTTCCATTGCGATTTTTTATATTAAATTTCACTTCAATCACTCCACACCGTGTTCCCATAATTCGGTTTTAACATTTGTCGTATGGAACCCTACAAACTACTCAAACATTCAAAAGGGTTTATGGCCTAGTTTTATTTTGTTACATTGTTCTGCATTAGTTTCAGTTTATATAGGGAATTATCACGATTTTATTTTGTGTGCTTGTGCCCGCGATTTTTTAAGTTTCAGCTGAATAGAACAAAGGAATTCTAGAATAGTATTGATTTTCTTCACTGTCATGACAAAACAAGTTAACCCTTATTTTATCTTTTTTTAATCTATATTTATATACGAATACTAGCTTCTGCCCGCGGCTTCGCCCGCGTGGCCTAACGATTAGCATATTTTTCTTCGGAACCAAATTCCGGTCCGGTTCGGTCCGGTCCGGCACGGCCCGGTACGGTTCCATCAGGTCCAATCCGGTCTGGTAGACCCAGCGGATCAGTAAAGCCCTCGCAACTTCGTTTGCGTATATCTCGCTTTCCCGTAGGAACTTTGAACCTACATTCCAAATTGGAATCTCTAGAGCCAGCGGTTTGGGTTGTGCGTTGATATATAGTTAAGTCAGTCAGTCAATCAGGACTTTGAATTTTATATATTTAGATAATGAAGGGGAAAGATTTGATTGTTTGCACTGAGCGGACCAATTTGAAAATTCTTTCACCGTTGGAAAGTTAACACTATCTCAAAGTGTCATAGGTTATATTTATTTATTTATTTACTAGCTTTTCCCCGCGGTTTCGCTCGCGTTTATTTTATGACAGAGATCTCGTTTGACAACAAAACAACTCATAGCGCGACTTGTTAGCCATCTGTTGACTGATAGCTCATCCCATACAGCGCTCTCTGTAGTAGAAAAAATATTTTCCCATTGGAATGACATACTTTTACGGGATAAAAAGTAGCCTATGTTGGACTCTGTACCCCTGACAATATGTATACAAATTTTCATAATGATCGGCTGCTTAGTCAAGCCGTGAAGGAATAACAAACAAACAAACTCACTTTCTCATTTATAATATTAGTATGATTCTTTAAGGCACTTAATTTTTTCCGATTGTAAGGTACAATTGGCGGACTTAATGCCAAAAGGCATTCTCTACAAGTTCATACAAATGGTTTTCATTCTAAAACCCGTGCGTAACCGGGTAGGTCCGCTAGTTAAGGTATATATCGATGGGTGTTTTGGTTATTTCTGACATCTATGTGTAAATACTGTGTCTAAAATAAGACACTTCTGCAAAAATAATGTAAGGAAAGATTGATTAAAAGAACTGTCACTAAACGTATGTCAATTGATTAAAAATAAAATTTGTGAAAGGAGCCCATTTTGTATTGTCAAACTCGATACAACGAGGGGATCCCAAATAATGTTCCCACAAATCTCTGAAACATTTCCAACGACCTGAAAAGCCCAAATACAATGGTATATTCCACTTGGATTCGCTGAAAACAGATTCTCAAACTTATTTTAAATAATTTTTACAATTTGAAAAAAGTGATTTTCATTAAATCTATATCAATACCAATATTTTTTTCTGTAATGTCGAAATACAAGGCAAGATCGAAGTGCTTTCTGAGTTAACTTGTTTTTTCGTAACGTCTAGTGGGGCAAGACTTACATAGTTTACCCAAAAAAAAATTTGGTTGTGGAGGCCATATTCGTGGCAGTATCTATTGCGTAGAAAAAAATATATATCGGAAAAGTCGAAAGCATTTTAACAATGATTTCAAATCTGCTTTCAACTTTTCCATTCTCATCCCCTTAATAAGCGTTTCATTCACTATGTATTTAGAATTTCGTTTTGTGGTATCAATTTAAAGACATTAAAATTACTGATCTCCTTTAACTTTCATTATTTGTTTGACTGATCTTTGAAAGTATTGAAAGATTAAATCGAATCTTTACTGCAGCATTTTCATCATTTTTTATATTGCATTCATATTCTTTGATCATAAAGTAACATTGAATAAAGTTTGACCAATGAAATAATAGTATTACAGCACCCCTTGTCCTCCTGATTTCGAGGGTGAAATCCCTTTGACAATAAGATCAAAGATGACATCTGTCATTTACGTTTCCGCAGGCGCCATCACTGTTTTCCTTTAACGTTTCTTTCCCCGTTTATACATCTCTTCAACTCCACACTGGCGTTTGTCTGGCGTCAGTGATAAATGGATGTACTGCGGTGGTATAATGTGCATCATATTTTGACGACCTCCGTGGCGTAATGGTTACCACGCCAGACCGCCACCCAGGGGGTCCCGGGTTCGATCCCCGGTCGGGTCATGATAAAAAACGAACTTTTTCTGATTGGCCTCGGGTCTTGGATGTTTATCTATATATGTATTTGTTATAAAATATAATATCGTTGAGTTAGTATCCCATAACACAAGTTTCGAACTTACTTTGGGGCTAGCTCAATCTGTATGAATTATCCCTATATATTTTTTTATTTATTATTATTTATTATATTTTTGACGCATCACTACTACTTTGTTCTCTAGATTGCACAAACGCGCGTCAACGTGACGTCACTGCACCGCGTCGACGAGGTGTACATACGTCCAGAGTCAGTGTAAAAGAGGTTGTCAACTTTTCAAACGTATCATACCAGCTCTGAATCTACGCGCTTTAGCGCTGCATTTTTGGCAAAGCCTTTCCCTTTTTACCGGCGAAAAAATCATTTTTTCTACTGTAAAACATTGTCAATTTTTTCCGAATTTAATAATTAAATGCCAACAGATGGAGCTGATCATTTTACTCGCGCTATGTTTATTTTACTCAAAAAATAACCGCGAACTAGTTTACGGTGTAAATTCAAGTATGTTATTTATAACAGTGACATTATACAAGTCATTGTGGTGTTTGAGAGCCGTTGTCCTTTAACGTACAATACACCATTTGAATTGCAAAGCTCAATTTTCTTTGTACAGAAAGATCTCGCGTATCAGACGCCTCTGGCCCAAAACGCCTATAAAATATAAACTGTTATTTTCAACACTTATCTCTAAGATTTACCTAAGTGTATTGCTGAGATTTGTTTTTATAGGAATTTTAAGATTTTAAACTTTATCATTATCATCTTAGCCTATTCTTGCCAGTTGCCAGTTGGCAAGAATAGGCTAAGATGATAATGATAAAGTTTAGAATCATTTCTTTAATCATTAGTTTATAGTGGACCATCTCGCTACTAGATTTCCAATAACCCTTTAACCAGTTATAGACCACCATTCAGTCAAGGTCATACAGCATCTGCCATCACTTCCGACAAATTAAGACTTAAACATAATACATAAAAGAAATACTTTATCAATCAGACTGAAAATTAAAAAAATACCGTACAACGTAACCATAAATTATGTACGCTCAAATACATCCCAAAAGATAAAATCGCGAGACATCCACCAATCACGGCGCATAATTTGAAAATCGAACAAAACCCGCGGCCGTTATTCATTTAGAGGTAAGGAGAGATAAAAGACACGCCCTAACCCCCCTTTCGCCCTCCTTTTATACCCCACTAGGGGGGTATGACCTAGAAAATGGGATGCATTTTTTTGCATTCCACTGCCTACCGACTTTTATTGCGCTCATTAGTAAGGCTTTATATTCTCTGTCTTTTTTTAATATGAACTTCGCATAGATTTTTCCAGTTTCTAGATATTATTTTCTGCATAGTGGATTATATTTCGATTCATTATTACCTCTATTTCCCGAGCTAAGCTTGGTTCTACTATTCAGAAATTAGGAGATCTAGCAGAACGAAAGTAGACGACATAACAACAGATAAAACTGGAATAGCAGAGGGCACAAAACCTAGCGCGCAAAACCAATAACCTAAGGCAGGAAGATTTTGGAATGGCGACCGCGTATCAAACCGCAGTACCGTGTAGCGTAGCACCACCATAGGACGGGCGCCCACAAAATAGTTCAAACGACATAAGACAGTGGTCTTCTTGAAAGTTGAGATGATTATAAACATGAATAATATATTATCTTTAATCTTACGTAATAATAAGATACGATATTATCGAGTGTTAAAAAAGCGACTGGAGGCGGATGGATGCGGAATTAATGGATGGATGCGCATTTATATGCATTAGGAAAAGCCTATATCCAGCAGATGCTTGATGAAGATGATGATTTCATGTAATGTTGACTTGAAGAAAAGCAATGAAGATGAGTATGGAGATAGTTTGCGATAACAAGAAATAGTAAAGTTTATATCCGGGAAATAAGGTGTAACCGAGTTCGTCCTCATAAAAAATATCACATCCCCAAAACACATGTTCATGACATAAATATTTGTCCTATCCGGGGATCCCGCGCACTTGGCACCGGAGGTAGGGTCACTACTGACCCACGGGCTGCCAACATCAATCACTTATGCTTACTTATATACGTCGATTTTTTATTTATGATCGATGATGTTAGGGTTACAGAAAAAAGTTATACATATATCTTACAAATTATTCAGTAAAAAAGTGTAAGTAGCTCAAAAGCGGCGCTGTGTGACGCATTCTAAAATGAACGAATGTCGAGTAACGTTGTGTCGTGAGTTTCTTCGTGCCTCGGAGGGCGAGTTAAGCTATCGTCGGTACCGGCTGTTGTCAATGCATGACAGTCACTAAGTTATGGGTGACGGCATTAAAACACTTGCCTCCGCCAATCTGCATAGAGCAGAGAACGCTCTGATCCTCTTCGATTTAAGGAAGACCCATATCCCTGTAGTGGGATGATTATGGGTTAAGATAAATAAAAATGTAATTCTCCTATGTGATTCTCAACTACGTAACTTTTGATTATATATATACGTGAAAATTAGCATATACTTACATTATAAAATAATCCTTACATACATCTAACATTAATTTTATCCATTGACAGTCAATACAAACAATTTTACAATTTTTATTGTGACAATTTCATTCATCCAATCTTTTTCAAGCAATGCAGAGCTATTGTTTCGTGAACTCATTCAAAAGTAACCGCGCATTAAACAATACAGTTCATTTTTCTAAAATTCTTAAGTCCTAAGGGAGCACTCTGTTTACAGCTGGCATTAAAATGTAAACAATATAAATTGTACCACGAATGGGATACAATGCAATGCATTCGAGCGCTAAAATCCGAGAAGGTAAAGTATATTTTATTTTTCAGTGTAAAAACAAATATTGGGCCATGAAATAAGACGTTACGGTGACCCCCAATTAACAGCACTCTATAACCAATTATCAGCAGTAATATTTTAAACCGTCGCGCGCGTACGTGGGGTCGCGCTCGTACAAATGCGTTCTATGGTTAGATCACTTCGCGCGTACAGATAAAAAAAATGTTTTAGCTACGAATAATGTTTATTTTTAGATCTAAACCGGAACAACTTTTTATTGTTACTTTGTTTTATGTTATTTATTGGTGCAATAAAGAGTTTGTATTGTATTGTAACAACTCAAGAACGTGAAAGGGTGTCAAAATGCTGTCTTCCTGCAAAACTACTTCTTTTTTGAGTTCTCTGAGTTTAACTAGATCTAAACTCAAAATTGAAACAACAAAAAAATGTTTTGCAGGAAGAAAAAAACCATTTTTTGCCATCGCAATTTTAAGTTATCCGAATTTAGATCTACAGTTCCTAGTACTCATACCATAATCTTTGTTAAGTTTATTAATATTTAGTGTAATTTGTCGTCCAGGAGAATGTATTTGTTTTAAGCCCGACAAACAGCACGGCAAGTATCCTGTTGCAGGCTTGCCAAATAAACTGTTCACATACAACCGAGCAACCAGTTTAAATACTTGGGCTCATATTCGTTAAATGTTACGTCAAACTTTCTGCATTGTAAATGGATTTTAATGTTTTCTGTTAAAACAGGCAAGTTTATTTATTTATTTAAACTTTATTGACCACAATGTATGGGTACAAAAGGCGGACTTAACGCTAAATGCATTATCTACCACTCAACCTTTGGGAAGTGCATATATTCACGAATGCGATTTTAAATTATATAACATACAAAAAATAATACTTAGATGTAAAACAAGTTTTTTCCATAATAATGTTATATGACGATGATGAATATTTCCTTTGTGAATACACCCAGATCTACGAAACAGACAGTCCGATCACAGAGCGTTCAAGCCCGTTGTACCGTATGCACTATTGACCTGCACCATTAATGGTGCAAATGAGACTAATTAGTTTCTGCATCATTGGGATGACACAGGGGTATACTCCTTTTTAGTAAGGTATAGGTGACGTATAGGTAAGGGTTCCGTAGTAAACTACAAGGAACCCTTACCTATAGTTACGCCATGTCCGTCTGTTTGTATGTCTGTCCGCGGTCTAGCGCCTAGACGCTTAATGCTAGAAAACTGTAATTTAGTATTTTTGAAAATGAGGACAAACTTTGCTTACTTTTTTTCAAGATGATTCTGTTTGCACTTAGTGTTAGTCTCGGAGTCAACTCACCCCGAAGAAAAATAATAGCAAAATTTCTGAGAAACGCGAAATTAAATTTCTAACCAAGAGCTTAACTTGACGCTATCGTGGTGGTGCCAAAATCCTTAGCGAGATGTTATATAGCCTTTGATATAGCAGATAAAGAATTTGTAACGCTCTTTCTATGGCCCGCTTTAACTACAAGATAACAGAGGAGTGTCCATTGGGACCAACAGATATTCCAGCGATATCTCTCGCCGAAAATCAAAATGTTTTCTGTAAAGGGAAAATAGCGTATAATGCATTTGTGTATAATATTGAACTTAAATAAAAATAAATCGAATAATGCTAATTATGATTTATAAAATCTGAAATTATTTTTCTCGAACTCTTTTGGAGATAATATTGAAATGTTATTAAAAGCTTGATGACGTCGCTGTGTGTCGAACTCTAAACGAACGAAGTCAAGGAACCAAGATCCTAGACAGCGTTTGGATGGTTATCGTTATCTCCACATTAAGTCTCAAGCTATCTCTTTTTAGGGTTCCGTAGTAAACCACAAGGAACCCTTATAGTTTCGTCATGTCCGTCTGTCTGTATGTCTGTTTGTCCGCGCCTAGACGCTTAATGCTAGAAAGCTGTAATTTGGTATGTATACACATAACATATTAACAATGCTAACAAAATGCTGGAACAAAACAAAAATATTTTTTTTCTGGGCCTCCTTTACCTGAAAAGTAAAAATAACTTTTTTTGCGCCGACCCCATTTGTGGGGTATCGCTAGATAGGTCTCTTCAAAACATTGAGAGTGTGGAAAGATCATTTTTCGATACAATGATCCGGTTTAGGAATTATTCACATTTATCATGTCAATTTTTGTTTTGCAAGGTGGCCCCCCCCCCCCCTCTATTTCCGAAAGTCGTGTTTAGAAATATGAAAAAAATCATGGTAGTAGTCCATATGCTGAATCTTCAATGAAAATTGTAACGGTTAAGTAGGCTCTATCTACTAGTTACCGAGTAATAGCCGACGAACTTATAAAATAAAATTTCTTTGATGAAAACTTACAAATGTCATAGAATATGGCATTGTACTCATTTGCAAGCAAGAAATAAAATTGTGCGTGGTCCGACACGTACATGCCCGGTTTTCTTCCTTAGTTTGACAGTGACAGCTATATTTTAATACCTACATCATTACTGTTTAACAAAATGTATAACATATCTTTGTAAATAAGCGACCCCAAATAACCGCAATACTTCTAATAAACATTATTCCATATCATACAGAGTAACAAGGTTTTAATAAAAGGAGTAACCTAAATAGTTAGCGGACTTAAGTCGTAAACTACCCTTACCGTTTATATCCTGATTTAGTACCGCGGTGTCAACTTTATATAGACGTAAAACTTTAATTAAACTTGTGAAAATCTCGTGGCTCATCCAAGGATGTGCTTGCTTTATTAAGTTATATTCATGATAACAGTGTGAGTGGTTAACGTACCGGCTTATTGACTGACTCGTTCCTGACCGTCATCTCTTTAACGTTTAAAACTAATATCACAATTTAACAATCAAATCAAAATGTTTTATTGCAAACCAAGTGTACAAAAGATCTTATAAATTAAATATGGTGCTTCTTTTCAGGCACCGAAGAATTCAAATTATTATTATGTCTGTAGTCTATTTTTTTAACAGACATGTACTGTGTATGTCTCCCGCACATTTCTGATCTGTTACAGAGTGAGATGAGACATTGTATCTGTTACCGAAAATGTAAAAATAATACATTTCCTAGGAATTGTATAATTACGTATTACATACATTTCCGGGAACATATCCACCAATAAACTCAGGGTTTCGCTGCGTCATAGAATGCAAAAAACGATCTGCAGTAAAACTTAAGTAACCGACTGACCAAAGGATAAGCAAGCTGAAATGGCAGGCGGCGGGCTTCTAAATATAAACCTAATATAATTATATCTATAAGTAATAACGTAAGTACAAGTACACCGAAAAAGCGTCTACTCTGCATAAGCCGAGGCATCAGTTCGTCAGGGCGCTGGTCTTCCGTAGAAGCCTTTGAGGGTCTACTATAATATAAAACATTTCTGGATAAAACCTGTTTATTTATATAAACAACGTACAAAATAACGACTCGCGGAGTAGGATAGATAGATTATGATTTATAAATAAATAAATATATAAAGAGACAAATCACACAGATTGAGCTAGCCCCAAAGTAAGTTCGAAACTTGTGTTATGGGACACTAACACAACGATATTATATTTTATAACAAATACATATTATATAGATAAACATCCAAGACCCAGGCCAATCAGAAAAAGTTCGTTTTTCATCATGACCCGACCGGGACCCGAACCCGGGACCTCCAGGGTGGCGGTCCGACATGGTACCGACCCATTACGCCACGGAGGTCGTCAGATATGACTTATACCCACAGAAACACATTACATATAATACTGCATAGTGTATATTATTGTGTTCCATGCACTTTACAATTCAGTAAATTCAGTTTGTTATTCTGCTGACCGTACATACCATGTCAAATCAATTTCACCCACGATATATCACGCGCTCTGTTAGGAATTCTCGTATGATAGTTTCTGTTTGTTTGTACTACGGTTATTACTTTTGCAGAGGTAAAAACGTTTCCCTTTGGGAGAGTAATTGATTGAATTCTTAAAATTCTACCGCTGCCCCGCACCGCTTTGTGTCGTGGTATTGTATTGAACGCACAACGGCACTTCGCGCTCGCTCGTGGCGATTCGCTCGCCGCGCCGTTGCTGCCAAGTGGGCCATGTTGTGGCTGAACGATTCATTACATTTGTTTTTTCCGCTCATTGCCCCGCGCTAAGCTATTGCTTATTTCGGAGATTTTTATCTAATAATGTTTTTAATAATATGAAACTGTATGTAATTACGTACTATGTTAACTAAAAATTCGATTAAATTCTTTCACCCAATATTTCGAAAACTTCAATAATATTTATGGCCTGGCTCACCTGTTTCATTGGCTGACTGTTCGAGTGTTTTTTCTATAGGTAATAGGTTCTAAGTTTCTAACATAACACTCTCTCGTATTTAGGTGTCATTTGTTTATTTTTTTAATGTTATTATAATCGAGTATTATAGAGATTAAGGTATTTCGGCGGTCAACCCATACAAATATGATATATTTAATTAAATATCATAGGATTTTCACAAACAGAATTTTCGTAAATTAGGTTGGAATGAGACAAATTTTCTTGTTATGACATTGGGATGACAAGATATACAGATCACATTTACACGGATGTGTGAGGAAGGGTCGCCGACCTAATTATCGCGTATCATGTCAAATGATTTGTCATCTTTCTAGGAAAGGGTTAAGCAGGTCAACCGAAGATTTTAATCCTGGCTTTTAAAGGCTTCTGGACGGAAGCCTTAAATGCAGAAATTTCATCCCGCGGACCGAATTTCAACCACGCAATCCAAGATTTCCGCGCAGTTCCAATTTTTTTTCTCTTTATTTTTGAAAGGGTTTTGTCACACGGCGATGACACCCTAATAGGTACCAAAACCTTCGTCACCGTAATAAATTCCATTATTCCCGCTCCCGTGATAATTTCGCAAAATCGCTTCTTCATAAGCATCTGCATTGTGAAAGGAACATTACAAAATTTTGTACTCCTTGCACTTATAGAATCTGAGAATTCTTGATGAGTATATGAGCGTTATACTCTTGTCTAAACTAGTAAGTAGATTTCAAAAAGTAAAGATTTTTTTTAATGTTTAGGACGAATAAACTCAGATAGAGATGAAAATTGGTCGGCTGATAAGTAAAGAACGTAATACAGTTTTTATCCTGGAAATAAGAAAAAATATCATACTCATAGATTACAACTTGGACATAACATTATCTTTTATTCCAGAAAATACATCACAATGTTAAATAAATAATGTTAAGCGATATAGCAATTCTAGGTGATAGATCCCACGGGAATAGCTAGTAAATAATATTTCTTTGAACACCTTAAGTGAATTTCATATCTATGAAATGCAACACGTTCCCGATTCCCTATGGGATGCGAGATCCAAGTTGTACCTGCTTGTGGGACGAATATATTCCATAATGTATTTTCTCATTTATGATGAATACAATGCCATATTCTACGATATTTGTATGTTTTCGTCAAATAAATTTTACTTCATAAGTTCGTCGGCTATTACTCGGTAACTAGTAGTGCCTACTTAACCGTTATAGTTTTCCTTGTAGGTTCACTATATGGACTACTACCATGATTTTTTTGAAATTTCTAAACAATACTTTCGGAGATAGAGGGTGGGGAGGACCACTGTGCATAACGAAAATTGACACGTTAAATGTAAATAATTCGCAAACGGATCATTGTATCGGAAAATGATCTTCCCTCGCCCTCAATGTTTTTAAGAGACCTATCTAACGATAACCCACAAACTGGGGTCGGTGCGAAAAAAAAATTCATTCCCACTTTACCTGTAGGAAAGACACCCCAAAAAAAATATTTTTCAAAATTTTGTTTTACCACTTTGTTAGCATTGTTAATATAAGTATACATACCAAATTACAGCTTTCTAGCATCAAGCGTCTAGGAGCTAGACCGCGGACGTACAGACGGACATGGCGAAACTATAAGGGTTCCTTGTAGTTTACTACGGAACCCTAAAAACGACGTGGAGTATAAATAATAAACTCAAATAATTTATTCAGGGACTAGGCCTTCACATGCACTTGCTTTATTCAAATAACAACTTGTATCAAATTAAATATAAAATATCATAAATCATATTAATATTATAAAATGAGAAAATGAGTTTGTTTGTTTGTTATTCCTTCACGGCTTGACTAATCAGCTGATCATTATGAAAATTGTAGTGATCCCACCTTCGCCACAAAAGGGCGCAGATTCGATTCCCGCTCGGGGCAAATATTTCGACTCTTGGTGTTTTTTTGCACAAGCAGCCTAGCTTACTTTGGGACCAGGTGGCGCTGTGTCAATTATGTACAATTTATTTAGGTAATTCTTTTTCGCCTATAAAAACTTTGCCTAACAAAATCTGAGCCAATTCCCAAGGAACATACTTCAAGTGAATAATTTAATAACTCCAATATTTTATGATCAAAATTTAGGGAGTCATAAAAAGCTGTATTACCCACTCAAAACAATTTACAAGGAGATATTGACATGTCGGGAAGTCATTTCAACAATTTTTAATATTGTAAATTCCCAGTACATAAGAATTTTGTTTTACTTATACGGCAAAGTACATAGAATGTACGACATAAAATCTTATCTTAAGGTTTATTAAGACTAGCTACTTTTAAGTAGCGGCGATCGATGATTAAGCCGCTTTTAGGAGTTATTGTAGCGATGCTGTAGCGATACAGTCGCGAGTTCAAATTAAAAACATTACAACAACACAGAAGCTAAGAGAGGTAGGGCACAGCGGATAATCCGCTCAAATCGGAGCAGCCCGTCTGGGGAAGGACCTCCATCTTACAGACATCGTACCCAAATAGCATTGGTCTCTACCATGTTGTGTTCCTACGGTGAGTAAGGTCTTCAGAGCTCCACTTGGGGGGGGGGGGGGCGTATGCTTGTTTGCCAACTTTTGGTATAAAAAAAAGAAGCCCGTAATGAAAACGCGCTACAAAGCGCTTCTGCACCGCGTCAAAAAGTCGTCGTGGTCTGACGTCCTAAATGGGACAAAAAATAAGATAAAAACGGCAATCGCCGCCGCATTATGTGTTTTTATTAGTTAAAATATAAAAATATTTGTAAGTAACTGTTTTTTGAACTAACTGTATGTACCTACAGCAAAAGACGCATTTTCCAATCATAAAGAAAGCTTTTAAGAACTTTGGGGTGTCTATGACGTCGAGAATGGTCTATAATAATTTTTATTTCCAAAACAACTTTCAAAGTCACAATATTTTATGGCTTCCACACTACGTTTGCAAAGCCAAAGTCAAAAATATTTTATTTTATTTTGTAGGCACTTAGACATGTCATTTACAACTTATAATCATTATATATCCTACTAATATTAGAAAGGCGAAAGTTATGTGTATGTTTGTTACTTAATATATATAATAATACGTAATGGCTGGGCCAATATTTATTATATTTGGCATGTTGGTAGCTGATACTTTGGATAAAAGTAAGCGATTCCCGTAGGATTTGAACAAAAATTTGATATAGATGGCGCTGCTGTGCATAAATAAATACACGCAAACGAAGTTGCGCGGGTCACTAGTCTATATATATAAAAATGAAACCCGTTTTCCGTTGTCACGACATAACATGAAAACGGCTTGACCGATTTGGCTGATTTTTTTTGTAGTATTCTAATACTCTGTACAAGGTTCTTACGGAAAAAAATATTAAGAAAATCTCTCAGAAAGATTGAAAAAAAAACGAAACAGTACCCGGGCGAAGCCGGGCCGGGCAGCTAGTTAAATATAAAATAGATGAGCTATTTTATAAACTACCACCATTTCGGAAACAAAGCAAAATGACCACTGGCAAAAGGAATGGCGAAAGAAAACCGGTCACGGCCTTAAATGTCCTGCACCATGTCTATAATGAAGTAAATGCGAAAATAACATTACTATGTACGTCACGTTTCTCAAGAATTATCCATTTGTATTACAAGTCCATCTTAGTTTTGGATTCAACCCAAACTTTACATCACACAATTCAAATCACACTTCGCATGGTCCCTCGAGCCGGACCTCTATTTCCTTGATTTGCCCAATTTGTGGACAATTATTGTGAGTGGTACGTTCCGACGGCTAAATGGATAAACCTATTCACATCCCATCTCCCAAGAGTAGTACCTGTCTTGTATTTTCTTCATTTTCCCAATTTCACCACAATTATTTTGAGTGCCTCCCTGTTCGGAGTGTATACCTGTTTTTCTGTTAAGTTTAATATCAGTACTGTGAGGTTTATAATTTATGAGGCGAACTCATCTTTGGGGATGTCTATGTTCTGTGGACTTCTTGTGAGTGATATGATGATGTAATAATCCTATCCTTCCTACTATACTACTTCCTACTAATATTCTAAAGGCGAATGTTTGTGAGTATGGATGTTTATTCTCTTTCACGCAAAAACTACTGAACCGATTTTAATAAAATTTGGTACACGGGTAGACTATAACCTAGAATAACACATGGGGTACTTTTTATCCCGAAATTCTCACGGGAACGGGAATAATAAGACTTCACGCAAACGAAGTTGCGCGGGTTTCACTAGTTTATTTATCTGCCTACACCCTTACAGGGTATATGTAATAATTTTAATTAGTCTCTAAGGATTCTATATTGTTACAAATAAATAGTTACTTAAAAAGTATAAAAATACCTACTTTATTTGCATCAACTCTTGGACGAATTTAATTTGTCCAAGCATCAACTACATTGATTGTAATAATTTTTATAACATCTTATTTGACAGTAAGGCCGTTTGTCCACCGCGACTGTCATCGGGACGTCACGTAAAACAACATGACGGCACCGAAGTAGCGATACATACATTAACATTTTCTGTAAAAATGCAGAAAAGAAAAAAAGTTACGTATTTCGTTAGTTGAATATAAATTGAACTGGAGTTTGGAAATAATTCCACAGCGTCGACAAAAAGCCAATAAACCTCACATTACCGACTAATTGATTATATTACCATCATTCTCATCACTAATGTACCGAATGTACAGTCAGCGGCATAAATATGTTGTCATTTTAGTACTGAAGATTTTTGAGCAAACATATTATTATAGTGATATGACAAAGTACTATAGTGACAACATAGTACTTTGAGATATTTATGCCACTGGCTGTACACGAAGATAGGTCCAAGTGTATGTACCTATCTAAGGTACATGCACTTGGACACAAAATGTCCCATGACTTGTGTCGGCGATATGTCGGGCGATTTCGTTTGAAATTTCTGGTAGTGACTTCATGTGAAACTCTGCGTCGCGGAACTCGGCGCGGGCATACATCACGATTTCACGAAATAATGTTTCACAAACTATTCACAAGGCAGTCGATATCATGTCAAAAAAGGTCGTAACTGATTTTTTTTCGCCATTTCTTTTACCAGTGGTCATTTTGCTTTCTTTTCGAAATGGTAATTATACCGGCAAGGCCGCACTTTACCTGACGTCGCGAGACACGTATCGCAGGACATTTTGCCCCCAGTGTAGCAGTGGCTTTAGTGATAAAAATTATGGTAACTACCGATAATAAATTACCTCATTTATAATATCAATTTTCGAATACCGAACTTTATTTTAAAGCGTCGTCGTCCAAAACTCGTTTTTCGTACTCATTTATTTGTTTTTAGATTATAATATTCAAGGAGTAAATTCAAGGGGATGTAATTTTTTTTAAATAAGCTTTATAAAACAATATAAAAATATGACTTTATCGTAATATTAAAAAATAAATAACAAAGTGGCAGACAAGATGACGGCTAAAAACCTTAAAAAATATAATATTATAATAATTAAAATATATTATTCAAAGAAGTCCCTTTAGGCAACGTTCCGAAGATACTAGCAGCGTTCCCCCTTTGAATAAGACTAATTCTTTGGCCAAGGTAGCTGCCAGCTCTTCGGTCTCCTGTGATGTCGACTAACCTTTTGCTATTTCCTTAAATAGCTCATTATCGTAATTATAGTAAACTAGTCGCGTTAATTTTATTAGATAGATCTCGTTTGACAACAAAACAACCCATGACGCGACTTGTAACGCCATCTGTTGGCCGATACAGCGCCCTCTATAGTAGAAAAAATATTTTCTCATTGGAACGACATACTTTCAAGGGATAAAAAGTAGCCTATGTTGGGCTCTGTACCGCTAACAATATGTATGCAAATTTCCGTGAAGGAATAACAAACAAACAAACTTACTTTCTCATTTATAGTATTAGTAAGGATAGTAAGGGTATAATATACTTATTCGTAGTATTTTTTGAAAAATATTAACTTGAAATTCAGTGGCGGTCCTTCCAATAAAGCCGAAAAGCCAGGCTTGCCCTACTAAAATACGCAATGTAATATTTCAAAAAAAATCTTTTTATGCCAATCGATTAAGCTCCTGATTCTTAGTCCCTCCTCAAAAAATGGCAACCCCTTGAAAAGTCACCCTGTATGTATAGTGGATTGTGAAAACTTACTTAGTAAACTATTCAAGTTCTCTAAACACTGCACATTATATTTTTGAAGGTTTTTAGTTTTAGGTTCATTTGTATTTTAAATATGACTGTAGTTTGTAGAATAATTTTCTATTTAGTTATAACGAAATAAATTTCCAATAATATATCTATACTAATATTATAAAGAAGTAAAGTTTGTGTGTTTGTATATTTGTTAAATTGTAAGGGGTAATCTCGGGATCTACTGAACCGATTTTAAAAATTCTTTCACCCATAGATAGGTTATATAAAAAACCGAAAAATAAAAAGGCTTTTACGTGGTAGTCGGTTTTGCAAAGTGAATCGCAGAAAAAAACGGTCGAATGAAAGCGTTTCTTACAAACGCTGCTTTCTTTCGGACAGAGTTACTTTCGAATTTTGTATTAGCATGCAAATACAAACTATACAATACAATACAATTTATTTATTTGTTTTTAAATAGGGTGTTACATTAAAATGTTAGGTGGTATACATTATTATGTCGCTTATACCTATTTAGCCACACAAGGTAACATACAAAATAAACATAAATTACACACAAATCAAGCATCTAACGACTACAATAATACAATTAAGACATTTTTAACCTAAGAAAATCATCTATAGAATAGAAAAGCCTTTCCGACAACCATTTACGAAGCACAAGCTTAAAAGCATTAAAAGGCAATAGCTTAATGTCATTTGGGACTTTGTTGTAGATGGTGTAGCACATGGCTGCGCAATTTTTTTGAAAACGTGAAGTTTTTGGAACTATATTAATCAGCAATCTGTCCTGATGTCTGGTATTCCTGTTCGTTATGTCTCTTGCATGTGTGAACAGGTGATAATTCTTTTTGACAAATTTTGCCACTTCCAATATATAGAGGCAAGGCAAAGGTAGAATGTTTAACAGCTTGAAATATGGACGGCACGAAACATCTGATGCTATATTACATATTGCCCTTATACACCGTTTCTGAGCGATAAAGACCTTTTCTTTTTCTGTTCCATTTCCCCAAATTATCAATCCATATCTCAATACCGATTCCACGTACGCAAAGTAGGTTACTAATGCGGAATTTTTACTAGCGACTTTTGCAAGCTTGTGAAGCGCGAAAGAGAATCCATTTATCTTATTACACACTTTCTGAATGTGTTCTTTCCAATTTAATTCTGAGTCTATTGTCAAACCCAGAAAATTATCAGAATCGGCGTTACGAATATATTGTCCATTGTATCTTATATTAATTGATTGATTTTTATAATTATTAAAATTCATAATATTAGTTTTACATAAATTAATTTGGAGGTTATTTTTATTTAGCCAATCTATAATTAATGTTAATGTATTTATAATTTCTTGTTCATGTTGTTCTAAAGTCAATTTAGAATTTGAAGTAACCACTATTGAAATGTCATCAGCAAATAAAATAGTCTTATGATTTATAATGTCAGAAAGATCATTGATATAAAGTATGAACAGCAATGGACCAAGCACGCTACCCTGGGGCACTCCAAATAAGTTCTTTTCTAGCTTGGATTTATATACTTCAGCAATGTGTCTGGAGTTTAACTTTGTAACCTCCACATACTGTACCCTGTCACTCAAATATGACTTGATCCAGTTCAATGCTTGTCCTCTTATGCCATACTGTTCAAGTTTACATAATAGCTGGTTATGTGACACGTAGTCGAAGGCTTTGGACATATCGAGGAGAAGTACCGTTGTGTGGTTTTTGCAGTTATAACTGTACAACACTTCATTAATTTGGTCATATATCGCATGAGTAGTAGATTTGTCTTTTTGTAATCCGTATTGGTTTTCTTAATTTATTTTATACCTTGTGAGAAATGAAGTGAGCTGTTTATGCATCACTTTCTCAAATATCTTGGAAAAAATAGAGATCAATGTAATAGGTCTATAATTATTAATATCCGTTTTGTCACCCCTTTTGTGTAATGGTTTTACAATAGAAGTTTTAAGTCTTTCAGGGAACACTCCTGTTTGTAGTGACAAATTAATTAAATGGGCAATTATGTGGATGATTCGGTCATCACAAGATTTTATCACCTTTGTGCATACAGAGTCATAGCCTTCACTTCCCGTATTATTTAGTGACTTTATAACATTTCGGACATAGTTTGGATCCACTTCACTTAAAAATATTGTGTTAATTAGTTTATTTTTTGTGGTGCTTTGTATTTTTTGACTATTATTATTTGAGGTATCGGTGAAGAATTTATTCATTGCATACCTACGTATAACCCTCCTTTTGGCAATTAGAAATTAAAACATAACACTCTGTAATAAAAAAGGATTATTAACATTATGCCCAACGAAGTGGGCACGGGTCAGCTAGTCATTAATATGTCCGTTGTCTGGTACCCATAACACCAAGCAGGTTAAGCTTAACAAACTTTTTGACCATGTGGCGCTGTGCGAATTGTGTAGAAAGAAATAATAAATATAGTCTCTCAAGAAAATATGGTTGGTACGGAAAACTAAATTCGTACGACTGTCTATTTGTAGTTTACAAATTAGTGTTGTGCCGCCACTCAATCGACCGATTCGACGGCATCTATTCGATAAAACGTGTAAATGCGTTACCCTGTTCGTTGTTCGAATTCAACCATCGAATAATAGAGGGGCATTAATCTCATGAACGTTGCCAAACCGCGCGTTTACGTTCTATAGTGGCTGTGGTCGTGTATGTTTTGTTGATCGTTAAGTTAAACATAATATTGATGTTAGGTGTAAAAAATAATATGAACGGTGAACTTTACGAAGCGGGAAAGCTTCATTTTCACAAAATAAACAAAGTAAACTATTAGAGTGATCGCTTCTATTGGTGTATTTATTATCTACCAAATAATAATGTAATTGTTTTATATTACCACAAGTGATCGTTTCACAACTTACCAATAAAGTCCTAAATAGTCAAACCTATACTAGAACTGTCTAAAAACTCACAATTTATTTGTCGAATAAACTTAACTATTCGGCAGTGGTAAAACTGGCTCTAAAACTCCTAAGAGTTGCGTTTTAGACGAGTAGCGCCGTACGCTGTATGCAGGTGCGTTTTTATGAAACCACGGCCTAAAAATATACGTAAAAATATACCATGATACAACTCAAAGTATATAACGTAAATACGCGTTCGTTGAGTAGTGCCATTTATTTGAAACGTTCGACGCCCCGAAGCTTTATATACTTAACAGAAATTCCGTACGTTATTTTTACCGTAAATCATTACAATTATTCGCCCCACTTACCACAAGTGTGGTTCAAATATAAAATCCACGTTAATTTGTCACGACGTGCGACGGGATTTATATTATAGAGATATAATATATGACTGGGATTTTAAGCCACGACCAGACATGCGGAGCTTTACAAGTGCCAAGTAATTAGCATAAAGGCCTATTCAGAACATCGTCGATTACAACAAGTGTGGATGAGTGCTCACAAATCGCCCAGCAACAAATCTCGTGGTCCCATCCCTAAAAAATTTCGGTGTTTCTAGAAATGACAAGGTATCCAGACAGAGCTGACCATGTGCTCACTTGGCGAATTCGACGCCGAACACTATCAGATGTTCATGAACAGCATTCGGCTTACCGTATGTCTAGACACGGCTTTATGTACGAGTAAAATTAGTTAGACGGAAAATGCTGATTCAGGGATCACTTTTTATCACCTGTCAAAATTGACGCGTACGATCATAATTTTCTGCGTGATTTTGAAAGAAACATCCATCCATACAAGATCTATTGGCAGGCCGGGTGGTCGAGTGGCTAGCAATGGCTATATCCCAAAGGCCGCGGGTTCGAATTCCGCTATGGATATTTGTTAATCTTTCACGCAAAAACTGCTTTATAGATTTGTTTCAAATTTTATACACTAGTAGTTTATTAACCTAACACATCGGATTTCTTTTTATCCCGGATTTCGCGGAAAAGGATTTTGCGGGTAAAAACGTGGACATCAGCTAGTTTTAAATATTCCCTTTCATAGAACGTAAACGATTTGAAAGTAATTCCTTTCAATAGTTCACTTGAAAAGCTAAAACTAATTGAGTAAGTTAATTGACTAGTTCACTTAAGTAATGAAAATGGGCGAAACAAGAATTATATCTTGAAGGTAAAGTTAGGTACTGAATTTACGTCGTTTTGCACAATTCTCTTTATAATCTGACTAACTTTTTTGCCCGCGACTTCGTCCGCGTGAAGTTCCGGACCCGTTCCCGTTGGAACCACATTGAATTTCGAGAAAAGCTATATTTTGTTTGCATTGAATACTGGACCGATTTCAAAAATTCTTTCACAAGTAGAAAACTACATTATCAGGGAGTGACATAGGCTATAGCTTTTCCCGAAAATCAATATGGTTCCCACGGGAACGGGTCCGGAACTCCCCTTAGCGACAATTTTTTATTCTTAGTTCTATACCCTGCTCACCTCTTTCATTGGCTAACTGTGCCAGTTTGTTTCTCGAAGAAAATAAAATGAAAACAAAACATTTGATCTAACAATTAAACAATAACACTGAATCCTTACTAATATTATAAATAAGAAAGTGAGTTTGTTTGTTTGTTATTCCTTCACGACTTGACTAATCATTATGAAAATTTGCATACATATTGTTAGGGGTACAGAGCCCAACATAGGCTATAGGCTTTTTATCCCGTGAAAGTAAGTCGTTCCAATGGGAAAATAATTTTTCTACTATAGAGGGCGCTGTATCGGCCAACAGATGGCGCCACAAGTCGCGCTATGGGTTGTTTTGTTGTGAAACGAGATCTATGTCATAAAATTTACGCGATGCCGCGGGGAAAAGCTAGTAAAATATAATACACAATGATATTACACATCTAACTATATGTAAAATATTCCTCCCTTACCTCGTATTAATAATCTGTGGAACATTCGATCAGGTTACGTACATATTAAACACACAATGAATCTAAGCCCCAGGGGATCGACGCAAGTTCGAAATACGCTTCTCAGAGATCTTTTATACATAAGTTTATAATCTTACCAACCATAATCATTCCACTGCAGGGCTACAGGGCTTCAATCGAAGGAGATTAGAGAGTACTCCCACGCTGCTCCAATGCGGATTGGCAGAGGTCAGTGCTTTCAAGCCACCTGAAGACCAAAGACTTGATTTATCATGTCATCCATAGACAATAGCCGGGCCGACGGCTTAACGTCTCCAAAATACGGAGAAGCTCGTGGTTACGAAACCCATCCAAACACTGGTGAGGGTTGTGGTTCGTTTTTGAGTGCGGTGCACCCCAAAGTCCGGTTCCCACCAAAGTGGAGAGGAGAGGAGACGAGAGGAAATGTGTTTTGAATAACCAATCAGAGTTCGTTATTTCTACATCTCTCCGCTTAGCTTTGCTAGAAATGGATCAAGGTGGCACATCTCCTCTCCTTTCCGTTTTGGTCCAAGCCTAATATTGACAGGCCCGATGGTCGAGTGAGCAATGTTCACTTTTTCCCAAGGGCCGCGGGTTCGTATCCTGCGCAAGGCAAACATTTGTGTGCATATACATGTCTGTTTGCCTTGATCTGGGTGTTTTCTATGTATAATAAGTATTTTTTTTTTAAAGTATTTAATTAATTTATCAGCAAACTAGTACCCATAGTACAAGCTTATTTGCTTAGTTTGGGACTAGATGGCGTTGTGTGATTCGTCCAAGAATATTTTTTTATTTATATTACCTTGAAAATATTTTTTTGGGGGGTGCTTCCCCTGCGTGTAAAGTGGTTACTAACTATCACTCCTTAAACAAATTGAAACGAATTGAATATCTTAGCTATTATTATGTATTATTTTTTCATCTAACCCTTTGAATGATCCCCTTTTCACAATGCAAACTTAAAAGCTCAATATATCTTTTACTACAGTGTATATTTAAATTGTCTCTATTGTTTCAGGAGGGCGAGCGACTGTTGAGCTAACATGAATGCATCGCAAATACAGTTACCAGGGTTCAATGACTCCAGCCGTAAGTACTTGTTATATACCCTTTTATTCATAAAAGAAGATAACTAAACTTTTAAGATAGGTATGGCACAGCGGTATTGCTTACGTCTATAGGCTACGGTGACGGCTTACCATCAGGCCGACCGTATGCTTGTTTGCCACCTGTGTGGTATAAAAAAAAAAGCCGCACTTGTTCGGCTGCAAACGGCTTGTGCCGATCGGGTAATTTGTTTGGGACAAAATAATACATCATTCGGTTCGACAGTATTATTTCATCTGCATATAGGATTAGTTTGGTTTTGTATAATTATGTATATTTATATTTATAATAATATATCCGTTGTCTGGTAGGTACCCATAATACAAGTAGGTTAAACCTAGCTAGCCTACTTTGGGACCAGCTAGGTTACTCAATCTAAAATAAACAGCAAATCCTAATAGGCTAGTTGCCGTAAAAAATGTAATTAGTCCGTCTTTTAGATTATTCAAAAATAAGGGCAACTAATTTTTAGGGTTCCGTAGTAAACTACAAGGAACCCTTATAGTTTCGCCATGTCCGTCCGTCCGTCCGCGGTCTAGCGCCTAGACGCCTGATGCTAGAAAGCTGTAATTTGGTATGTATACTCATATTAACAATGCTAACAAAGTGGTAGAATACAATTTTGAAACATAATTTTTCTCTACCACTTTCCCCCAACAGGTAAAATGGTAATGAAAATTTTCGCACCGACCCCATCTAGTGGGGTATCGTTATTCGTTAGATAGGTTTCTTTAAAACATCGAGGGTGTGGGAAGATCATTTTCCGGTACAATGATCCGTTTGCGAATTATTTACATTTAATGTGTCAATTTTCGTTTTGCCCGGGGCCCCCCCCCCCCCCCTCTATCTCCGAAAGTCTTGAGTTTAGAAATTCGTGGTAGTAGTCCATATAGTGAACCTACAAGGAAAACTATAACGGTTAAGTAGGCACTACTAGTTACCGAGTAATACCCGACGAACTTATGAAGTAAAATTTCTTTGACGAAAACGTACAAATGTCATAGAATATGGAATTGTACTCATCTGCAAGCAAGAAATGCGTAGCCAATACATTTGTAAATTAGACCAAAAATGACAAAGAGCTACGTGTGACGTCACGCCGTGTGGCATTTTTTCGCACGGGGTGACGTCAAAGGTCCCCACTCCTAAATTTTTATGCCTTGTATCTTTGTTATTTTTTGTTGAATCGAAAAAAGAAAAAATAAGTGTCCAATATTTTTTTATAATCTGAAAATACGGACTAAATATAATGTAATTATTTTGACCCTGGAAACAACCCTATTCGTTCTCTTGAAACTTTGTACTAAACTAACAATTTGGTTAGCATACAATACGATTGCATTTAGTTTAGTGTTTAGTTAGAGCTTGTATCTGTCTCCCAAGAGTACCTAAACGTAACAGTTCAATGCTGATCGAGAAAAATGATTTTCCAGCGTTAGACCCCATGTGGCATTGTGTGGGTTTTGTAGAATTTAAAAAAATGTGAAAGTGTAAACTAATAACGCAATCATTATTATCTAAATCTATACTAATAATACAAAGCTGAAGAGTTTGTTTTGTTTGAACGCGCTAATCTCAGGAACTACTGGTTCGAATTGAAAAAATATTTTTGTGTCGGATACAAGTCGAGGGTCGAGGAAGGCTTTAAGCTATACAGGGTTATTGGTAACTAACGCAAGACCTCTTAAGGGCAGCTTAGTTACATGAATACGAACAATATTTACTATGGGACCAATTTCGAAATCGAAGCTGTTCCATAGAAAATATCCATACCTACTCGACAAAATGGACCAGCTGATTTTGTTTCATGATTTCGAAGTTGGGCCCACAGTAAATATTGTTCGTTTTCATGTACTGTAACCCTGTATAACATTACGCGACCAATAAGATCGGAACATCAGTGAAAAATGTTGCAAAAACGGGGAAAAATACGCGAACAAAGTCGCGGCCACAACTAGTAATATATAAAAAAGTCAAAGCCCTGACTAGTCAGTCTATTCAATCATAGTCATATTAACGCACGCCCCAAACCGCTGGGTCTGGAAGTCTGTAGGTTCTAAAATTGGAATGTAGGATCCTTGCGACGTAAGGGGTGTACTAAAAAGGATTTTTCAAAATTCCCACGGGAAAGCGAGATATACGCTAACGAAGCTGGGAGTATATTACTAGTTATTACATATAACAACTCTTTAAATTGCTCGTCAGTCTTGATTCTAGGTTATTGAGGTGTTTAATCTCACGGTAGCAATTAAAATGCTTCCGTGTGGTTTTTCCATTATCTTTTTCATTAGAAATATTCAATTAAGCGTGCAATTAAGAACGGTCGTATTGAAATGAAGCATTGTAAATCGGGTTTTGGGTCGCGGATAGAATTACCCCGTGATCAATGCTACGTTATTCACATTCCTGGGGGGATTCTTAAAAAATATTTCTATATTTTATTTAAATTATATGTATTAAAGTTAACTACGGCATGGTAATGTCATTTTGTTTAGACAACATTAAAATCTTATATAATTTATCACATATCTTATGTACCTAATAGTGTTTTGACTCAAAAAATTCTTCGATTCCACTTAACATCATAAGAAAAGCAATTGTGTAAATTTGATTGCACACAAGTTAATAAAAACCTTTATTGACAGAGTTCTTTCGCGACTTCTTTGAAATGGTGTTAGTTTTTAGAGTTATATGGAATGTATTTATGTTATTAATTTTCAAAATAAAGTATATTCCTCGTTTATTCAAAAAAAAAGGTTCATTGTGAGTTACAACAGAACTATTATGCCATTGGTATGATATAATAGTTAATTCATCAGTCATTATAACCCACAGATAAAATAATTTATGAATCAATTGGACAACGCATTGTGTTTGCGCATTGAACTGGTAATATTTAATGCCAGAATTAAAATAATAGATTTGTTGAATCGGAAATAATTAATTGAATGGATGTACGCGATTATTATTTAAAGTGTCGTATGATTTATTTATATTACGTGCAAACAATAGCTGTTTATCTTTGTGTGAAATAAAATTCAATACTGTGGTACATTCTACTTCTTACTATATACCATTTATAATATCCGAAAAAGGACATCTCTACACCCAGCGGTTTGGGATGTGCGTTGATATATAGTTGTCAGTCTTTTGAATTTTATATAGATTTTATTCCGGGAACAACGAGATTTTGCATAACCTTAGGCATCAGCTAGTGTACACTAATACAACTAATACTATAAAAATGAAAGATTTGTATTTTTTGTTCGTAACGAATAAACTCAGAAACTAAGTACTGGACCGATTTCAAAAATTCTTTCACAGGTTGGGTTGCTTCACTATCTCTGGGTGACATAGGCTATATTCATTTATAAAAATAAGAACTAAACCCGTGCGGAGCCGGGGCGGGCTGCTAGTCTATACATATAATAAAACAGTAGACCCCGATATGTCTGTACTTTGAACAATTTTTGGCAAAAATGGAGAGGGAATAATTAGAGAAAGGTAATAAAAGCGAAAAAATTTTTTTTTAAATTTATTGTCTGTCTGTCTATCTGTTTGAACGCGCACATCTTCTAAGTTACTTAACTGATTTTAATCCTGTTTTCACAGGGAGATAGAGCTCGGCTTGGAGCAGAATATAGGCTTTGTTTTATTTAAATCGCATGACAGGAAAAGGAGTTATCCCTATTTGAACATTTCACGCGGACGAAGTCGCGGGTAACAGCTCGTAATTAATATAATAAATAAATGATCTATTTAATATTCGTAAACGGGTTTTCGAATACTTAATGTGTAATAATGGTGAGTTATTAGCCGTTAACAGTTCGCGCGGCGTGCGCATACATAAGCGAGGGGAAATGGCGCCCGCCAAATTGTGGTCTTCAAAGGAATCATGATACTATTAGTAAAATTTAACTTCTCAGAGTAATTTGGCTATCGATCTCAATATATATTGATATAAGTAACGCTGCAAGCATTTGGGAACACTGCCACAGGGACCATGTCTTTTTAATTTTTAATATAGTTTTGTTTTAGTTTATTTTTTAATGTTATTTAAGTTTAGTTTTAGTGTAATAAAAAAACTGTACGTCGCATAATCGCTCGGACAGGCGGTAACCGTCTAAACGCGCGGCGCACCGCAGAAACCGCCCACTGGTGCAGTGTAAAAATCGCCTGAATCATCACGAAATTGTGTTATCACAATAATGTCTATGCAGGCATCGAACCCGTGTCCATCGACTTAGATATCAAGATGAAAATAGAAAAATGGATACAAAAGAAATGTTCCGCGTCATTTAGAATATATGCTGGCAAAGTGAGCGGCTCGAGTCACGTTCGAGCTCTCTGCATGGCTCTTCGGGCCGATATATCGATACACAGATTAATGTTGAATGTTGCGGTTTTCTATCTGTTCAGTGGGTAAACTAAAAAACTGACAGGCTAAAGGAGGAGTAGGAAAATGGGGAATGTTGACAGATTGAGATACAAAAATTACCTTTTTTTAAATAAATGAGGAAAAGACGGATTTCAGTGTGAGTTGATTTCTTGATTCAGATTGATTGAGTAGCAAGCAAAAATAAATAAATAAATACAGTAAAGATACCCAAACCATAATAATGTGTTTTTGTCTCTATGTTCAATTGAAAGTACATACACTTTCATTAAAAATATGTGTGAATTTGTGCCAAATGATAAAAAGTCTTCATTTTATCATTTGGCACCAAGATCACCCATACATTTGTCGGCATTGGTGTATAAATCTTTCCTAGAAAATATTTTCAATATGTAGACGAATACATAAAAGTAGGGTTGCCTCGAACGAAAAACAAAATATACCGAACGAAATCACTGTTCGAGAATTTTCCATCTACTCACGACTATCAAATCACTCGATGGCAACATCTCACGGGTATCGCAATCGAGTCGGACGTACGTGACTTGGGTTCCGCAGCACCCGGAAAACCCTTTTAGTTTCGCAAATTGAGTATGCAAAAAAGTTTGGATGGTCCGTTAGGGTATTGTATTGAATTTACTACAATTGGATATTAAAGTTTCTAAAACATAAAAACACAATTTTAATACGGTCAACCTGTTAAATATTTGTACAATTTCGATTTGTGTAATAATAATAAAAATTCTTTATTGGACCAAAATATACATAAAAAAGTAAACATTAACATAAGCACAATAGGCGACCTTATCACTAGTCAATTTTAACCAGTTAGATAATAACAAAAGATAAAGAATAGGTAGGTGGCGCAGCAGTACTCAGAATCAACTAGGCGAATGATAAGAATTGAATATACATAATATACTTATATATACATATATGACAACTACATTTGTAGAATGTCATTTTTTCATCTCTGATGAAAAAATGTATCCAATTTTCCATGGAAATTTTGGAAAATCCTGTCTTATCTGTTGCCTGTGTCATACGTAGAACACACACTCCAAGTTCCAGGTCTCCACGATCAGTGGTTTAGGTCATGTGTTGTGTTGACCCGTCAGTCAGGACAAAGCATTTTATTTGTATAGACTAGCTTAACTGTGCGCGACTCCTTCTGCGTGGACTTTCAATAATAACTAAATAAGTTCCCTACCCATACAAATAAAAATAAAATATCATCTACCAACTTCCACTCTACTATACATGAAGTAGGTATAACATTCAAAGCGGCGTATTCATGTTGTCTAGATTCAGTATACAGTCTCTGAGACTCTCAAGATGCCCCGAAGAAAGATGATAGCAAAATTTATTCAGTTATGTCGTATTTTGAAGTCAACACGATAATGCACTTTTCATAGTTCCTCTTCAACACCAATCTCAGTACTTTAAATCGGGGTCTTTTGATCAGTATGCAAAAGAGCCGCATTTTTTTTAGAAACGTAAGAAAATTTTAATTTCACGGGCCACGGCGTGTTATCCAGTAAACCATAGTTAAAGTATATTTCTGGCTCTTATTAGACATTCTAAAGTCATAAGTTTTATACAAAACATATAATAATCATATAATAATACGCATTACATAACTATCGACTGGCTAGCTATTAACAGAACTGCTTTAAAATCATCTGTATTTTTATTTTTCAAACGAATCAACCGTTTCTCTTTGGAGGTATCTGCAAAACACGTAAAAGAGTTTATCGGATTCATTAGTATTCCCGAGGGGATCCCTACCCAAATTACCCTCGATCCTCTAATGCTACATTCAGTGGGCATCGACACGAGGGCGCATTACTGGTTTTGATCTTTCGATATTCTTTGCTCTGTAATAACTCGCAGTCGATTCCAAGTTATTGATGAGGCCGCAGAGGTTTTTTATGCAAAGCCGCTGTCGGAATACCATTTTGGATATAGAGGGGTAAACCAAGGGAAATGACCAGCAATTGTATCTTTATTGTCATACTGATGACTTATTATTGCATCACTGTGTCCATTATATGATATATATTGCTGAAATCGGAGCAGCCCGTCTGGAGAAGGACCTACTTACAGAAGATCGTAGACAAATATCATTGGTCCATGTTGTGTTTCTACGGCGAGTAAGGTCTCCAGAGCTCCACTTTTTGCAGCGTCCATATGCTACTGTTTGTCACCTTAGTCGTATAAAAATTTTTTTTTAGCACAATATAGTAGTAATATAATATTTACAGTAATATCTGTTACTCTTTATGAACAGTATCGGCTGGAAGATATAAAATCTAGATTCAAAACCAATGAATGTGTGAAAACGTTTTTTCCTATATCACTCTCCAGACCTTAAACATTTTACGAAATATCTATAGGAACAACTGGATTGCGGTTTACATAGTAGAAAATGAAATATTAGATAATATGATAAATTCCGGTCACAAACTATTCATGTTCATTGCTTACTATCAAATAGATATTAAACTCAGATATCACAATAACCTTATTCAAAAACATTCAACAGGCATCAATCATCGGATATTTGATCCCCTCAATAATAGCCATACATAACAATAAAATTCATGTCAATAGTTTGGCAGCCGTCAGAAGTTCCACGAACTTAGTGGAAGTGTCGAATAAAGTACGATATGGGTAAAGGTATTAGTAGGGTATGAGAATTAGTGGTGTATTTGTAGACGTGTGCAAACAAAAACATTACAGATACATGGAGAACTGATGGTAAAAGTAAAGGGTTGGTTTAGTTGCTTTTATGCTAGGAATCATGATACTGCCAGCTATCAAAATCTAAGCTACGATAAGTTTTTTTATGACATACGACAAGCAATCACCTGATGAAATAGTCATCGCCGCCTATGTACATCAGTATCCATCGTAAATATTTAGCCCCTTTGTTATATTGTATTGTATCTTCAACAGATGAAGTCACATATCCTCCGACATCAGAGTGGTTCGATGCGAACTGCTCTTGGGTGGACGCCGTCTCGTGGGGCTGCAATATCACCAACGCCACCAACTCGACGTCCAGTGACGTCACGTCGCTCGTCCTCATGGCGGTCACCTCGGTCGTCCTGGCACTTATTATCCTTGCTACTATTGTTGGTAAGTTTATTTAAATCGTATTACTATTATTATTAGCTCCTATTACTATTATTATCTGTATATTTAATATTTTTTCTCTACTCTGGTTACTTCTTTCATTGGTTTACTATAGTTTTCCGATCGAGCTATTTAATAATGCTTTATGACGTCATAAATTATTTTGGTTTTCTCACTAAAATGAAGACTCAAGAAAAATAAATTCCATAAAAATATTCGTAAAGCAAAAATCGTTCTATTACACATCTATGATCTAGTGTCAGACCGTCAATATAGTCTAGGCTATAAAGCTATCAGATGGTGTCCACACAGAGATTGCAATCTCAATCTTAAAGCTTGTATAACGTTTGTAGACAAATTGTAGCGCGCTCAAACTCTAACCGGATCGCATTTTCATGTGATATGTGTTATTTCTTGAAAGTCAATACGGTTATTCTTCTACTTTAATAAATAATACATTTTCTTGGACGAATTACACAACGCCATCTAGTCCCAAACTAAGCTACTACGGGTACTAGATAACTGATAAATATACACAAATACATTTTTTTGTAAATAAATACATAATATTATACACAGATGATAATCGTCATTCGACACCCTCAATAATTTTATTCCGTCGAACTCAAACAGCTACAACGCGAACAAAACCATGTCAAAAAAACTCGTGAAATAAAAAATAAAAACATTACAAAAAAACTAACTTTCGCGATACATATTGAATATGAGACAATACGAATTGAGAACAAGTTCGTAATAAAAGTCAAATATACTCGCCATGTCGCTAACGTGTGCAAAGGAAACTTTTCCGTAACAAACGTACAACCAATACGTACAACCAATAATGCTTCGAATGTCAATAGTCGTAACCGACAAATTGACCTTTTTCTGTTTTTTTTGTGTATTTCTGTAGTTTTTTCGAATGGTAGAGCATTTATAAAATGGGCTAGCTCAATCGAGGGAAAGTACCACCCTCTCACAGGATATCGGCGTGGTGCTATCATTAACTTTAAAATATTTTTGTGATACTCATCACTAATGTGACTCGTGTTTTTAATTAATTTCTAAGTCTCAGACTATCCATTCTTTTTTCCTTATTTAGATAATGAATGATATTATTATGTTCTGTAATTCAACCACGGATTTATAGATAAAACGGGATACAACATTCAGTATACCTACTTGAAGTAAGGAAAAAATATCAGGAATGACATTGGCGTTGCTCTCTCTCTAACTTACTAAATTAGAAAGAGATGTACAGTGACGTCAGAAGTTGCCACCGTTATCCCTTTCAAACTAGTGTGAAAGACATTGCGCTCTTTCTCAGCGAAAATTTTCATTTTCAATGTCATATTCAAAGTTTGCCCGCAGGATAGTTGGGTTCCCGAACCCGGGGATCGCTTGGTAATCCCCGCCCCCGGGAGGCTGAACCGCCAGCCTGCGCATAATCCCCCAGAGTGGTAATCTGCCGGAATCGGGGACCGGAGTGGACCAGACTGCTGCTCTGGGTGGGGGGACTGGTGGCCCTTCCGCCCGCCGCACCAGCAATCCGCGAGACCCCTCAGCATTTTGTGGGTCATCATGCTTTTTGTCACCCGTGCTGCCGACACAACGACTCGCCTAATCTTTTTAACACCCCCCCCCCCCCCCCAAATCTCATATGGCCAGGAACAAAATAAGAAGGAGTTGTACCACAGCGGCTCCCCCGTCCACACTCGACGTGGACTTTTGCAACATCCGGGGGCTTCACTCCAACATGAATGCAGTCCACTTCCACTTGGAAACTGCGAAACCGACCCTTCTAATCTTGACGGAGACGCAAATATCCTGCCCGGCCGACACATCGTACCTACTTTATCCGGGTTACAGGCTGGAGCATCAATTTGTTCGCCGCGCCGGTGTATGTGTGTACGTACGGGACGATATTTGCTGTCGCCGTTTAAATGGCCTCGAAGACCGGGACTTGTCGGTTTTATGGCTACGCGTAGATCACAGTGGATCCACACGTATCTACGCGTGCCTTTACAGGTCCCACAGCGGTGACTCGGACACGACTCGACTATTTGAGCACCTGCAGTTGACGGCTGACAGGATATACGAACAGTACCCTTCCGCAGAGTTGGTCGTTCTAGGCGACTTTAACGCCCACCACATTGATTGGTTGTATTCACGAACGACAGACTTTGCAGGAAGGGCTGCTCACGAATTTGCTCTGACCTATGGACTCTCCCAACTGGTGAACTCTCCAACGAGAATTCCAGACGTGGAGGGTCACACAAGTTCGTTACTGGACCTTCTGCTGACTTCTCGTCCGGATAGGTATTCCATCTCTGTGGAAGCACCACTCGGCTCCTCGGACCACTGCCTTGTCCGGACCAAAGTGCCATGTACGCAAACTCGCTCACTCCGCTCGTGCGGAAAGCGTCGCGTGTGGCACTATAAGTCAGCAGACTGGGATGGATTGCGTGAATTTTATGCATCGTACCCGTGGAGGCAGCTTTGCTTCGCGTCTAAAGACCCTGACACCTGCGCAACGGCGGTGGCGGATACCATACTGGCGGGTATGGAATGTTTTATCCCTAACCCGCTGGTTGCCACCGGGACTGCGAAACGGCCGTGGTTTAATAAGGCCTGCAGCGATGCTAGAACACATAAGCAAGCTGCATACAAGGCTTGGACCACGGCCCGAGCTAATAAAGAACCAGGTGTCGCTGATTCGAAGCGATTATTCAATGCTGCCTCGAGGTCTAGTAAGAGAGTGACCGCCAGAGCAAAGTTCGATTTCATCGGCAGAATTGGTGAGCGACTTGCGAAGTACCCTTCGGGTAGCCGTGCTTTTTGGTCGCTTGCCAAAGCTGCCGAGGGAAATTTCTGTCAGTCGTCGCTGCCACCGCTCCGTAAGCCCGATGGTGACCTGGCCCACAGCGCGAATGAGAAGGCCAATTTATTGGGTTCTCTCTTCGCCTCGAACTCGACTATGGATGATAGAGACACTGAACCGCCTATCCTCACGTGGTGCGGAGACTCCATGCCGGAAATAACAATTACCCAGCGGGAAGTCCGGCGTGAGTTGTTGTCTCTAGACATTCATAAGTCGAGTGGGCCTGACGGCATACCAGCAGTGGTGCTTAAGCGGTGCGCTCCTGAGTTGTGTCCGATATTGATGCGCCTGTTCGCGCTCTCCTACTCCGCTAGGCAGGTCCCGTCTTCGTGGAAGACTGCCCTTGTGCACCCTGTGCCCAAAAAGGGCGACAGATCAGATCCGTCGAACTACAGGCCAATAGCTATAACCTCCCTTCTCTCTAAGGTAATGGAGCGTGTGATTAACACACAGCTGCTGAGATACCTAGAAGGAAATAACCTCATCAGCGACCGACAATATGGTTTCCGCCATGGTCGCTCTACAGGGGACCTTCTAGTGTATCTCACGCACCGATGGGCTCAAGCCGTTGAGAGTCAAGGTGAGGCATTGGCAGTCAGCCTAGATATAGCGAAGGCATTCGATCGGGTCTGGCACAGGGGTCTTCTATCGAAGCTGCCATCGTACGGACTGCCCGAGGGACTGTGCAAATGGGTAGCCAGCTTTCTGTCCAACAGAAGCATAAGTGCCATAGTTGACGGCAGCTGCTCGGACCGCATGGACATTAATGCTGGCGTGCCACAAGGCTCCGTTCTATCCCCGACCCTCTTTCTGCTGCATATCAATGATATGTTGTCTGTAGATAATATTCATTGTTATGCAGACGACAGTACCGGGGATACCTATTACACGGGCCGGCCTAACATCCCTCGTTCCGTAGTGGAGGAGAACCGCGAACGACTTGTGTCTGAAATCGAAGACACCCTAGCTAGGGTGAGCGATTGGGGACGACGTAACTTAGTCCAATTTAACCCCACCAAGACACAAGTCTGTGCGTTCACCGCGAAGAAATCCCCATTTTCAGTGGCCCCACAATTCCAAGGGACACCCTTAATAACTACCGGCAGCTTAGGGATCCTTGGAGTCGAGATCTCTAGCAACGTCCAGTTTCGCAGTCACATAGAAGACAAGGTCAAGTTGGCGTCGAGAAAGCTCGGTGTGCTGAATAGGGCGAAGCGGTACTTCAATCCGGGGCAGAGACTTATACTGTATAAATCTCAAGTCCGACCCCACATGGAGTACTGCTCTCACCTATGGGCCGGAGCGCCGGCGTACCAACTTGGACCTCTCGACTCGACTCAAAGACGTGCTATGAGGATTGTCGACGATCCCAAGCTAACAAGCGGTATCGAGCCCCTCAGTCTGCGGAGAGACTTCGCCTCCCTGTGCGTGTTCTACCGCTTGTATAATGGGGTTTGTTCCGAGGAATTGTTTGACTTGATGCCTACGGCCACTTTCTACCATCGAACTGCTCGTCACCGGCGGGGAATCCAACCTCACACACTAGAACCAAAATGGTCGCGTACTGCGCGGTTTCAGAGGAGTTTCCTCCCGCGAACGCTGAGGCTGTGGAATGAGATCCCCGCCGAGGTCTTTTCTTTAGATTATAACATGGGGTTCTTCAAAAGGGGCATTAAAAGATTTTTACAAGGTCGGCAACGCGCGAGTGATACTCCCGGTGTTGCAAGCGTCCATAGGCTACGGTGACCGCTCACCATCAGGCGGACCGTAAGCTTGTTTGCCACCATTGTGGTATAAAAAAAAATAAAAAAAAAAAAAAAAAAAAAAAAAAAAAAAAAAAGTAGTGTCTAAGATAAGTTATGTTAGCTTTTTTGAGGTTCTGTCATTTTGATCACGTCCTTATATCTTATATTATGGGAAATACATCAATAGTTTAATAGGCCAATAAATCCTGGAAACCATTTGCGCGTCATAAACCAGTAAGCTCCATTTGCACTATCGATAAATTCGACTTTATTTCCTTAAGATTCGAGTATACCGGCTTCTCACTATTTTGCAGGAGTTTAAAACCTTCTCATCATAGAGAAGGACTACTTAAAGATTTAATTCTTCTGTCCATCTTGCAATGGAATAAGTTTTTTTATTTGGGGAACAATTCGTAGTAAACAAGGAATTCTTATAAATAGTTTCGCCATGTTCGGTATAGCTCTGAGACGCTTAATACTAGAAAGTCGTAATTTGGTTTGTATACACATAATTATCTGCACATTGCACTAATCTGCAAGCAAATCATTGCAAATACGGACTAAGCAATTACCCGGTGTAATTAGAGAAATCCGCAGTCGGACTTATTACATGTGTTCAATTTTTCAAAAATAATAATACCTATTTATCTGACAACTGGAGTGCCGGCCGAAGAATAGCATTCCCCCAACTCTTCTCTAGGGTGTCGTAAAAGGCGACTAAGAGATCTTCGACCCGTGCATATCGCCACCTAGCACATATGGGTCAGACTGGTGTCGGGCAGCAGCGACACTGGTATAGCATGCACTGCGATTGCCAACCCGCCTGCTCAGCGTGGCAATGAGAGCAACCCCCTCAATATGGCAAGCCGAAACGTAGAGCTGGATGAGAGTGGCCGAGGATCGTGCGCGGTGGCGTGCAGTTGGGGAGGCCTATGTCCAGCAGTGGACAAATGTAGGCTGATGATGATTATGATCTGACAACTTGTTTTTACAACCCACGTGCGTACTTACGTCTGTTTTTACTCTTTTTATACCACAAAGCGCAAAGGTGGCAATCAAGCAAGGCCTGATGGTAAGCCGTCAACGTAGCCTATAGATGCTTGCAATACCGGAGGTATCACTCACGCATTGCCAACCCTCGCAGTCCGCCCCAAGTGAAACTCTGGAGACCTTACTCACCGTAAGAACACAACATGGCCCAGACCAGCTGTACGAATTCTATAAAGTGGAGGTCCTTCCCCAGGCGTGCTGCTCCGATTTGAGCGGATTATCCGCTGTGCCCTACCTCTCTTACACTCTACGAACTACTGTAAAAACAAAATAATAAATAGTTTATGAAAAACATTTTTAATAACAACCTACGCCAGATTTGCTCTCGTTATTTTCCCCTATTCCATGTAGGTATCCCTACTGGTTTTTAGACTAAAACAAAAAAAATATAACAGTACTAAAATATCACCTTTGTTTGTGCTAAAGATAATAAAACTAATGATAGTGTGCAAATTGGTGCCTGTTGCGAAACATATTCTATATGTGGTAACAAGAAAATAACTATTTGGACATCGTCCAGGGATTCTTACAATGGGTTAGTCAGATTACGAAAAAATCACACTGTTGAATCGAATCTCATGAATACGATATGAGAAAAGTTATTTACTTGACTGTTACATTATGTTATGTAACGTTAATAATGATTAAGACGTATTCCGAATCTTCTTCTTCTAAATTTAAGAGCCGCGCTCTTGGCGGCAGACTTTACTGGTATTCGAATTGAGTATTTGGAACTTTGGTACACTGATTTTCATTTCTAGTTTAAAAGTAAAACATTAAGAAACCATCGAACTGCTCGTCACCGACGGGGAATCCAACCTCACACACTAGAACCAAAATGGTCGCGTACTGCGCAGTTTCAGAGGAGTTTCCTTCCGCGAACGCTAAGGCTGTGGAATGAGATCCCCAACGAGGTCTTTCCTTTAGACTATAATATGGAGTTCTTCAAAAGAGGCATTAAAAGATTTTTACAGGGTCGGCAACGCGCGACTGATACCCCCGGTGTTGCAAGAGTCCATAGGCTACGGTGACCGCTCGCCATCAGGTGGACCGTAAGCTTGTTTGCCACCTTTGTGGTATAAAAAAAAATTTGAACTCAACGATACTATATTTTGTAACAAACACATAATATATAGATAAATATCCAAGACCCAGGCCAATCATAAAAAGTTCTGAATCTCTCTAAATAAAATAAAAACTAAAAATACAGATAATGGATTGGATGAAAAATTATATGGATGAATATTGTGACACCAGGTTTACTTTTTTGCTATAGTTATACCAGTTAAAGTATGGTGTGTTCGACGCACCACATACCTACACAATATCACATCCATACCTGAGCAAATGACTGATCCAACTTCACGACACAAGAACATAGCATAGTTATGATGAAATCGCTGAATGTATTATGTGCATAATTTATTGTTATTACGACTATCACATGCAAGGCAATAATATTATAATTTATGGCTTTACGATAGTGTTTGTGTGATTCGTTTTCCACATAACAGCTTAACAGACCAAGTTACTAATCTTATTTCTGACTAGCGCCTCGCCACAGCTTTGTACGGATTTAAGTAAGGATTCCTATTATTTTTGAAAATAAAATATAGCCTTTGTCATTCGCGGATAGTATACCAAACGATGAAAGAATTTTTGAAATCGGTTTAATAGATTTTTATAATTTATTCGTTACAAACAAAAATATAAATCTTTCTCTAACAATAGTATGGATAAACAAATATAATACAATAAACTTAAACAAAACAATTAGTTAAACTAATCAAACATCGATACAAACTCGATATCCGAATAGACGAATAGCTTCTTAGACTAACTAGAATCGAACTACAATCGATAACCACAGTGTCGATCGGAAAGCCGAGCACTCGATTTACGTAAACCGAGAGAGTTGAGTGGGAAATCTGTAGTTAGTGGGTCAAGTCCCTGCATTAGTCTTAGGGATGATATTGTGTCGATATAACTTGGAATTCGGAATGCAAAAAGGTTAGTCGACATCGCAGGAGACCGAAGAGCTGGCAGCTACCTCGGACAAAGAATTAGTCTAGCTATTCAAAGGGAGAACGCTGCTAGTATCTTCGGAACCTTGCCTAAAGGGACTCCTTTTAATAATATATTTTAGTTATTTTATTATATTATTTAAGGTTTTTAGTTTTAGGTTCATTATAATTTGTTTATATTAATATGTTTAGTTATGATAAAATAAAATTTAATTGTCTATTCAGAATGTGATGACTTAGATAGTAGTCATTCTACCTCTGATACTTCCTTTCGTCTGGGTTCAAGACAGCTGTAGTTTCTCCCCCGGGACGTCAATAATCTTTATTGCTTATTGCCAATGTGAGGTCGCCGTTGTTGATCCTGGTTCATATGGCATATAGCCAGGATCATACGCCCATTGGCTTGTCCCTATACACTAGTAGTTATTCTGTGCGTATACCTCGGTCGAAACTATCTAATCGGTGTGACGCAGAAATGCTTCTGTGAGATGGTGATGTTTGGGTCGCCCTGATGGGCCAATAATTTGTAAAATTTTGTTGCCTGAAATAAATAAATAAAATATTTCTCTTGTCGACCTAGCTAAAATAAATGCTCTGCTTTAGTATTGAATCACATGCAAATTATGTATCATGAAGAGATTCTAGATTTATACTAATATTATAAAGAGGAAAGATTTTTTGTTTATTTGTTTGCATTGAATAGGCTCCGCAACTACTGGAGCGATTTCAAAAATTCTTTCACCAGTAGAAAGCTACATTATCAGGGAGTGACATAGGCTCTAGCTTTTCCCGAAATTCAATGTGGTTCCCACGGGAACGGGTCCGGAACTCACGCGGACGAAGTCGCGGACAAAAAGCTAGTAGTCCATAAGGCAGTCTATACTATAGTAGATACACCTTCTATAGAAATATACACTCCCTTCACCACATAAGAAGCCACTCGATGTCAGCCATTCAAAAGCATTCTAAGACTTCGCTCCACAATCTAGGGGACCGTCACAGAGGCTTAATACAAGCACAATGCGATGCCAGCCGAGGCAGCCTTATTACCTACAAGCAAACCAACGTCTTCGTAGAGCTACAATTTAAAAGATATTTTTTATAACATACGGCATATATTTATAACTAACAAACAAGCAGTCTAAGACAAGTAACGCCACACACACACAATATTAAACAATCATTAGAAACTTAAACATCCAGAACAATCCCATGTGATTAGCGGGACCCGAAACCCCGAAATACAGGGTAGCGCTGGTAGCGCTTAGGCTCGATCGCACACTCTGAACAGTCAATATTTTTTTCATATTAAGTACTGTACCGTTTCGTTTCTTGTATGTACTGTACCGTTTCGTGTTAGATGAAATAAATTCTTATAATATTATAATGCCTGCAAGGATGGTAATAGGGAGACAAATAGGAAAGAAGTTGGCATCCGAATTTTAATGTGTATTGTTAAAAATAATCCTAAAGTCAATCCTAATCCATCTCAAAATTGGCTATAACAGACACAGGATGTAATTTTTAAATAAATTAGATAGTTTGTCCACGAAGAATGTTAAAATTCCTCGTGGTCAAATCAGTTTGACTAAAAAGTTTGACCACGAGGAAGAAAGGGCTATTTTTAGGTTTGAGTTAAATTGTTAAATCTATTAGACAATAATGTTTGCATGCTATTTAATTGTAGCGGATTAGGGACTCTTTGTAATATTATTAAGACTATCTGTTCACCTTAATTTGAGCAAATAAAATTACTATATTATAATAACTACTTTTTTTTATGTCATACAAGTAGACAAACAAGCAAGCGGGCCACCTGATAGAAAGGGGTCACCGCCGCCTATGGACATCAGTAACACCAGGGGCGCTACCAATGCGTTGTCGACCAAGGAAGTTGGAGGAAATTATTCCATTAAACTGGTGCTGAAACGCGACTCTGTTGATAGATCAATAGTGTCACGTTTCGGTACCAGTCTCAAGCGGTGTCAAGCCGTGAAACCTGACCTAGCAGTACTGCTAACGCCAGTTTGCTTAACACTGTCATAGAACAACACAATTGGACGCATAGCGCCGCATGTTTCAGGTTTTAGTTTTCTACCCTGGCTACCTCTTTCATTTGTTAAATGAAGTGCCAGTCACAAAACAAGTGTCAGTCAAACAAGTTATCTTTGTCTAAATTTTGTTTATATGAATATCTGAGAAATATATACAGGGTTACTTGTAATTCGACGTATATCCGGAACATCAACAAAATGAACCCACCACAATGTATGGGCGAAATGTAGTGGTTCTCGAGATAATCGGGTTTTTTGGGTTTTTTGAAGTTTACCCAGAATTTATTTCTTATTGATTTTGATCCAGAATACATATTCGTATTTATTCTCACTCCATCGTTCTTATATGTCCCACACCGATATGGGATTACATCCTATATTAAATTCCATTCTACCCTTTGCCGTAGGGAGCCCACAGAGTTTTCAATGCTTACGAGAACCCTTAAATTTAACAATGTGCCGTCATATATTCGACTTAACTCCTGTTACAATGCCCGATGGGTCCCCAGACATTGTTATACAAAATTCAGAATGAATAATTATGAGTATCATTGACGACCTCCGTGGCGTAATGGTTACCATGCTAGACCGCCGCCCAGGAGGTCCCGGGTTCGAATCCCGGTCGGGTCATGATGAAAACGAACTTTTTCTGATTGGCCTCGGGTCTTGGATGTTTATCTAAATATGTATTTGTTATAAAATATAGTATCGTTGAGTTAGTATCCCATAACACAACTTTCGAACTTACTTTGGGTCTAGCTCAATCTGTGTGAATTGTCCCTATATATTTATTTATTTATTTATCCAATGTTTCGTACTCTTCATAGATGTAAAACTTTATAGATTACGCAGTTATGTATAGTTAATCTATGAAAGAGGTGACCAGGGTAGAGAACTAAGCACAAAGATTTTTATACTAATAATGAAAACATTGTTATGTAACTTTGTAATTTTTACATATTACAATATGAAATACTTTTGATAAATAGAAAATCAAATAAATCCTTTCACGCAATATTTATTTAGGAAACAGGAATCATATTTACGAACCTGCTCACCTTTTTTATGGGCTCATTGTACAAGATACCTTTAACTCCATTATACACATCATTACCTTCAACGTATATCATTATGTCATACAATTGTGGTGTTTTAAGTGCCATTAATGCCGCTAAAACTATCATTTGGCGTCCCAAACTCATTAACATGAAACGAAATAGTTCGTCCCAAATTCTATTACTAAAACTATAGTTAAAACAATTTATATATAATTATATAGGAATTTTAACTACCAAATTAATTATTGTTATATGTATGCCATAATTATAATTAATTATATACAAAAAATTGGTTAAAATTAAAAAGAACTAAAAAGTAAAATTAAAATTTTGTGACGGTTGGCGATCAGCTTCGTTCAGCCTTCTTTATTCATCGCATTTTTTAATGATTTTTTTTCCTGCGTTACACGTAATCATTGCTATCGGCTGAGTTGTGATTGTGAGCGATCTTCTTTTAAGTGTCAATGATTTTAATCATATATTTTCACATGCGAGCGTTGCTATTGGTCGATAGACCCATCTCACTCACTCAGTATCGGAAATGTGCGAGGGACATACTCAGTATCGTTTGTTAAAGAAACAGACTAGTACTTAGGGCATCTGATGGTCTATTCTCGTTACCAAAACGAGACGAGATGACGAGATTTTAATAAATCTCGTCTCAATCTCTAGTGTTATCTCACTCATTCAAAATATGACAAGAGCGGAATGACGTGTGAGTTTAAGACTAGATCGGAACTGTTTGTTTGAGAATAGACCTACTGAGCTATGTCACGGTAAAACGGTCAGACAATTTAATAGGGGTTTTTTTACTATTCATTAAAGAAAAATATTGAAAGTTTGTCATTATACTAAATTAAATTGGAACGCTCAAACTCAGTTATGAACAAACTTACATTTTGTTTTTATATTGTTTTATGTAGTTTTAACATACAACCAGGTAGGCTCTCCGATTTTTAGAAACTCCCATGGGACATTCTATTTAAAGCAGTATTTTCTATCAACAGAATTTATTCTATAAATAATTCTGCTCGGTCGGCATTTGATTATTACGTTTAGTTACTCTTGACTGACTAAACCAGATCTAACAAATTCAAAATTCAAAACTTTTATTCAGAGAATAGGTTTTCACAAACACGTTCTCTTGTCAGAGTATACAGTAATAAATGATTTGTATAAATTAATCTACTCTATAAACTACTACCATTTCGGAAACAAAGCAAAATGACCACTGGTAAAAAGAAATAGCGAAAGAAAACCAGTTACGGCCTTTTATGTCATTTAAAAATATATCGTACTTTTATTTTTTCTTTTCTTTTTCAACATAAAATTTAAAACTAGGTACATACATACAACATTACGTACGCGGAATGTCAATAAATAGTGCCATTAATTTGTCTCAACTTAAAATTAAATCTAAAATATAAAATGCTAAATCGGTGTTAAAGATAGTAGCAGACCGCCCGCAAGGCAGCAACTGAATACTAAACTAAATGTTAGTAAAATATAAAGTTTCAAGAGCTTGAATTAGGATTCGTAATTAATTTTTGATTAAAATTACACGATTTAAATGACAAATTATTATTAAAAGATTGCTGTCAGCAATAAGGCCCCCTTGTTTTAAATACACCAGCCGCAAGTCATCTGTTTATACCCACTATATATTTTAGTCAGTGTATTGCAAAATAAAGCATATTATTCAATCTATCTAAAACCGCGCTAAAAAAAAAAATTTTATTGAAGAGCAAGCTAGCTTAATGGCGCTTAACTGTGTTATTAGGAATAGAAACCAGTAACATTATACACTAACTGTATTAAAATTTAACTGCAAAAGATATAGACTAACCAATTTAGCCCTAAAACTTTTTAAACTGTGCAAAGGAAGGGTTTATTGGGGAGTTTTATCGAGTTATTTTTAATTAACAAGAGTTAAGAAACACCCCTGTTATAGCAATCGAGCCTAATCTTACATAAATGAAGTTCTAAAAAGTTTTACAAGTACTCATTAATTAATATTAATTTTTTTTTATGACCTAACGCGGGCAAACAAGGCAGCCACACGGTGTGTTACCGCCGCCTATAAACGTCACTAATACTAGAGGCACTGCCAATATGTTGTCTGCTACAGGGAAGGAAATCGATCATCGATCATACCAACCCATCATCATCCCACTGTTGGGATACGGGTCTCCCTTCAATCAAAGGTGATTAGAGCGTACTCTGCCACGCTGCTTCAATGCGGATTGGCAGAGGCCGGTGTTTTCAAGCCTCTCGAAGGGCACCGACTTGGCTTAAAGACTGTCATCCATCGACAACAACCGGGACCGACGGCTTAACGTGCCCTCCGAAGCACGGAGAAGCTCAAGATAACGAAACCCATCCAAATGCTGGGTAGGTCGACGTCGCTTAACTTGCGTGTTCATATTAGAGTGCGACACACAGCGACACCATCGAGCTCCTCGTAAGGAAATAGGGAGATAATTTTAATTGTGTTAAAAAAACGAACAAAAAACGATAAAAAAATGTTCGGTGGATCCTTTTAAATCAATTTCATACTTTATTGATTCTCTTATAAACTAACCTAATTAATTACAAATATTTAAGGCTTAGGTATAATATAAATATGTTGCTTATAAGAGACTGGTGCCCGTGGTATGCTGTGTTACAGGCCACCAGGCTCCCATCCCACTTACAGTAGGTACATACCATGATACCTACAAGTTAACAGATTTACTAATTGTTGTCATTAATATTATTTATATGTTTTGTTTAATTTTATTTTTTTATTTATATACTAACAACAATACAGACAATCAACCTGTTACATAACACTACAATGTTATTGTATACGTTAAATATGTGCGGTTGTTTAAAGTACGTACGAAAATACGAGCCTTTATTTTATTTTCGGTAGTATATTTTATGTATCAATTTTCTAGCAAAAGTTATCCTGTTTCCTAACCCGCATTGGATTCGGTTATATCTAACCAATTTCATATATTTTATATACTGATTTTGACGTGAAGCCCAGAACTCCGCAACTCAACGGTAAAGCTAGACCTTTCTCAAGTTACAAACGTTTCTTGGAAATCTACGGTTTTCCTAAAGATATTTTCTATCGACTATACAATAAACAAAATAGTTACGGCATAAAGTTAAGGCTTTGTCATGTTTGCTCTATATAATTGGTTATTTTCCTGATATTCGATTTGGAATATTCTTCTCTAAGTCAAGTCAAGCTTTATTTTTCTGTGTAAACATTAAACACTTAAAATCCGTTCAGTAACTACGAAAATGTGAGCGTACAAACAGACAGAAAGACAATTATTGCTTAAAAAATCGATATCCATTTTTGCCAAATATGTTCAACTAGCTGTTACCCGCGGCTCCGTCCGCGTGGTCAAGGGAAAATAACAATATTTTTTCCCATGGAAATCTCTTTATCCCGTGGGAAAAAAAGTAGCCTATGTCACTCTCCAGACCTTAAACAATCCCCAATAAAAAAATCATATCAAACCGTTCATTACTTTCGACGTGAAGGGACTACACTTTCACAATTTATAATATTAGTATGGATGTACAGACATACCGGGGTCTACAAAAATAATAAAATAAATAAATATATAGGGACAATTCATACAGATTGAGCTAGCCCCAAAGTAAGTTCGAAACTTGTGTTATGGGACACTAACTCAACGATAAACATTCAAGACCCGAGGCCAATCAGAAAAAGTTCGTTTTTCATCATGACCCGACCGGGGATCGAACCCGGGACCTCCTGGGTGGCGGTCTGGCGTGGTAACCATTACGCCACGGAGGTCGTCAAACGTCTACAGTTTTTTAATGGTTAAGATTTCAAGGAAATACTTTTGCAATTAGTATTCAGACAGTCGTATTCATATTCTACTAGTAATTCGACTGAAGTTTTTTAAATTTCAAAAATTTGTACAAAAAAATAAAATCTGTTTTTATTTATACCACATAAATATTAGCAGTGTGTAAATGTTGTCGACTCACCACAAATATTCTTATAAACTCTTATCCACACAAAATACGTAAACTAGGCCTCGTAAACTTTTGTTTTGCAGCATCATACGTTAACTCCAAAACATAATGCGATAACAGCAAAATTTGGATGCAGGCCCAACTCAGCAAAACGAGCCGAACTGATCTCAATATGACATCAACACACAATCATCCCGCAGTATCCCTATTTTTATACCACAAAGGTGGCAAACAAGCATACGGTCGGCCTGATAGTAAGCCGTCACCGTAGCCTATAGATGCTCGCAATACCGGGGGCATCACTCACGTTTGTTGCCAACCTTCTCAACCCCCCCAAGTGGAGCTCTAAAGACCTTACTCAACGTAGGAACACAGAATGGCCGAGACCAATGCTATTTGGCTACTATCTTCTGTAAGGCGGAGGTCCTTTCCCAGAAGGGCTGCTCCGATTTGAGCGCATTATCCGCTGTGCCCTAACTCTCTTAGAATTACATCAGGATTACGTGTTCATCGGGTCTCCCTTCAATCGAAGCCGATTAGAGCTTACTCACGCCGCCCCAATGCATATTGGCAGAGGCCAGTATTTCAAGCCACCTGCCACCGTCTTTACGACTGTCATCCATCAACAACAGCCGGCAATGACGGTTTAACGTGCCCTCCGAAGCACGGAAAAGCTGGAGATAATGAAACCTATCAAAACATTGGCTAGGATCGACGAAGCCTAACTTGCGTATTTGTTATAAAGTGCAACACACAGCGAAGCCATCGAGCTTCTGAAACTCTGACCTCAAAAATGACCTCTTTGAACCTGACTGAACCAGAGTAACTTAATATTCAACGGGCTTTATTCGAAGATTCAACGCCACTTTCTATTTTAATGAGATTCATTACGAACATTTCAATGTTTTATAATTGGATGTTGCGCAAAATGCAACCAATGTTTAAACACAAAATATTATTATGTTTACTTTATTTATGCGAACAATAACTTAATATTGTTTTAATTAGAATTAAATATATTTTCTTATACCACAAAGGTGGCAAACAAGCATACGGCCCGCCTGTTGGTAAGCATCACCGTAGCCTATAGACGCTTGCAATACCGGGGGTATCACCCACGCGTCGCAAATAAATATTCTTGGACGAATCACACAATGCCATTCTAGTCCCAAGTTCCCAACTCTGTGGCAAAGCTCTATAAGTACAGTCAACGAATGAAAGGGTTGACCAGGGCCTTAATATGATTAAAGATTTCTAAATAGGTATATTGCGTGAAGGGATTTATGTAGTAGAAAATATTATAGAAAATTTCCTCTAGAACGTGTAGATACAATAAATGCAGGAGTTAAACTACAACTAATGGCACAGATACATTACAGACTAAATGACACCAAGAGATTTATTCCCATGAGAATAGAATTGATGGGACTGCACGTGTAATACCAAAGATCAAAATAATTTTGTTAAACGACATTTTAATTAAGAAATAATTACACCCAAACGACAAACTCGGTTTTCAATTATATTTCAAAATAATCCAATTAATGTTCGGAATAATTCGACCGACACTCGATATAACAAATTTAATATAATATTATGATTATTCGAATAAATCAAAATTGAATCTGAGAAGTAGTTTAAATTCATCATATCATAACCCATAATCACCCCACTGCAGGGATACAGGTATCCCTTCAATCGAAGGGGACTAGAGCGTACTCTGCCACGCTGCTCCAATGCGGATTGGCAGAGGCCGGTGTTCGGTGTTTTCAAGCCGCCCGAAGGCCACCAACCTGGCTTAACGACTGCCATCTACCGATAACAGCCGGGACCGACGGCTTAACGTGCCCTCCGAAGCACGGAGAACCTCGAGATAACGAAACCCATCCAAACGCTGGCTGGGGTCGACGTCGCTTGACTTGCGTGTTCATATTAGAGTGCGATATACAACGACGCCATCGAGCTCCTCGTAGTTTAAATTAATAAATCAAATCAAATCATTTTTATTCAAATAGGCATATTACAAGCACTTTCGAATCGTCACATTTTAAATGTGTTATGGTGTGTAATGGGATAAATGAATTAATATGAAGTATTAATTCATTTATCTCTTATAACTTTCTTTTATTGTATAAATATTTTTGATTTTGTCATCATCGTCATCATCATTCTGCACAGCGGATAATCCGCTCAAATCGGAGCAACCCGTCTGGGGAAGGACCTCCACCTTACAGAAGATCGTAGCCAAATAGCATTGGTATCGGCCATGTTGTGTTCCTACGGTGATTAAGGTCTCCAGAGCTCCACTTGGGGGGGTTGGGAGGGTTGGCAACGCGTGAGTGAAACCCCTGGTATTGCTTACGTCTAAAGGCTACGGTGACGGCTTACCATCAGGCCGACCGTATGCTTGTTTGCCACCTGTGTGGTATAAAAAAAAATCATCTCAGCCACAAGAAGTCCACTGCTGGACATAGGCCTCACCCAAACGTCTCCAGTGCGATCTCCTGGCAGCGGCCTGCATCCAACAGCTTCCTGCGACTTTCCTTAGGTCTTCTGACCACCTTGTAGGCGGTCAGACGACACTTTATGTGAACCTGTACATATTTTTTTATATTTTTAATATAAAAATATTGATTTGATTATAGCATATCGTTATGAAACTTTGTAATTACATACTATTGATAAATTAAAATTCGAGTTCTTCGCGCCATATTTAGAAAACATCCACAACACTATGCTGAGAGGAGGCCTCTTTGACGTAGGAACGTAGGTATCACTTTAGTTGTAAGGTTAATGTAATGTGAACCCTGTTAAAATTTGTGTATTAGGTACGTCAAATAAACCATTTTTTTTCTTTCTTTCTTTTAAAAACTTGAATCTTTACGTACATGCTCACCTCATGTACAGTCAGGAGATGGTCTGGAGCACGTTGAGTTTTACACTTGCAGTACAATTTTGGCTCTTATGACATAGAACTTAAGAATTATACAAAGTCCTATAAGTAAAAGTCGACCTGCTCTTGACTGTACATCATTTTATGAAATTCAAAAACGATACTTTATTTTGCAATAGAGTTGTTAAGATGTGACAATTTATCTGATAGGTTTTTTTTATGCCACAAAGTTGGCAAACAAGCATGCGGCACGCCTGATGGTAAGCATCACCGTAGCCTATTAGACGCTTGCAATACCGGGGGTATCACACACGCGTTGACAACCCTACCCTAGCTTAACTAGAACTTATCAGAAACTAGTGAAAATTAAACTAAGACATGAAAGAGAAAATCACACCTCTCCCTCTGCCTTCATATACAGGCTGTTCGTAACAGAAGGCAGCAATCACCATTGTACGTAATGACTCGGAACACATTATTTTTATCGATATTCCTGACGGTTATTACGGAAAACGGTCACATCCTAGTTTTTGTCCGGAGAAAATCTCTCTTCACTGGCAGATAGATAAATAATAGATAGATAATATGTTTATTTGCATGTAACACACATTTAATATACAATGTTTGTATCCACTGTTGGCAATTGTCTAAATTATCAGGTACTCCTTTGTATTTGATACATTGTATTACTTTTATAAAAAAGATTTTGTCATTCTAAAAAAAAATGCTTCATAAAACTCTTTTATATGTTTTTAAATTTTAATTTTCATCGTTATGAGATTTTGTTATTACCATGGTCAAATATGAATACTGTTTATAAAATAAAAGTTCTAGTAAATCCCTTGATTCAATGTTAAGAGAGGTAGGGCACAGCGGATAATCCGCTCAAATCGGAGCAGTCCGTCTAGGGAAGGACCTCCACCTTACAGAAGATCATAGCCAAATAGCATTGGTCTCGGCCATGTTGTGTTCCTACGGTGAGTAAAGTCTCCAGAGCTCCAGTTGAGGGGGGGGGTTGGCAACGCGTGAGTGATACGCCCGGTATTGCAAGCGCCACCTTTGTGGTATTAAAAAAAATTCATTGGCCGAGTCAGTATAGCGATACTATCGACAGTATCGCTATACTGACTCGTCGACCATCTATCTATCTTCAGACGACGACCAACGTGGCGTAATGATTACTCCTGGGTTCGATTCCCGGTCGGGTCATGATGGAAAACTAACTTTTTCTGATTGGAATGGGTGTTGGATGTTTATCTAAATACGTATTTATTATAAAATTACTAGCTTTACCCCCGCGGCTTCGCTCGCGTTAATTTTGTGACATAGATCTCGACAACAAAACAACCCATAGCGCGACTTGTGGCGCCATCTGTTGGCCGATACAGCGCCCTCTATAGTAGAAAAAATATTTTTCCATTGGAATGACATACTTTCACGGGATAAAAAGTATGCCTATGTTGGCCTCTGTATACCCCTAATAATATGTATGCAAATTTTCATAATGATCGGCTGCTTAGACAAACAAACAAACAAACTCACTTTCTCATTAATAATATTAGTAAGGATAAGGATAAGAAAGGATAGTATCGTTGAGTTAGTATCCCACACAAGTCTCGAACTTACTTTGGGGCTAGCTCAATCTGTGTGATTTGTCCCTGTATATTTATTTATCTATACTCCTTGCCATCTCAAGAATATTGGTTGAAAAGTGGTTACAACGAATTTTTTGTTGGTCACAATTGCAGAATCACTCGATTTTTATAGATGAAATTTAGGTTAGTTAACAAAGTTTTATGTATCTTCCAAATATAATATACTTAGTAATAAAAAAGTCTCCCGAAAAAGATGATAAATATGAAAAAGATGGTTTGGACGACATACTGAAAAGGAAGCATAAGCCTTAAGACTAAATAAACTTTGGAAGCCTTCAAACTGTTGCCAACTAAAAAATGATACTCGTCTTAAACACACCAGAAAAGTTTTAGGGTGCTCTGTCATTTTATACAAAAGAAAAGTTGCCAAGTTCAGGGAAAATGTTTTTTAACGCTGCAAAATCCGTGCCTCTATTAAAAGCAGCGTTACACGTCATTTAGTCGCTTTATAACAATTAATCGTGTGACTACACACCACGGTTGCGTTATACCTTGTTATTAAAAGGTACTTCCTTCCCTGGCCTATTCGTTGCGATTTTGTGAGGGGTAATAAGAACAAAATGTGCTATAATACGAGACAAGCCCGCCACACATTCCCACCGCTGCAGTGCTGCTGTCTCCTGTATAGCCAGGATCAACAATGACGACTTCAGATTGACATTAAGCAATGAAGTTTGTTGATCGGGGTAACAATACAGGTAACTTGGAACTCACAACGAATCTGTGAAATGGTTCAGCACTCATAAGAGGTGCCTCTCATGCCAGAGTTATGATGCGTCGTGTTGTTTCAGAAGAATATCGGTTTCATACAACCGCATGACACTATACACTACGTCATCACGCGTCACAATACACGATACTAAATGTAAAATTATAGCTACATGAAACGATATTCTTCTGTCGCAAAACGACACTGTACCTAAGTTATTTAGTTATACGAGTATAGAACATATTATTATTTAATGTAAATAATCTTTTGGTTGTTTGACTGAGAAGCTTGAGTTACACTTTCAAGGGACCGTATTATTTGAAATTACCTTGATACTTTACCATTCTAGAGAAACAGACAGACAGCTAGACAGATGGACTGACAGCAAAGTGATTTTATTCGTTCACCCTCTTATTAATAAACAACAACAAGGCTGCCTTGTTGCATACGCACTAGTTTGTAAGACTGTTTTGTATGTACTTTTTCCTGACTGTGTAATGCAAATAAAGAGTATTCTACCTATCTATCTATAGTCCTGCCTGACCCTCTTATTAATAAACAAAGATTAGCCTTAGTGATCTGTTTCGGACTGCCAGTGATGTGTATCCCAGGAATACAAGATGCTCTGACAGACTTGTGCTAGATTTTTCCCCAAAAACAACACTGTGCCAAAAGAGTTGTTATTGTGTATGTGTGTCAAAATTTATAATAAAATTCCACAAAAAAATAAAACGGGCTTAATTGCGCCAATGACTAAGCTCCTACGGCCATGGTTGATCAGCCAATGCTTCTATAGTCTTCAGGAGTATTACAACCATAAGTTTGCATGCTAACATTGTTAACAAAAGAGTGAACCAATAATTATATTTATTTTGAGACCTTTTATAACCTATTTTCTGCAAATAAACGCTTTGAGTTTGAGTTTGAGTTTGAGCCAAGGTTTAACTTAAACCTGTTTTGTCACTGTCACACAAGGAAAATTAAATGTAGTTAGAAAGTGACAAAACAAGTTAGTTACCTTGGCTAATCTTTGTTAGAGTTTAGGCAGAACTATAGATAGATTGATAGAATACTCTTTATTTGCATTACACAGTCATGAAGAAGTACAAAAAACAATCTTACAAACTAGTGTATAAGCAACAAGGCGGCCTTATTACTAAAAAGCAATCTTTTCAAGGCAACCTTACGGCACAGAATAAATAATAGTACTACGTACGGCAACTAATTTCTGTATAGAGTGGGCAGGGCTAGCAAGCAAGACAAGAAAATAATTCATGTTTGCGAGAAATTGAGAACAATATTATGTAAGTTTGCCATTTTAAAATATAAAGTACCATTTCAAGTTCTTCTGAACTTATACCACGCCCTCGCAGAATCCATAATCTCTTACGGGATCTCGAGCTATGGTAGAACTTTTAAAACATATTTGGAAAAAATTTATAATTTGCAATTAAGAATCCTAAAACTAATAATACCCAATAAAATAAAAAGCAAACTGTCGAAAGATGAAAACCTTATAGGTATATTTAAATATTGTAAAATATTGCCAGTGCAATTCAAATATAAAATGTTGATGCTCTCGGAGCAATTCCAAAATAAGTCACTACAAATTAAACCTAATCATAGTGTTGTTACAAGAAAAGTCACACAAGGAAATCTGAACGTACCTAGAATTAATAATTATTATGGAAAACGTACAAACCGATATTTGGTGCCGGCACTTATGAACGAATTACCAGTTAACATAATATCAGGCATTGATAATGATAATTATATTCGTATTTTAAAAAAATACTTCACAGAACTGCTACAACACAACAATTAAATTATATTCGTTCATTTGTATTGCTGCGGATAGGATTGTGCTTCATGTTGCATAACACTGTTCGCGCCAACCGGTTTGATGTTCTTTGCTCGAGCTGGACGCCTGCTCAGTGCCCATAGTATAGTATAATAATGCTTATGTAGGTAGTTTTAAATTAAATTTTTAGAAATAAAATATTGTATTTTAGGCCATGAAATAATAATAAGAAGAATCATAAAAATTAGGTTTAAGGTTTAAGTAAAGCGCCAAAAAATATTAGATTTGGTATTGTTTAGTAATTTAGATAAGTAGCGTTTATAATATTGTTTGTAGACGACACTCAAGTATCCGGACAAACCGAATCACTGGTTTTTGTGATACTTTAAATATCTGTTAATTTTGTTTAATGTATTTTTAGTAAATAAAAAATAAATAAAAAAATATTAAACAAGAAAATGATAGATACTTAGGACATCATCGAAATATTGAAACAAAATTATTAAATAACTTTAAATATTATATCACTACACTATAATGTATTATATAAATATTCAAATTCATCCTTCTATAAATACATAATAATACCATAATCAGTCAGTCAGGGTTTTTTTTACACGCGATTTTAACTCCCAAGGTTAACTTTCGGAATTAAAATGTTTACACTATTAACATAGTCTACACTGAATATATGAAAGAGGGTACTTGTCATATATCGTACCTTTCTAGCGAATGTCCACTTTTTCCGTAGATATTTTCTTTATCTTTTCGCAGCATAAAATGAAGTCTCTTTCGTTGTCTGTGCGCTTAAATCTTTTAAACTCTCAATAGATTTTAATGCAGGTTACAGCAATAGAATACAACTACTTTCACGAAAATAGTTATAAAATAAACACATAGATATCAATATAACTTTACACTTGATAATAAGCTGTTTAAAATATGCTATTTTATTTTTTCATAAAAGCGACAACAATAGGACTCTCACGAATCTGCGATATGTCGTATAATCTGCGACTCTTTTGTGCGATAAGGGAGAAAGTTTTTTACACTCGCAAAACCTTTGAATGCTTAGATTTCAGTGCACGATTCTAGAAAATTCCAGTAAGATAAAAACTTGTTACAACTTACCGCACTCGTATCGGTTCAGTTAAGTGGTAGGTTACTTAAACGACGCTGTGAACTTAACTCGTTCCATTCGGTTCCTAACTAAACGTTAACTTTTATTTACGTTGAAAGATTCTGGTGGATGCTGGTTTAAGTTGACCGTTCGAAGGCGTATATAATACGTAATTCTAATCTATATACATTTGTCAGGTCGAATAGCTAACAATGTTTTTAATTTAGAACTATTAGCTATAATTTTTTTTTATGACAGAGGAGAATAAAATATAAGCTATCGGATCACCTGATGGTAAGCAATCACATGGACATTCGTGACTACAAAATCTTGGATGCGTCCACCTATGAAGGAATGAAGAAAGAAGAACGGAAGAAAAAAAGAGAAAAAGGGAGTATGAAGCAGGAGGGATATCAGACTTCCGCCTCTCTCACTCATCGTATGAAACATAATTATCACCCGCCCCGCGGACGTGGGGACGCGCCCGCAAGTGTGGGTGTTGTTTTTGAACACAATTTTTCGCCACCTACCTGTTATTAATATTTATTTATTTTTCATTTTTATTTCTCTACCCTAAAGTCGTCTGGAAGAGATTACTTTAGCGATAAGACCGCCTGTTGTACTTCACCTACCTCTTTGTACTTTTAATTTGTATTATTACCGCTATTTCACGTCGATATTCCACGAGAGGGTGGTACTGCCCTGGTCGAGCTAGCCCATTTACGAGCCACTAATTCATAGCAATGGCTAGGCTTTACCACTCTAATGATTCGATTCAAAGATTATTTTAGTTTATAAGCCTTAAAAATACTATTATTAATAATACATTTTGTCCCCAGGTAATGTTTTCGTGATAGCCGCCATTATAATAGAGAGGAACCTACAGAACGTTGCAAACTATTTGGTGGCGTCGCTGGCGGTTGCTGATCTGATGGTTGCCTGTCTCGTGATGCCACTGGGCGCTGTTTATGAGGTAACGTTACAAACAAGATATTTGGAAAATATTTAAACAAAAAGGAGGTGATACAATTCCCTTAGTAGATAAACTCACAATAAGAGGGCCAACCATGAGGAAGGAAGGAAAATCCGAACCTTATTCTAACTAGTAATGTCATATTTGACAGGACTACGTGTTTCGTTGTTCTGGATGTACATTTTCATAGTAGACCCGGAGATTTTAAACCTTTATGAGTAAAATAAAATGGGTTAGCCACCCGATAGAGAGATAGTGATAGTTTAGAATAGTATTTATAAATATCCTCTAAAATCTGGAATACAATTTTGTAGCGCCGGAGCCCCCGGTATTGCAAGCGACTATATGCTACGGTGATGCTTACCATCAGGCGGGTCGTATGCTTGTTTGCCATTGTGGCATAAAAAAAAACTTTTTGACGTCCCGGGAGAGACGTCCAGCTGTCTTGGAACTCATAAATAAATAAATAATAAATAAATATATAGGGACAATTCATACAGATTGAGCTAGCCCCAAAGTAAGTTCGAAACTTGTGTTATGGGATACTAACTCAACGATATTATATTTTTATAACAAATACATATTATATAGATAAACATCCAAGACCCGAGGCCAATCAGAAAAAGTTCATTTTTCATCATGACCCGACCGGGGATCGAACCCGGGACCTCCTGGGTGGCGGTCTGGCGTGGTAACCATTACGCCACGGAGGTCGTCACTAACGAATTTAATCAGAAAGAAATTAGTTGGAGTAGGAAGTATTGAAAGGGCTAGCGAAACCCTCGCAATTTCGTTTGCGTATATCCCCGCTTTCCTATGAACCTTTACATTTTATGCACAGCAGCGCCATCTGCTTTATAAGGCGCCATTGACTATCAGACTTTAGATCGAATCCTTCGAAAATCGCGTACTTTTCAGGATAAAAAGTACCCTATGTGTTAATCCAAGGTATCAGGTATCTGCATACCAATATCATAAAAATTTACAGCCATTTGAGCGTGAAAAAATCACAAACATCTCACCAACTTTCGCTTTTATAATATTAGTAGAAGGAGGATTAGATGGAATAGGAAGTATTGAAAGGATGGATTTAGACACAGAATAGTGTGTATTGTCATAGATGTTTATTACAATCTAGAACAATACTCAATTCCCTCGTGGTACACCGCGGTATACCGTCAATAGGCCATAAAGTTTTCAACGAACACAGAATTTATTAAATTTAAGAGATGGAATAAAACATCCGCCTTATATAACGAACTCTATTCCCATAACAATAAAACCCACAATGCTATGGCATTAACGAAATTTGAATCACATTTAAAATTAAGTCCCCGAAATATATTATTCATGGCAAACATTGTTTTTCATTTCCATCCAATGATGTTATATTAATCAAAGTTTAGATGGGTTACAAGCGGGCCAGGCTTATTTTTAAACTTACTAAATAGCCCTGTCAAATTAAGCCGGATTTAGGGGAAAATTTGTGGAATTTTCCAAATTCGCACAGAGAACGAGCAAGATTCGAGCTCCGTCGTGCTTCGGAGTGCAGGTAACAGTCGTCAAATCAGTGACCGACACCAGTTAACCCGCAGTAGACACTAATTTCGAGAAGCACACGAAAAGAAGAAATCAATCAATCTACATCTTTTTACATAACATCATTGTTTCCAAACCAAGTTTCATACAGTAAGTTACAAAATACATTTTCGAATTGCCGCGCCTGTGCGCGTGAATATATGATGGCGTTTTAAAAAAAGGACACCTGCCCATCAAACCCCGCACTACGCAGTTTCGACAATTTTATTTTTAAAATGGGCACGGAATAGTCGAAAACTGTTACTGGCATTGTGTAGTGTAAAATATGCGGCTACACGTATAAATGCTTTTGTCGAAATGTTTTTTTAGTACTTTTGCTCGTTTCCTTATTTATTATTCTTATAAAAACAACGGCATTCGATTAATTACAGCAATTTTGCGATTACATAAAAAACTATAATCACACTAATATTATAAATGAGTGAGTGAGTTTGTTTTTTTGTTATTCCTTCACGGCTTGACTAATTACCCGATCATTATAAAAATTTGTGTACATATTGTCAGAGGTACAGAGACCAACAGAAATAAAAAAATATACGCATAAAACAAACTTCAATGCTTGCTTATTGACAATCTGTGATCACCATTGTTAACCCTGACAATAGAGCAAACACATTACAAAAGTATCATATTCATGCAACAATTTCTCTCGCAGATAGCACTTACAAGCAAGTAATGAAACGGACCCTAAAAAGCCAGTTTCTGAAACGTATTTTCATATTTATTTCTTCTTCAATTTAACAGTGACAGCCACAATATAATGTATCATTAACTTTTTTTAAATACTTTAGAGAAATTTACCGTAAGGCATCAAAACAAGAAATAAATGCCCGTCATATTTTATTCTAAAACTCGATCCTTGGACTTCTGCGTAACATCAGTCGAGTTGAAGTTATTTCTCCTTGGCTGGCCAAAATAAAAAAGTAAAACTTTTGTTTTCATGCAATGAGTTTGTAACAACCTTCCGCAAATAAGTCGGAACAAACTTCTCGCCGTTAGTTCAACACAAAAGTTACAATGAACAGAACAGTACATCAAAAACTCTTACATTTTTAAAGTCTTCCGTCAAATAAGACGCTGGTTCATATCCGGCTCAAAGGACCAATCTGTGTGTTACTGCTAACTGTGCTCAAAGGACTGTATATTTTTTCGCATTTTATTCGACTACGATGGAATGACTTCTTCTTCTTGCCCTATTTAATCAGGATTCAAGCAAATCTGTCTAGCCATTTTTGGTTTGAAAGAGTAACAAAATCACAAACAATGCGCTTCTATTTTTAACATGATTTGTTTATTATTTTACGTTCTTCCGTCCTCTTCTTCTTTTCGCAATTGAAGGTCAGTGTTTTCAAGTGAGGTCGACTTGACTTAACTACTGTTATTCATTGGCAACAATAGAGAGCGACAACTAAACGTCAAGGCGCTCAACATTTTTTACATCCATCCATGTTATAGGCTTGGGTTACCGTTGTTTAACTTAAGTGATCGTTCCGCTTTGACACCCACGATGAGGCCAACGAGCTACTCTTTGAGCGAATTTTTTTTTTTAAAATCAAAACAGTAAATAAAAGTACTTTAAAATACTTATACTTTGACACTTTTTCCCTTATAATATTTATTATATTCAGCGTCATAACTGTTTTTATTTAAATGTAAATGGTTGCAATGCTCCCAAGCGGATACATTGTCCATCATTTCATTGGACGCGCGTCATTACCTCATTTCGCATTCGGACGCGCTTAAACATTCATAAAAGGTAACCAGCAGATTTTAACAAAAGATCTGTGTATCCGTTTTGTAACACGTAAATTGAGGTTTCATGGTACACTCGTAAAAATATTATGCCGGTGGCAAACAAGCATATGGCCCACCTGATGGTAAGTGGTCACCACAGCCTATGGACACCTGTAACACCTGGGGTATCACTCGCGCCTAGCCGACCCTTAGAAAACTTTTCCACTCATAATAATACTAGTCATGACAAAATGAGAACCACAAATTTTAAGTGTCTGAAAAAAAGATAAAATTTGGTGAATACTTTTGAATCAATTACCTGTAAACATAAACATTACAATGTTAAATAAAAGTTGTTGTTTGTAGTAGGTATGAAATTACTTACTAGTGGCCCTTATGTTGTTTTTGATCGACTAGGGAAATAATCTTGCGTTTTGTTCGGTGAGTGAGCGTAACTCATTTCCTTTTTTTTTTTACCAATTTTCTCTTCAATTTAGCAGGTAACGCAATGATAGCACTTCTGGTAACTGATGTCCAGAAGTAGCGGTCATCAGGAGGCCCGCTTTCTTGTTTGCGTGTTAAAAAAATCGAATCTCCAAACCTCCATTATTAATTTTATGCTAAATCTTCATGTGAAATAAGAATGCGAACAGTGAAAATGGTTCCAAGGGATGGTGTATGCATTTTCCTGAATAAAAAAAATAAAAAAAAATTCTCTCCGTAAAAACCAACCTCGTACTTCAAGGACTAATCTTAAATAAAATATTTTAAAGTCGGAACAAACAGAATGTTCACTACATAGCAATATTTTTTTAAAGAATCTTCTTTAAAAGACACTAGATGGCGTGGTCGTCAAGTTAAAACGCGCTATGGTTGTGTTTTCGCCCCAGTATTTGAGTACTGATATTGAAATCATAATGCCATGATCCCTGTGGAAAGCCGTCGGTCACCGTCACCTATGGATTTAGAAAACGATTTTTTAGTAATTTTTTGGAAATAGCTCAAAAGGCGACAAGCTTTTTTGCAGCTATTTAAATACGGACAGACACGCTCATAAATAAGCATGCTAATGAGCGTGCTTAAAACTAGCATGCTTAGCAACTGTTCACATTTGCTATCAAATTAAGCAAGCTAGTTTTGAAATAAGCGTGCTCAAAGCAAACAATTGAACACACTTGCTAATAAAGAGCAGGCAGGCTCTTGGTCAAAACGGATGCACATTTAATTTTAGTTTTAATGATTTTTATTATTGTCAAATTTGGGTCGTTCATGACCTATATTAAAGCTTCATAAGCGTTATTTCGAGCAATATTATTTTTATACAAAGGAAGGTGACCGTATGTTCCACAGACATTCGTAACTTCGATAATAAGCCACGAAAAGTAAAGTTCTATCGTCTTCCAAACGCGACATTTCGAAGGCGTTCTGTAGCAGAATGACGCCACTAAGCATGCTCAAAGCATACTCGTTCAGACGTGCTCAAAGCGCACCACAGGAAGCATGCTTAAAAATTAAACGACGTTTGATTTTTGAGCTTGCTCGAAAAAGGCATGCTCATTACTAGCAAGGTATGAACACACATGGCATGCTTACGTGCTAGTAATGAGCCTGTCTGTCAGTACCTGTCAATTTATGATTATGACTATATATATACACTATATATAACAAAGTTACTATAGTAGTCAGATGTCCGGGACATACTCAATACTTGTATGTTAAAAAAAACAAGAATTGACTTGCACATTTCCGATATTGACAGAGTGGGGTCATTGAATCAACCAATAGCTCGCAATCGAATCGAAACCAATAACAATAATTACGTAGACCAAATAGCAACGCAGTAAAATTTTTTGGCAATCCCTGTAGACAAGCTGTCCGGTACTGAGATTTTGCGGCATTGCGATGGTGCACATGCACACCACCAACCTTCAGTCAGTCGCGAGCAAGCGACTGACTGAAGGGTGGTGAAAATCTCAATACCGGAAAGCTTGTCTATACTTTTATGAAATGAAATGAAATCGTTTATTTCAGAAATTAGACCTTCACAGGCACTTTTTCTTGTCTGTAAACTTGTTTAAATAAAGAAAATAAACTACGTTATATACTACCACCATTTTGGACAAAAGCAAAATGGCAACTGGTAAAAAGAAATGGCGAAAGAAAACCGGTTACGGCCTTTTTTGTCATTTTGTACTTTTTTTTTTCCTTTTTTTTTCCACTCATTAGTTACAATGTAGGTATAAGTACATTAAAATTTATAAGAAGAATACGCGGAATGTTATACAATGGTGTGGAATGAACTATGTCGATGGTAATCCCACTAATATTATAAAGGCGACTGTTTGTGTGTATGTTTGTTACTTCTTCACGCTCAAATGACTGGGTAAATTTTTATGATATTTGGTATGTAGGTAGCTGATATCTTGGATTAACACATAGGGTATTTTTTATCCCGAAAAGTACGCGATTCTCGTAGGATTTGGTCAAAAATCTGATATAGATGGCGCTACTGTGCATAAAATTAAACGCAGGTAACACCGCTAGTACTACATAATTCTCCAAGTCCAAAAGTAATCTAAGCTTAACCTAAGGAGGTCTGGTCCCCCATAACATAAGGATGTTATGGGGTACCAGACACCAGATATTATTGTTTATTTATACTTATAATGTTTAGAAAACACTCAGACTCGATAAAAAACACAAATGTCATCACATAAATGTTTCCACCGAGCTGGAATCGAACCCGTCGCGCCCTCTAGTACCGAAAGTAGGATCACTACCAACGCACCACCGGGCTGTTGTGGTTATTAACTATTTTATTAATTTTTTTAACATTGTCTCCAGGTCAGCCAGGGTTGGATACTGGGGCCGGAACTCTGTGATATGTGGACTTCCAGCGACGTTCTTTGTAGCTCCGCTTCTATCCTTCACCTCGTCGCTATTGCCACTGATAGGTAAGTCTTCAAGCTTTTTCTTCTGCATCTAAACTCTGTCTACCCTTTCGGGGAATATAGATTTAAACAACACCAGGGTTTCAATAACCCTTGTTAATTTAACCTAAGGCTTAGATACAAGCTATTGTCATCTAAACACATTATTTCTCCTTCAGGTATTGGGCTGTGACAGATGTCGACTATATCCATATACGTAATGAAAAGAGAATCTTCACAATGATTGTCCTCGTGTGGGGGGCAGCACTAGTAGTTTCTCTTGCCCCACAATTGGGTTGGAAAGACCCCGACTATTTAATGAGAATCACGCAGCAACAGAAGTGCCTCGTCAGTCAAGATCTCGCGTACCAAATATTTGCGACTATGTCCACGTTCTATGTCCCTCTGACTGTGATCCTTATCCTCTACTGGAAAATATTTCAAACTGCCAGAAGACGCATTAGAAGGAGAAGGGAACCTCCACCTCGTCCCACATCGGCTGATGGAGCACCACTTTCAGGTAGGCCGGTGCAATCGGCCAGAGATAGAAGGTTTGTCAAGAAAAGATTCTTGAATTTAAAGAAATGCAACCAACGGACCAGAACCGAGACTCTGGCTGCTGCGTTGCTACTGACTGAAGGACAGAGTACTTCCACAGTGGACACATTGGACGAGGAGCCTCGCACAACAGCGTTCACTATCAACGAGAAGCTTCCGGCTTCAGTTTCACCAGAAAAGTCTTCCTCGACTGTGACAAACGGATCGAAACCGGAGCCACCCATCGTAGCAGCTCCCACTCATAGAGAAAAGAAGGAATCCTTGGAGGCGAAAAGAGAGAGGAAGGCAGCGAAGACACTCGCCATCATCACTGGAGCGTTCGTCTTCTGTTGGTTGCCATTCTTCATAATGGCTTTGGTGATGCCAATTTGCCAGACGTGTGTGATAAGCGATTACCTGGCCAGTTTCTTCCTGTGGCTCGGTTACTTCAACTCGACGCTCAACCCTGTGATTTACACAATATTCAGTCCAGACTTCCGCCAAGCCTTCGCCCGAATCCTGTTCGGGACGCACCGGCGCGGGCGCAATAAAAAATTCTAACGAAAATGTCCCTATTATGTATATAATTGAGTTCGAAAACGTAACTCTGATGGACTATATTATTCTCCTACTTGTATCATAAATTCAAAGCTTCTCTGTATGTTATACATACTTAACGTTAGTAGTGAGTGTAAATACGTTTAGCCGGACAGTTGTAAATAATATAAAGGTTATTATGATAGATGATGTTGAGAATTGTTTTTTTACGCATTATAGTCTATGCAGCCGCGAGGGACTCGCTCCCGAGTCCAGGGCGACTCCCCCGCCCGCTCCTATGTTGTTTTCGGTGACATTACGAAATAAATATTTAAATTATATCAGAATAAAGGCTTTTATTCAAATGGAAATTAAATAATCATATCATAAAATCTTCAATGCTTTGGGCGTCTGGGACGCTGTGAGCGAAAATGTATGGAGCTCGGCAGAGCCTCGCAACACGGCATAGCACAAATATATAACTTCGCTGACAATATTCCCCGGATACACTGCCTAAATTTCCGCTTGTATCCAGCTAAAGCAATATACGTATTGCAAGGATCAGAAACACGCGTAAGTATAATTAAAATAAATACAATCTCTCTAATATTCAAAACATACTAGATATGACTGAAATAATATGTAAAATATGACTAGAGAACGTGTCTCTGAAGGCCTCTGTAAATAAACTATTTCAATTTCATTTAATTTTAAACAGACCCTGAACTGAGTATTTTGATTCATATCATTGTCAAAACACATCTATGATACCTTTTTTGGAAACAAATTATGTAGACACAGAAAACACACAAATCCAAAACATTTGTATTTTGAAATTGATTTTTGAAAGAAAAATTTCACCTCCCCCCTCAGGTGGGATTCGAACCCACGACCCCTCGATATCCGGCCGAGTGCTCTAACCACTGAGCTACCGGGACGAGTAGGGGAGAAATATAGCAGTTTACGCACAACTGGTCACAAGTTACTTCGGTAAACCGAACCGTGAAAGTGAGACACTTCACCACAGCAATTATCATCGCAGTAAGAATTCAGGTTGCAGTTTTGTGCACAAGCAAGGGTTAGTACAGTCAACTCTAATATGAAAACGCAAGTTAAGCGACGTCGACCCTAGCCAGTGTATGGATGGGTTTCGTTATCTCGAGCTTCTCCGTGTTTCGGAGGTTTTTTTTTTTTTTGACAATGTTGCGCAAATTTATTGCGTTATAGCTAGTGAAGCGCTAACGGGATACGCTTCACCAGCAACATAGGTTTTACGTGGGCGAGGTGTCAACCCGCCGCACAACCCCCGAAATGCTGGAGGACCACACCCGTAGTTGGTCAGCGAGTCCATCGGACTTAGCCGGTTAGTGTAGCTAGGCTGTACTACCGACCATTCCTCTATCCGCCACCTTGGGGACGCTCCCTTACGCTGTGAGGGCCAGCGCGGGGTAAAGCCGTCGGTCCCGGCTGTTGTCCATGGATGACAGTCGTTAAGGCAAGTCGGTGGCCTTATGGCGGTTTGAAAACACCGGCTTAATGCCAATCCGCGTTGAAGCAGCGTGGCAGAGTGCGTTAGAGCGTTCTAATCATAATAAACATCATCAGATAAACATACGTGATATATATTATTGTCCGCCTATGGAAACAGAAGCACCACTAATGTATGATAGGGTTATAAGGAAAACCAAAAATAGAAATAAGCCTGGTAAAGTAGATTGTCTTGCTGTCTCAAAACAGCTATTGTGTTTCAAGGTAGAATCTTTTATATTTGTTCTTATAAACATCTATACCTCATTTTTCGTAGCATTCATTAATTACTATGCGAGAACTCGGACTTGAACGGCTTTTTTCTATCGAATTATGAAGATCATGTTTTTTAGAACAACTTTTTTTTTTAATAATAGTTTTTTTTTTCAGTTATTTTTTTAGAAGCTATAAAATTTTAACTTTATCAAAAAATACCAAAAATGATTTTGTAGATAACTTTTGGCTTCCCTTAGTAGTAGGAGATATTTAGGTAAATACTAACCATCAAATTGTGAATATTCTACTTTCCTAATATATGGTAGGTAGGTACGTAAAACAAGGAGGGCTACTACGAAACGTAAATCCGATACTTCAGCCGAAGTATCGGAAGAATTTTAACCGTGAAATACAAGTTATTTCATGATTATAATTCAATGAACTACTAAAATAACCATAAAGTACAAGGTATTTCATGGATAGAATTCAAGGAATTACTGAAATAACCATGAAATACCTTGTTTTTCACGGTTAAAATTCTTCCGATACTTCGGCCGAAATATCGGATTAACGTTTCGTAGTAACCACCAAGGTTAGGAAGACCGATAGTGTAAAAGTAAATACAATCTTTTATTTTTATTTTGGTCCCTACATTTATCACTGCTTATCGATGGAGCACGTTGGAACCAGGGGTTGTCAACGCTCGTAAAAAGAATGTGATACCGTACAGTCACTTTTCAAAGTAATAACAAAGATTTGTAGCCCTATAAGTGCCTCAATAGACGCACCGCGAAGCTTATCGAGACTATAATTGCACGAGAACGGTTGCGTTGTAGTTGAAATCTACAAACATACGAATATTATAAATTTAGACGACCTCCGTGGCGTAATGGTTACCACGCCAGACCGCCACCCAGGAGGTCCCGGGTTCGATCCCCGGTCGGGTCATGATGAAAAACGAACTTTTTCTGATTGGCCTCGGGTCTTGGATGTTTATCTATATATGTATTTGTTATAAAATATAATATCGTTGAGTTAGTATCCCATAACACAAGTTTCGAACTTACTTTGGGGCTAGCTCAATCTGTATGAATTGTCCCAAAAAAAAAAATGAGAAGTTTGTTTTGTTTCTTTGTTATTCCTTCACGGCTTGACTAAGCAGCCGATCATTATGAAAAGTATACATATTGTCAGGGGTACAGAGCCCAACATAGGCTAATTTTTACGCGGGCGAAGCCGCGGGTAGATGCTAGTTCTACATACACCATCGAGTATATAGAAGGGATACGAATCGATGATATAGACAAACTGCTCTGTTGTACATACAGTCAACAAATGTTCTTATTATAAGTTTTCTAAATATGGCGTGAAGGGATTTACTAAAAAAATATTTGTCGATATTCATATTGTACTATGTAATTACAAAGTTTCATTACCGATTCAAGCTTACATAATAAGCTCGCATAATAAATAAATAAATATATGGGGACAATTCACACAGATTGAGCTAGCCCCAAAGTAAGTTCGAAACTTGTGTTATGGGATCCTAACTCAACGATATTATACTTTATAACAAATACATACATAGATAAACATCCAAGACACCGAGGCCAATCAGAAAAAGTTCGTTTTTCATCATGACCCGACCGGGGATCGAATCCGGGACCTCCTGGGTGGCGGTCTGGCGTGGTAACCATTACGCCACGGAGGTCGTCAAATAAATAAGGAGGTAATAAGTCACTAATAAGCAAAAAAAACTTTATATTCTATATCATGGTCCGCTGAATGCAGGCCGATGCCAACAGGTCGCATTGGAGGCGTTTGGGGGAGGCCTATGTCCAGCAGTGGACTTCTTGTGGCTGAGATGATGATGATGATGATCCTGGTCAGCTCTCTCATTGGTTTACTGTAATAAGTACCAAATCGGTAACTTTATGACTTCTTAAATTTAATTTTCATGCCGTTGTTTGATTAATTTTTAGAATTTGATGATTGCAGCGCCATCTACAGAAGAAAAATCACCTAGTTTATTCGTTACAAACAAGAATACAAATATTTCCTCTTTATAATATTAGTAAGAAAAGGTTAGGGTTAGGATTGACGTTTCAAATCGACAGATTTGAAACGTCAATCCTAACCCTAACCTTTTCTCCTATAGACGAACACGTCTATAGAGGCTCTAAGAATTACTATTCTTTATGTCTCTATTACGTGGTTTTATTTGGACACTAAAATATTATATGAGATAAATTTTATACATTAAGTTGAAATATGGCGTTTATTTTTTGTCTATGATTATTGTTTACTAAGATAGCTTTCGCACAATTCCATTAATTTCATAGTCGAAGATTTTCTCGCTATATACATACAAAAAATGTTGTCTATGGATGACAGTCGGTGGCCTTCAGATGACATGGAAACACTGCCGCCAATCCGCATTGCCGTGGCAGAGTACACTCCAATTCCCTTCCATTGAAGAGAGAAGAGACCCCTATTCCTGCGGCATCCCACTCATCAATCAATAAATAAAAAATGGAATGACAAAAAAGACCGTAACTGGGTTTCTTTCGCTATTTCTTTCCCCAGTGGTCATTTTGCTTGTTTCCAAAATGGTGGAAGTTTATAGAGTAGCTTATTTATTTATTAAAGATTCATTGTAAGTGACGTGTCTAATTGCCCGCGAGGGCCTACAGAATAAAGTAATAATTTTTTTTTTGATCATCACGCATATCATCGTCATCCTTTCAATACTTCCTACTTCGTATAATATCTTCTTTCTGATTAAATTCGTTGTGAGTTCCAAGACAGCTGTTGTTTCTCCCCCGGAACTAAACTTCATCGCTTATTGTCAATCAGAGATCGCCGTTGTTGATCCTGGCTGCACAGGAGACACATCGGTGGGAATGCGTAGTGGGCTTGTCCCGATATCATCATCATCATCATATCAACCTATAATTTTGATGATATAGTATCCCGAACCTCTTTACACATCTACACTTTTTTTTAATAACAACATTGCCAGCGGGTATTTAAGGCCGAATAAGGGATTTTGTACGGTTGACCTCAAAACCCTACATCAGCATGCTTGATATTCTGTTTGTCTGCCGGTCAAATAAACATTTTAACGTTATGAATGGTAACGTTTTCGTTAGCGGCAAACACATGTTATTTAGTACGGTTTAAAAGCGTAACATTTATTTCAGCTTGTCATATTTATGTAAAACTGGCACGCTTGTTAATAAAATTATAAAAATCATTATTAAATTAAACAATTTTGTAAATGTACATTATACATAAATTAAAACATGATTATATCGGGTCTATGCCACCGCTGAATCTCCTGTATAACCAGGTCCAGGATCAACAACGGCAATCTCAGATTGACAACAACCAATGAAACTTATTGACGTCCCGGGGGAGAAACTACTGTCTTGGAACTCAGAAAGATGTTTCATTTCTCGACAAAAGTGACAAAAGTGTCTTGATGCTAAATTATTTCAAATACTATAGACGAGTAATACGCACAGCTTCGGAAGAATTCGGGCAAGACGCGACACTAGCGCCCCTACGGCATGAGGGCGGCATGAGATGAACGATTTCAAAACTTTTGTATGCAAAATGTTATAGCGCCCCTAGCGGCATGTGGTGAACGGAGGTTGCCAAGTCATTGTATGAGAAACGTCAAGAGCTGGGCGTATTACTCGTCTATAGTATTTGATTATATTAATATGGATCACTCTGCATTTTATTCAGTTCTAAATTGAATGAGAAATGCAATCAAACCTCTTTGGTCATTTTATTGCTGGCTGGCATATTTCCAATTCGTTTTAATTAACTTTCAAAATAGTTTATAGGTATATTTCTGTCTCTTTCATATTACGTCACGTAATGTAGGTACATTAATTTTGTTTTTAAGTAATAATGAAATTTTTATTAAGCTACTGCATAGCTTTTATTGCGGGCTTTGAGCGCGGCGACCGAATCAAGAAATTCCGTAACGAAAATAAACCTAACATAACACCGATAAAATTAATAAACAGGATACAAAATAACCGATAAAATTTACCACTATTCCCTTATAGAGGACTCTGATAAACCAGTGTTATATTTTAAAATTCAATACGCAAATTTTAACGAGATAATACCGCTATGCTCATAGAGGACTCTGTTAACCAGTGTTATATTTAACCATTTAAATTTAATTGTTACCGCTTGACAATTATAATAATTATAATTGCATAATTTGATAAAAATTGCTATGCAATAGCTTTACCGCGGCAGTCCCCGAGTGCCGCGTTTGAGTATATTTTTTTTCTTGATTTAGTACATTTTTTATTTTTAAAATTTTTCATTCTTTCAATTAGGAAAACAGTAGAACTGTCCTTAATAAATTCAAGTTTTTATTTCTTGGGAACAGAGACAGCTCGGGACATCCTTTAGTGATTCGATGAAACAATCGGTGCCAAAAAAGAATGAAATCACATTCAATTTTAGCCTTTATCCTGTCACTTACAAAGTACATAATCGAATGTTTCGATAGTGAAATCAGTTGTCACACACTATTACCGACAGGCCTTCGGTTAGGGTTGCCACGATTTATTTTTTTCCTCCGTCCGTCTAGTGACAACAGATGGGATCCTCGGGCACACACTTATTGCGTAAGCGAAGGCGATTTGATGTATCTGGTCAATAAAGAGATCATTGACGACCTTTGTGATCTATTCTACATTATGATATATATTACATTAGAAGATATTATTATTAATCAATTTATTTTAGACAATTCAGTCCATAATTATGTCAGTGACAAGACAATGGTTCTTAGCCTATTTTATTGTTCCTATGAAAATATTTTACAAAAGCTTAATAAAAATTGTAAATTAGTAAAATAACAGTGTAAATCTTTTTCTAATCTGACTAAATTGTGACCATATCATAATTTTTTTTTTCTTATGAAAACCAACAGCTTTTTACAATGTGAAAACAACAATATTAAAAAAACGTTTGAACCAATTAAAGTTTTTATTTACTAACACTTGGTTTATTCAGAGAACCACCGAGATGCAGACACCTAATTTAAGTCACAGTGATCGGCGCTTTGTAGCGACTGTTCTTTTCATGTTTTCATGGCAATTAGCTTCTAAAATCGGCTAAATCGCCATTCGTTACGACTAAAAGTCTGAATAAGCCCTTATTAAAAAAAAACTAAGAGACAACCTCTAAGTTAAACAATTGTTAATTCGTATACTAGACCTTAAGAAGAGAAAATAAATATATTTTTATTTATTTTTTATTAACCTCAACCCCGCTAATTCTTCAACAATGTGTCCTCTACTCCCATTTTTCAAGGCTGTCAAGGCTTTGAGAAAAATGTATAAAACGTATGCCTGTTTCTCTTCGAGGTCGCAAGAATTTTTCAGTTGTTTTATCATATCGGAAGCTAGTCATTTGTTTCTCATATCAATCTTATAAAATAAAGAGTAGTTTGTCGATATGTATCCATCAGTGATATGTACAAGATTTTTAAAGTTAATAACCTTTAAACTTAATGACACATTAAAATATATTCGGGATAAGCCCACCATTGTGTCTCCTGTAAGCCCAGGATCAACAATGGCGACCTCAGATTGACAATAAGGAATGAAGCTTTAAATTGTCTCAAAGGAGAAACTACAGCTGTCTTGGAAACTTGGAACTTACAACAAAGATCAGGTAGAATTTATATGGTATCTAACCAGAATTAATGGCCATTTTTGTTTTACAGTCAAGAGCATGTCAACCTTTACATATCTTGTCTTTGTACCATTCTTAAGTTCTATGTCATACGAGCCAAAATTGTACAGCAAGTGCAAGTGTAAAGCTCAATTTGCACCTGACTGTACTTTATAATATTGGTAACATCTTTAAAGGTATATTACAATCTGTTTACCACTTTAGAAGTATAAAAAAACTAGACGGAAGGTCGCATTACTTCCTATCTATCCATTAGTTCAAGGTGAGGGCCAGGCACATAATATCAGTCACGCAACACGTCAAATATGTTACTGAAACTACTTCGAAACAAGGCCACTGATTGAAGTCATTAAAGTTTATTTTGTATGATTGTTTGTGATACCCGTAAGGTCGTAACAAACACCGGCTTAGTGGCTGCACATTCTGTTTATAGTGAAACAGCTTTCTGAAACACATTTTCTGTGTAAATGACACATAAAATTATAGCCATCGAACTGTCAAACTAAAGAAAAAAGGCTTGAGACTTAATGTGGCATTAAAATGAAAATGATTTTCAGAAACTGACTGTCTGATACGTTTCGTTATGAAACTATTAAACGAATTGAATTGAGGACTAATTTGGAACTAACAACAAACTTTGCGTCTTTATAATATTAGTTTCCTTTTGGTAACTCGTCCTCCCATCTTTTGATTTGAAGTCCTTCCTCGTCCGACGAAGAAGGTTTGCTCGAGACAAAGATAAGTGGAAGAAATTGGGGGAGGCCTATGTCAAAGGACAACCTGACCAACAAAACGGTTGCTGATATAACATAATAAGATTATTTTAAGCGTAGAAGAGAATAATAAGTGTTTTTAATTTTTTTTATTTTTATAAATAAGTAGTTCTTAAGCTAAAATGTAAATGGTCAGCGAATAAAGGCTTTTTTATTATTTTATTTATTAATATGAGTTTAGTACAGACATACTAATAAAGATTGTTAGGTTCTAGGAGGTAATCTCTGGGTTTACTGAACCGATTTTGAAATATACAAATATTCTTCAAAAAGCGTGTGACGAGATTTCAATTTTAACAGATTGTGCAGCAGTAGGTCCCTGGGTCGTCAAAATATAAATTTCACCTTCAATTTTGTACTTAAGCAATCGAGCCACTGAATAACAAATGCACCACAAGTAAGGTCAGACGTATCCACTAGTGACACAGATGAATATTTGATCACGTCACGACATGTTACGGAAGTTGTATTGACGAACGAGGACAGACGGTCACAATAACAATAGGTGTGCTTCTATTCGCATATGGACGAAAATTTGTAACTACTACACCTGTATTTATTGCACGCGTCTCATCTTGAATCGAAGGCATCAGTGCCGGTGGCTGAAAATCAGTAATGGTTGCCGAGCAAATAATGCACTGAGCTACCTGCCTCTTTGTTTCACCGCGGCACACACCAAATTCTACTGCAATTTTGTTATGGTCTATTCTGTTTACTTATGTGTGTATTAGGGCCGATTGTTTGATCAGTAGTTAAGTATACTAATGGTTAAAATTCGTAGCAATTTTTAACAAATAGTTAGTTTTTTCAACGAATTTTAGAGATTTAATTAAATTATTTATTTATAAGTAATATACTAATTACTAGAATTTGACATCACTGTGTTCCCAGGAATTGGTAGCAATTGTAATTTAAGTGGCATAGTATTTTCGAGTCATCTAATACAATAACCATGTACCTATTAGCATCTATCCACAAGAAAAATACTTTATTTATTCAGAATTCAGACATGCCAAGAGCTTACACATTTTTACCGAAAACAACATTGATACAAACCTCGTTATCATAATATCTGCATCTGCGAAAATTTTACACCAATTCAAATATCGGGGCTGTCGTTGCAAAAGTGGCGTGTTCATTTTTGACAAGCGAAACGATGCCACCGAGCTCAATGTAGAAGTCTTATAGAATATTAAACTTCAACTTTTCCATAACTCATCTTACTTTCTAAAAGACCACGATGTTTGCATTTGATTGATGCATATAAATATCGGCGTCTACCATAGATTTATTATATACTAGCGTTAGATTGGCAATGCAAAAGAGACAGATCATAGCATACGCGTTTGTTAGTGCGAGATAGATAGGCGAGACCATTCTACCTATACACGCTATCCGGCTGTATCGGCCTGACGTCAGTCGTGTCAAAACAAATCCCACTTATTTTTACAAAATTTATGGTTTTAAGTATAGTTTTGGTATTAATTAGACGTGATTAAATATGGTTACCTGTGCAGTGCCTGGATGTAACTCAAACAAAAAGGAAAATCCACAAAATTATATATCTTGCTTGCACACATGTACATTACACGCACACTAGTGTATCTTGTTTTTGGTTTCGCCTTAATCAAACCATTGCCGATCTATATACGCTAGTATATACTAAATCTATGGTGTCTACCGAGCCAAAGTATACGCTTTTGCAAACTGCTCCAGGCTCTACTAAAGTTACTTTTGAAAAATCTTTCTTTTCCCTTCCTTGCATCATTATTAATGCTTACATTAAATTCCAAGACTTTTTACGGCTCCTACTTGGAATTTTACTTTCCGCTTGTCACGACAGATGATACAATCATGTTTAGGTTCATCAGTAAAACTCAAATGTTTTTATTCAAAAAGGCCAATAACAAGCTCTTTTCAATCGTCACATTTTTTCCGTTCAGACGGCAGATTTGTACTAAGTAGAACTGGCAAGAAACTTAACACTTGCTCTTTTAAAATCATACAACTAAAATTAAAATGTCTAACAGAAACATTAGAAAAAAAACTGCAATTTTAAATAATGAAGAAAACGTTAAAATGTATATTAAAAGAAAAGAAGCGTATAAGCGAACTCAAAGATATTGAACGAAGTAGATTTTTTTCTTTATGGTCAGTTGTAGCGAGATCGCTGCGACCTTGTGCTACCACACCGAGCAGTTACAGGAACATAGAATATGGAATATGAGCACTATTTACGCAATTAACGTAGGCATATTTATTTCTTAATTAACCCTAATAACACTTAATACTAATTAACACTGATAGTCGCTAATTGGCAAGTTAATTACATTATACAGTGGCGGTAATACCCACAACTTAACTAAATTACGAGAGGTCAAGAACACCTTAAGCCTCCATGAAAAGGTTTGTGTTCATCATCATGTCAACCCATAATCATCCCACTTCAGGGCTAACAGGTCTCCGTTCAATCGAGGGGGATAAGAGCGTACTCTGCTACGCCGCTACGAAATCCATCCAAATACTGGCTTTAGTCGACGTTGCTTCTTGCGTGTTTGTTTTAAAGCTCGATAGAAGCTTATGAGAATGCGGAGGTTTATCATAAGTTGTTATTTAACCCATAATCAACCGACTTCAAAGGAGGAGGTTCTCAATTCGACCCGTATGTTTTTCTATGTTTGTTACGCGATAACTCCGCCAATTATGAACCGATTTGAACAAATCTTTTTTCGGCTTATAGGTAATAAGCCTCAAGGGTGGTCCCATTTAAATTTAATAATATTTGAAGTCGGTTTTATTTTTTTTTTAAAGTTAATTGTTATTTTCTACTAGCCGGTAAAGGAATTTTGATACTTTATTGTTTTTATATTTTTGATGTCAGTCATTGCCTTGTATTTTTCTTGGTGCCTTGTCCTCTCTGTAACCTTTATTTCATTATATTTTCTATTTTATTTTGAGCTCTCTTGTTTTCCACTTTTCTCCCATTACCTTCATCCTTTACACGTATTATTATTCACTGCAATTTGTCTATGTACTGACCTGCGTAAATCGAGTTCATGCAGAGGTCAGTACCACTGCTCATCAATTACCTTCAAGCAATGGCGATTAATCATGACTTTCGTGTTATTAATATTGCTCTCTTGAATTATTATAAATTTTTATAAAGGGTAAGTGTAATATATCTTTAAAAGCCGACAGGACTGAGGTGGATTGAGAAATTTAAATAAATCTCCCCAAAAAATTATCATCATCAACCCATAATCATCCCGCTGCCGGGATACGGGTCTCCCTTCGGCATCGTACTCTACTACGCTGCTGCAATGCTGATTTTTAAAGGCTATGAAGGCAATCGACTTTACATAGAGTAGCGGCACGCTATGATGGCCGTTTTGACGTTTGTCCACTCATGAAGTTTCGTATTAATTAATAATTACATTTGAAGGAGCAAATTGCTGTTCTTTATTGTCAATAGTGACGTTCAGTTAGTCATATAATTTATCAAATGTATGATTTTAAGACACAAAATTTATTTATTACATTGATTTCTAAACTATATTTATTAGGGTCCCGCGAACATTTATCTTTTATTTTTATAAGATTATAATTATTGGTATACTTATTTACCACACAACTCTGCATTTGTTTTTCGTAACTCAAAGTGTGCACATAAAGTATATTCATTTTCATTCCAATATTCAGTTCGTTCAAATGTAAACATTTATATTTTTGTTTTATGAAAACTTTTTAATGAAGTACATAAAACTTATAGATTTGATTATATTTTTTTCGAGAATAAATTGACAGTTCACATCACTATTGTAATATGTCAAAACGGCCATCATAGCGTGCCGCTACTTTAATGATTGTCATACATCGACAACTGTCATGTCATTCTCGAATTCTCGTTTCAAATCACTACTTCAGTGAATACGACTAACCGCAATGTGAGACGACAATAATTTTTGTTAGGTTTTACGGTTTACGCTGTTCCTTTACGACGCAGTAACGGAGTCTGGGCTGGTACATTGTATACTTTTACAGATGCAATTCCCTCCGAGTTTTCATCTAGAACGAATAGATACTACTAGTTATAGTAACATTCACATTTTGTGATTTTTTACAACCTGACTGATGTATTTATATGAGCTGGGTATAAATAAGTAAGGAGATCGATGGGTTCGCTGTGTTTACGAGCAAATGCGTATACTAAACTTGTGATACACAGTGTTCTTTGATGGTTCATCTCCAAAAGTTAAAAACAGTTGATCCATGCACTGTTTCTGTGTCCACGGCATTGCAATAAATCATCGCAATAAAATGTTCACTAGTTAAATCCATGGTAATAAAAGCAAATACTATAGACGAGTAATACGCACAGCTTCGGAAGAATTCGGGCAAGACGCGACACTAGCGCCCCTACAGCATGAGGGCGGCATGAGGTGAACGATTTTAAAACTTTTGTATGCCAAATGTTATAGCGCCCCTAGCGGCATGAGGTGAACTGTGCGTTTTGTATGCAAAATGTTATAGCGCCCCTAGCGGCATGAGGTGAACGGAGGTTGCCAAGTCATTGTATGAGAAACGTCAAGAGCTGTGGGTATTAGTCTTCTATAATGAGTATTTGATAAAAGACACGCAATTTTCAAAACGGCGTCATAATTAAAAAAACAATTGACATACGGATGAAATAAATTATATTCGACAGGATAAAGAGTTCTAATTTCAATTGTCAATATTACTTTTTAAATATTTTGTATGTAAGTGGCCAGTTTCAAAACACCGATTTAGCATTTTATATTTTAGATTTAATTTTATATTGAGACAAATTAATGGCACTATTTATTGACATTCCGCGTACGTAATGTTGTATGTATGTACCTAGTTTTAAATTCTATGTTGAAAAAGAAAAGAAAAAAGAAAAGTACGATATATTTTTAATGACAAAAAAGGCCGTAACTGGTTTTCTTTCGCCATTTCTTTTTACCAGTGGTCATTTTGCTTTTGTTTCCGAAATGGTAGTAGTTTATAGAGTAGATTAATTTATACAAATCATTTATTACTGTATACTCTGACAAGAGAACGTGTTTGTGAAAACCTATTCTCTGAATAAAAGTTTTGAATTTTTCTTTTTTTTTTTTTTTTTTTCAAATACATATATAGCAGCCTAGTATGTTGCGTACTTCGAAGGGCACGTTGCTTGTTCGTTGTCGTTTTTTAAAGAAAATTCACTTGTGATGTAGAGAAATATGGTTTATTACACTACCTATCTGTTATGCTTTTTTTGCCAGCAAGGGGTTGCTGTGATTTTTCTTTTTCGTATCTAATACCTATAGAAAGCCTACATCATGTGAGAGGAAATTGTTTGAAAACTAGCAATACTTCCTTGTTTTTATAATACATATTTAAATGTATCAATAAAAACGATTTCCATGGGTTTTTCATTGTTAAGAAGTTTCACAAAGAATGTCTCGTAGTTGCAGTATAACGATAAAAATAACAAGCCCCGGCGAAAGCGACAAAGAACCGCGTACTGAGATGAATTGCATTTTAAATGCGTCAGTGCCTTCAACCGTAGAGATGCAGTCTTATTGAGAGCGATACTTTTTATCCCTGTAATAAATATTAAGCTTGCAGTTCTTAAATTGTGGCTGAGATGATGATGATGAGATGTTGAGTTCCCAAATTTTGAAGAGAATAGAAATACTAAGAGGAAGGGAAAGGCCGAGAAGGGCTTACATGGACCAAGAAAGCAGGATAAGGCAGGCATAGTGTAAGGAGCTGGCACAAAACAGAGGAAAATAGCGCCTGCTATACCAACAAGAGCGCGACTCTTGTTATCTATACTCTGTACTAATATTATAAAGAGGGAAGATTTGATTGTTTGTTTGCATTGAATAGGTTTCAAAACTACTAGACCGATTTTAAAAATTCTTTCACCAGTAGAAAGCTACATTATCAGGGAGTGTCGTAGGCTATAGCTTTTCCCGAAATTCAATGTGGTTCCCACGGGAACGGGTCCGGAACTTCACGCGGACGAAGCCGCGGGCAAAAAAGCTAGTAAGAAGAATAAAATGCTTATTCGCAATTTTATCAAATTTAAATGAAGCATATTATGCAAACCAAACCGCACATCTTCAAATTTTTATTTTTATGCCACAAAGTTGGCAAACAAGCATACGGCCCGCCTGATGGTAAGCATCACCGTAGCCTATAGACGCTTGCAATACCGGGGGTATCACTCACGCGTTGCTAACTCTCCCAAACCCCAAACACTGATTTTCTTTAAAAAGCCTAAATTTTTCTACCAAAATTTACTACAATCTTATTTTTAACTAGCGAATCACGCGCAACTTCGTTTGCATGTATTTATGCACAGCAACGCTATCTAGTTTATAAAGCACCAATTATCTACTATCAGACTTTTGACCAAATCCTATATGAATCGCGTACTTTTGGGTATAAAAAGTACTCTGTGTTAATCCAAGGTATATAGGTAGGCCCAGCCATTTGAGCGTGAAGAAGTGACAAACATACTTACAAACCTTCGCCTTCATAATATTACCTATATTATAATATTATTTGCTTTGTTTCTGAAATGGTGGTAGTTTATTGAGTAGCTTATTTACTTAATACAGATTTTTTTTATTTTTTATTTTGGTAAAATACATAATTCAATAACATGAAATTAAATAAAATTAATTAAAACTAAACTAAACAATAAAAATTAAAAACTAAACTAACAATAAAAACTAAAACTAAGCATTAAAAAGGCATGGTCCCTGTGGCAGGGTGCCCAAAATGCTAGCAGCGTTACCTCGCTGAACGGCGATAGATATCCGTTGAGCGAAGTAACTGCCAGCCTTTGGGTCACCAGTGGTTTGTCGCAGCCTTTTTGCGATGTCCCTAAAAAAGGACAACGCACTGGAACCACGGGCCTAATGTTTCTACACCAAAAGCCACAAAATCGTAGGAACCAGTCGGCTGCTGATATTTTGTGGCACAGGATAATAATATTATTATGTAACTCTCATTGCAAATAAATATATAAATAATAAATTTATTACGACGACCTCCGTGGCGTAATGGTTACCACGCCAGACCGCTACCCAGGAGGTCCCGGGGTCGATCCCCGGTCGGGTCATGATGAAAAACGAACTTTTTCTGATTGACCTCGGGTCTTGGATGTTTATCTATATATGTATTTGTTATAAAATATAATATCGTTGAGTTAGTATCCCATAACACAAGTTTCGAACTTACTTTGGGGCTAGCTCAATCTGTATGAATTGAAAAATATATATATATCGGGGCAAATCACACAAATTGAGCTAGCCCCAAAGTAAGTTCGGAACTTGTGTCTAACTCAACGATACTATATTTTTATAACAAACAAATAAATATATATATAGATAAACATCCAAGACTCGGGTCTTGGATTTTTATCTATATATATATTTATTTGTTTGTTATAAAAATCAGAAAAATTTCGTTTTTCATCATCACCCGACCGGGATTCGAACCCGGGACCTCCTGGGTGGCGGTCCGGCGTGGTAACCATTACGCCACGGAGGTGGTCAAATGATATGTGTATAAGTGCCCGCGAGGGACAGAATAAAATATTTTTAACTTTAACTTTATTAGTGGGATTATTATGCCGTTTGAAAACGGGCATCGGTAATCTCTGTTTTCTTATAATAAAAACGCCAACTTTCCTCCGCTACAAAGATCCAAATTGTTATAAATTGTATGTAACAGTCGCTTTAATCCCCTGCTATCTGTGAATAACTTGTCTTGGTCCGATTTCTTTGGCGAATTTAATTAATCTACCAACTGGGTGCGATTAGGGACATCCACCCTTTTTAATCTGTCGAATAATGGTTTGTTATATTTAATTAAAACCAACCGAGGGAGACTTTGTCGAAAGTCAAAGACAGCTCAGTTATTATACTTCCTGTACAGAAATGCAGGTTCCAACCTCGCACTAAACCGCAGTTTTTTCTGTGTTTTGACATTAGAAATGTCTTTTCGTTCGCTTCAGTATAGGCTTCGATTTCACGAAAAAGTGCGATCCCCTTATATCTCAGAGAGTTGTGAAGATATGATATTCATAATAGGCTCAAAAGACGTGTATTCACGAGAGCTGTAAGGTGCAAAAAGAACTATTTGAGAAAGTCAAAAACGAAAAAAATTATAGCCGAAATTGTGAAAATAAAAATAATTTCTTTCCGAATTTTTGATTTTGGCGCTCGATATTTTGGAAACGAAGAATGATATCAAAAATTTGAGAAAAACTCGTCTGGACAATTTAGTCAGCTATAATTTGAGCCTAAAACAAAGATGATCGGGTTAAGGGCTTGCCCTGTAGCTTAACCTTTTTGAACAAAGTCAAAAACGTTGTAGTTTTATTTTGTAACCTTGACCTTATCCCGACTTTATCGTCGCTCATCATCATCATCATATCAACTTAATCATCCCATTGCTGGGATACGGGTCTCCCTTCAGTCGAAGGTGATTAGAGCGTACTCTGCCACGCTGCTCCAATGAGGATTGGCAGAGGCCGGTGTTTTCAAACCGCCCTAAGGCCACCGACTTTTTTTTTTTTTTTTACGTCAGAAAAATGCTTTGTGGCAGCCCACCGCCCGGGGAGCACGCGGTGGGGACTGTGGAACTTACCACAAAAAAACTGACGGGATGCCTCTTGCCCTGTGTGGCGGGGCCACGGGAAACTGGGATACAACCGCGACCCCGCCAGGGCCGTCCGGCCAAGGTACCAGCCGGACCCGCTCGCCCCCGATACGCTCCGTCAGCAGTACACCGCATCCAGGTGCACTGCCGACACCGAGGACCATCGCCCCCTCAAGACGACGGAGCTTCCCCGGCCCGCCGCGCCCTCTCGGCTGGGCTATGGTCCCCGTCCACTCGGCGATCGCACCCACTGTGCCGACCGCCAGCCAACGGCCACACCACACTTATTCAGCGAGCGTGGCGCGGCCGTCAGCTCCGCTCGTGATTTTTATAGAGGTTGTCTGACTTGGCCTAACGACTGTCATCCATCTATAACAGCCGGGACCGATGGCTTAACCCTTTATAGTGCATAAGCATCTAGGGTACATAAAAAAAACTATGTTTTTAGATTGCTTTTTTATGATTTTCAAAAAATAAAAATAAAAACACGGTGGTAAAAATATTCCCTCTGCCCGTGTGGCTTGAGGTTCTGAGGTCTGCTGAGTACCAGATATATTGAGTAAAATTTCAAATCTTGCTGCCCGCCTAGAACGATCGCGTTGGGATAGGACGATGGAGGACGGAGGGCTAGATGAAAAATCAACAGATGAACTGCTAGGTACGACTTTCGAGAGGTATTATGCTGCGAGGTGGATCAGGTGTCGGTGCCATAGGCCCGTCATTAGGCTCGTCATAGTTTTTTAGGATCGTTCAATACAGTACGTATTGTATAAACCTCGTCTTCAACAGATTCAAAACCATCATCAGATACATCGGGAAGACAAAATATGTCTTCCAATCCATTGACTATTTGTAAATCTATATACATATAATAAAACAGTAGACCCCGATGTCTGAACATAATTTGCCAAAAATGAAGAGGGAACAGTTAGAGGAAGGTCAAAAAAATTATTTTTATTTTTTTGTCTGTCTGTCTGTCTCTCTGTTTGAACGCGCACATCTTCTAAATTACTGCATGGATTTTAATGCTGTTTTCACAGGAAGATAGAGTTCGGCTTGGAGCAGAATATAGGCTTTGTCGCATTTAAATAGGATATCAGGAAAATAAGTTATGGTCATTTAAAGGTCTCTACCCTGTCAATGTAAGAAGAAATATATTTCTCGCACTTACAAACTTGAGACTTGGTACACCATAACTACCGACAACAGACTAGACCGGACCGGACCGAACCGGACCGAACCGAACCGAACCGGATCGAACCGAATCGAACCGGACCGGATGTCTGGAATAGAAGTTACCGGTTCATTTAAATTTTCAACAGCCTAAGAATTTTTAAATTGTCACTCACTGCTGAGTCGGAATCGCCCGATATCTCATAACGACCTTTTTTAAATTCAGTAGCACTATGTTTGAAAGTTTTTTTTTACTTGAGTTAACCATTTAAAATTTTGTTCCTCTAAAATTCACTAGATGGCAGCTGTTAGATTCTGAATCGCGCTATGAAAGTTTTTTAGTACAACTGAGCTGACCATTTCAATTTAAATATAATTTAAATTTTTCATACTGATTTTACATTAGGTATTTTGATTAGGTACGATAAAATTAAATAAAACACAGCGGCGAGTAAATAGACAATGAGAAATAAAGAACACTGACGTCTCGGGGAAAAACTATAGCAGTAGTAATAGGAGACTGTTAAATCCGTCTATACTATCATAGTCATACGCCCAATTCCACTCGGGCGAAGCCGCGGGCACAGCTAGTCGTTAAGTATTTTTCTACTCCTACTCATTTGCCAGATAGTCTGTAATAAGCAAAAAAGGAAATAAACTTAACGTGGTCCGAGAGTCTCTTCGCGAGTTTTTCAAAAGCACTAATATTCTCACGGTGGCTCACAGTGCATTCTTGACAGCATCATGTTTGTTCGTAAGAACATTCATGACTATAACCAGGTGTGGATATTCATAATTTAAATACGCGTAACAGAAATAAATTAGCTGTTCCTAAATTCAGGCTTAGGAAAGCGGGCAAGTTATTTATGATTCAAAGTTTGCATTATGTATAATAAAATTCCAGAATATATAAAAAAAATTGCCCAATCGATTTAAATTAAATGTCAAAAATTTCTTAACCAGTAAAGCGTACTAAACTATCGACGAGTATCTAAATGAAAGGTCTCCCTGGCCCCCTTGCGAAGGTGAAATGCTAAAACTTGTCGTGAAAAGCCAGTCAATGTTCAATAAATTATATACCTAAATAAAACATTGTTTTCAATATTGTAATATGTACACGCGTCGTAGTGTCATCCAAATGGGACTGTTTTTTTATATTATTTACATTTTAATATAATTTACATTAAATAATTGGTGACAAGGATGTTAATGTGTACGGGCACGTCATCACCATACTCGCAAATTGTCCAAACTGGCGGTGGCGTTGTGGGTCGGGTTACTGTTGTTCCCTTCAATATTGTTCATAATATTGTTGATGGTGAGCTTAGTAATGGGGGCTGGCAGGCTGACTCTCGCGTCAACTCGAAAATACACGAGAACGGTTGCTGCCTTGCGGGCCTGGTCTGCTCCTATCTTTAACACCGATTTTGCATTTTATATTTTAGATTTAATTTTATGTTAAGACAAATTAATGGCACTATTTATTGACGTAATGTTGTATGTACCTAGTTTTAAATTTTATGGTAAAAAAAAACCACGATATATTTATAAATGCTAAAAAAGGCCGTAACAGGTTTTCTTTCGCCATTTCTTTTACCAGTGGTCATTTTGCTTTTGTTTCCGAAATAGTAGTAGTATATAGAGTAGATTAATCCCACCAAAAACATTTTCATGTAAAATGTTGCCAAGACGAGACCATAATGACTCGCATTGTCAAAAAGTTATCAGATCTCATGTAGAGCCAAGCATCTAACTCTACACGCCCTACCTCTACAAGGCCTAACTTCACAAACTCTACACCTTCAAGTGACGAAATCGGGGGTTTTAGGACATTAATAAAATCTAAAGTATAATAGCTAAGACATTCAAAGTTTATGTTTAATAATTGTACTGGTGTTATTATATCTTAAAATTTTTAACTACACTGGGCGTCAAAAATAAGTAGTACAGTTTTAAAATTGCAATTACTCTTAAACTATAGAAGTTAGAGTTTTGAAATAAAAGTCATTTTATAGCAAATTTAACAAAGTTTTCTAAAAATAATACTTTATTTAGCATTTGTAAAGTTTTACACTGAAAATTAGGAAAAAACTAAAAAGCTAACCATTTTGAAGGAACTATCAAGAACTTAATTTTTACGTTTTGGGCCTTGTTCCCACTTTAGTAACTTGTGTTGCCGCCTCGGGCTCTGATGACAGCTTGGAGCCGGTTTGGCATGCTGAACACTAAGTTTCGGAGGCGGTGTTGGGGAATATTCACCCATTCTTCTATCAGGGCCTGTTTTAGAGCCCTGAGGGTGGCGGGGGGTGGTCTGCGTCTTCTGACTAGCCTCCCAAGCTCATCCCAGGCGTGTTCAATCGGGTTAAGATCTGGGCTTCTTGATGGCCAAGCCATCAAGCTGATGCCAACCTCCTGAATGTACTCTTGTACGAGATGAGCGGTGTGTGGCCGGGCGTTATCATGCATTAGTATAGCTCCATCACCCATATTTGCTAAATATGGCCCTGCATACTCGTTAAGGATCTCTAATGCATATCTTTCACCAGTCAGAGTGCCATTTTCTATGACCACTAGCTCTGTGCGACCCTCTGAAGAGATGCCAGCCCATACGTGTACAGAGCCCCCGCCGTATTGAACTCTTTCCGAGATGCAACCTTGAATGTATCGCTCACCAGGTCGCCTGTATACTCTCCGCCTTCCATCGGAAGTGAATAAAGAAAACCGAGACTCATCTGTGAACAAAACTCTTGTCCATTCTTCTTCGCCCCATTGTACGTGTTGACGCGCGTAGCGTAGTCTTACTACTCGATGCCCTGTCTCAAGTTTGGGGACATTTGCTGGCCTGTACGACTTCAGGTTGGCTTCAGCAAGTCTTCTCCTCACTGTACTCTCACTAACGTAGTCTCTTCGGGTCTGAAGAAGCTGTTGCTGGACCTCAACTGCATTAAGGTGACGATTTCTTAACACAGTAGAGACAATTAAGCGGTCTTCTCGGGTACTAGTGCACCTGGGTCTGCCATTACTTGGTCTCCTTAGATGGTTTCCAGTCTCTTCGTATCTTCGCTTTACTTGCTGGATCGTTCTTAGAGTTACACCCACCGTTCTTGCAGTACGACGCATACTGATGCCTACTTCGAGAAAAGTTATGATTCTTGCACATTCTTCTGGTGAAAGAGGCATGATTAGTAAAGTTTACTCGCTGAAGACACATTTGCTTTTGAATTGCAATTGATTTATCAGCAATAAAGAAAACAATAAAAAACAAAAGTACAAGCCAACAGTTTAAAAAAATTGTGTTTTTATTTATTAAGTTTTTTTTCAGTCAATCTTTAAAAATTGATATTATGCATGAAGTTTTTATTAAATGAAATTAAATTGTCTTTTAACTTTTTTTTATTTCAAAGGTCTAGCTTCTGCAGTTTAGGAGATATTGCAATTTTAAAACTGTACTACTTATTTTTGACGCCCAGTGTATTTAGCATCATCCAAAACAAAGTTATGAGAGTTCAAAAAAACGACGAAACGTTTCGAGAAAAGGTAGGTAGTGCCCTTGTGCTCCGCTTGGCTCGTCTCGTGCGAGATTTATACAAATCATTTATTACAACTGTATACTCTGACAAGAGAACGTGTTTGTAAAAGCTTATTCTCTAAATAAAAGTTTTGAATTTGAATTTGGTCACACCACGGGCAAAGGGAATATTTTTACCACCACAAAAAAAGCGTGTAAGAAAAGCCTCGTAAATACATAATGAAAAATTAAACTTATTCCAAATGCAATATACATTAGATATTAAGTTTAATAACAACTTATCTTTCGAAAGTCGCAAAATTTGAAGATGCATAAAGATTTAACAGCAGGTGTCGAAATTCAGTTGTTTTTCTAAACTTGTAACTGTCACAGATAAAAAAAATATTATGACGTCCGTTCTTAACTCCTAGATAAAAAAAAATATGAAATCCACAATTTGTTGCCATAGGAATAAATTCGATCACTAGTTTCGTTTTCAAAAAAAATCCAAAAAAATATGGTGGGAAATATATTCCCGCTGCCTTATAAAGAAAGGGTCGTGCCCACTGGTCGTGCCCACGGGTCGTGCCCTCCGAAGCACGGAGAAGCTCAAGATAACAAAACCTATCCAGACGCTGGCTAGGGTCGATGTTGCTTAACTTGCGTGTTCATATTAGAGTGCGACACACCACACAGCGACGCCATCGAGCTCCTCCGATGCCATCGAGCTCCTCGTCGCTCAGCGACAATATTTTTTTTTAAATTCCGAAGATTCATTTCCAATGTGCACGATAGTCGTGTGAAGCACGAAATCTGTGATTTTTTTTTTCATATCAACCCCTAATCATCCCACTGCAGGGATATGGGTCTGTCTCCCTTAAATCGAAGGGGATTACAGCATACTCTTCCATGCTGCTCCGATGCGGATTTTCGCAGGTCACTGTTTCCAAGTTTCTGAAGGCCACGGACTTGGACGTCTGTCATTTTATCGAATGCCCTCCGAAGCAAGGGAGAAGATAACGACACCTATCCAAACACTGACTTGGGTCGACATGGTTATTTGCGTGTTAGTTTTATTTAGATACACAGCGAGCTCCTCTTAAGAAATTAGAATAAATTTAAAAAAAAGTCCTGATGTCCAAATATGTCAAAAACTACCGAGTTTCAGTTATACATTTTAGACAGTCGGTATTGTTTGTTTTTATCTCCGCTTTAGGTTCTACCATGTATGTAGTTTTACATGATCCTGTATATTTACAGAGGAGCTCGATAGCGTCGCTGTGTTGCACTCTAATATGAACACGCAAGTCAAGCGACGTCGACCCTAGCCAGCGTTTGGATGGGTTTCGTTATCTCGAGCTTCTCCGTGCTTCGGAGGGCACGTTAAGCAGTCGGTCCCAGCTGTTATTGGCAGATGACAGTCGTTAAGCCACGTCGGTGGCCTTAGGGCGGCTTGAAAACACCACCGGCCTCTGCCAATCCGCATTGGAGCAGCGTGGCAGAGTACACTCTGGCCCCCTTCGATTGAAGGGAGCCCCGTATCCCTGCAGTGGGATGATTATGTATTGACATGATATTTACAGAAACCTCATAATGATGTCTAGAAAAAACTGTCACTAAGAGCTTAATCTCTTAATAAATAATTTTATTTGAAATGAAATCATTTCGCCTTTTGAAGGCCTCACAATAAGAATTTAGATGGAGTAGCGTGCAAAAGACGAGAAGCGTGGGCGTTATCTCGAACCTTGCGATAAAATGTTATTTATGAACGTAAGTGGAATATATTCTGAATGTAAATAAACGCGTAACAAAAGACAAGAAAAGACGTGTTATTGAATTAATTTGAGTATAATAAAACAAAGCGAAATAACATACTTCGAGATAAGTGGCAATATTCACCTAAACCGGGAGGAAATTGTAAGGTTAACTCATTATTATATTCATTAAAACATCATTGTTCAGATTACTTTTTCAATTTTATAGTTTTTTGGACTTAATCTCTAAAAATTTTAAAAGTCCGTCTTCCTTTATGCGTCCTTTACAGTCCAAAGGCTTAGTAATGAATCATCTGGTTGCTCTCGTTGTTACTAATTCACGTAGGTGGCGGTAAGCACTCTCCATAAGGTGGCCTGTTTGCCTGCGGCATGTAACAAAAAAAAAGTCTCCAACCACTTGTATAGCGTAAACAAGTAATTTAAATCATTTGACCAGTAATTAATGTAATTACAGCCACACGCGCGGTTAATTAATATTGTATCATGATTGATTCTTTATGGGAAAGGATTTGGATTTCCAAACATAGCAGATTTTTTTTTGTTTTCTTTCATTCATTGTAATTGTAACATTTATTAGTAGTACCATTTTAAAAGAACCGTGCTAAGTTTCTTGCCAGTTCTTTTTAGTACAAATATGCCGTCTTAACTGGTGATAGGAAAAAATTGAGACGATTCGAAAGAACTTGTATTAACATTGTGTAGGCCTATTTAAATAAAAATATTTGACTTTGAAGTCACCGAACGAAAGGCATTGCTGCTTTACGCTGATATTTTGAGACTTCCCCGGTCGTGTTAGCCTAATTTATAAATACTCTATCACTCTAGATCTGAGTGTCGCATGACCTAATCCATACTATCCATACTTCCATATCCATATCCATCCTAATACTAAAAATGTGAAAGTGTGATTGTTTGTTTGTCCTCTCTTCACGTCGAAAGTAATGACCCGATTGATATGATTTCTTAACTGGGGATAGTTTAAGGTCTGGAGAGCGTCATAGGCTACTTTTTCCCACGGGATAAAGAGATTCCCACGGGAAATATTATTGACATTTTCCCTTGACCACGCGGGCGGAGCCGCAGGTAACAGCTAGTAAACAATATTTTTATTAATTTTGTTGGTAATCCCAATTGATAAGAAAACTGAAAGAGAATAGGTAATGGAACGGACATTTGGCTTCGAGGACCTTCTGCTCAGAAATGAGAACGACATGATAAATAAATAAATTCTTCACAAATCACACAGTTCCATCTGGTTCCAGAGTAAACTAGGCTTAAACTCGCTTGTGTTATGGGATGGGTACCATACAACGGGTATATTATTGTAATTAAACACTTATAATACAGTTTGACGACCTCCGTGGCGTAATGGTTACTATGCTGGGCCGCCACCCAGAAAGGTCCCGGGTTCGAATCCCGATCGGGTCATGATAAAAAACTAACTTTTTCTGTTTGACCTCGGGTCTTGGATGTTTATCTATTTATGTATTTGTTATCAAATATAATATCGTTTAGTTAGTATCTCATAACACAAGTTTCGAACTTACTTTGGGGCTAGCTCAATCTGTGTGAATTGTCCCTATTTATTTACATAGAAAACATCCAGACCCATGAACAAACGCAAATGCATTATTATATTATTATTTACATTACATAAATGTTTGCCCTTTACTGGAATAGGGCCTGAAATGGTGAGGTCACTGCCGCCAACACACTACCGCGCTCTTTATATGGTAGGTAGAAACAAGAAATGTAGTGAATTTTGTGATTAACACAATATTATATATATAATAAATTCTAACAGAAAAATATCTTTGAATACATAACCGAACAAAAGGGCAAATAGCTTGGAGAGAGGTACATACCCGTCGACAAATATTGAATTTCTACAAAACATTTTCCCTCAGACGAAAAAGGGAATAGAAAATTATTGATATGGAAGGCATTGCGGACCTAAAATGGCAAATTCATCAGTACAAACTCTTAATATGGTTTACTATATTTTATAAACGAGTAGGGCAAATGCTTGGTCGTAGGACATACCTAGTAGTGGCCTCCTAGAAAAATAGGCATTTACCCTATATAACTTTAATTTAACTTTAAAAGGTTAACTTGAACTCGGCACCCGAGCGCCACCACACCGCCTCACCTCTAGGGGTTAGTATTATTTTAAGTACCTTATGAACAAAAAAAAGTAAAAAATCTACACTCTTAATAAGAGCCATATTATACTGGATACCTATTTTATTTGTTGATCATAAGCTGGGTCCATAGCGAAATTTTTTTTAAAACATTCAACTAAAACACATATGTGTACACAAAACTTTGTTTTTGAAACATGTTTCTCTACACACGCTGTCCATAACGGCTCGCGGTCGCGTAGATTGTTTTGTGTAGCGAGGCGAAACAAAAATGGCGGATGATATGACAGTACCCTGCCCCTCGACCCGAGCCCGATGTTTTGTGTACGTGTTTTCCATCGGGAATGGAAAACAAAAACATTGATGATGTACACAAAAATGTGTATTGAAACAAAGTTTTGTGTAGGCGATTTTGTTGAATGTTTCGTGTTTTTGTTGATTGTGTATCGCAAAACACGCGCTATGGGCGCGGCTTTATTTTATTCCAGCTACACGTATGTTACACAATAGCAGAAGCACCACTACTACGCGAGTGCTACATAATCTGCTACGCAATCAGCTACGCGAGTGCTACGGATGACTACGCTTAAGTACAGCCCACCATTCTGCTAATTTTTTAAGCTGAAACGCATCTGAAACGCATTAGAATTTTTGTATTCTGCTAACTCTTTGGTTGAAACGGAGCCGATACTCATTGGTTGGGCAGCCGGAACGCTTTGGTTGTAGTTGTAGGTGGTTGTAGAACACAGAACGGTTTGTAATCCGTTCAACTATCGTTTGGTATTCTGCAATTTTTTTGACAGTTGAGAAGGATCTGCGTTGGTTGAACTGTCAAAAGTTGCGGTTTTGCATCGGCAGTGACTTTTGTAACCAACCGTTTGCGTTTCAGCTGTAAACATAATGTTAATGGAATACCGTTTTGGTTAACAACCGCAAATGCAACCAAGCCGAAACGCTGCCGATCTGTTTTGGTTAATAAATAGCAGAATTGGGGGGCAGTTACTTATACTACGGATACTATCACGCGTACGCTGTTGAAAGTAGGGTGTTTTGTAGCAATTAAGTTTTACGTACTCTGTGGTTCATTTACATGACCTTCCTAATCGATTCAGATCATATTGGGTCACCAACTAGTGTAAATGAGTTTTACCGAATTCATTCATACGATAAGTAAACCCGGTTAAACCAGACACGGTCATCGTATACAGTCACCGCATTCGGTCATCGCTTTCGGTCACCGTATTCGATCAATGCTTTCGGCCGGCGTATTCGGTCGCTAGTGTCGCTACATTCGATCACTGCTTTCGACCAACCAGCGATTCAGGTTATCTGAATTATTTAAAATCGTCGGTCGAAAAATGCTGCACGCCTAGATATAAAACGTAGTCATTATTTTTGAAACGTTTGTTTAAGTAAACGAATGGAGTTCTGTCTAGTAAATTATAAATTATAATTCTGCAAATAATAATGTAGGTTATCAATTATAATAAACTCGTATTTGGAATGAGATTGGCTTAAAATATCTCAATGAAATGTACCTATCTCGAACAGGTCACCCTATTACATAAAATATTTTATTTAAATCAACAAATTAAATTACCCTTTTAAAACAGGTACTTGAAGCAAAAATATAGTTAAAAAATAGATTTTTATCTAAATTGGTTTAGGCTATAAGACCCTTTCGCAGTCCAATCTGAGGGTACTTGTAAATTGAATTTTTCGAATAAATTCTGTCTGCATATTTAACTAGTACAATTCAGTTCGGAGTGCCTACCATTATTGGGGTTCGGAATTCGATTCCGACGGAGCAAATATTTGTAAGTGAGCGTAGGGCTTTTACCGTAATATACAGTGTGTTTGAATTTCTGTTTTTTTTTAGAACATTGATTTCAGGTATTTTTTTATTTTTAAAAAAATCTGATCGCTATTGAATTTTTATTTATTTATTCGTCAACCCACATCACAGCTCTGTGGTATGTTAGTAGTATCTTACCTTCCCCACCAGAGGGCGCGAGTTCGATTTCCGGTCGAAGCAAACATTTAAGTGATGGCATTTGTGTTTGTTCTCTGGTCCGGGTGTTTTCTATGTATTTTAAGTATATATTTACAATTATAAATCCGCTGTCTGGTACATACCAATTATAAATACACAAAGTTCTAGAGCAAGCTAGGTATAACTTATTTTGTTATGGAACACAAACAAGTTATACCTAGCTTGATTTTTTTATGGAACACTAACAAGTTTATACCTAGCTTGCTTTTGTTATGGAACACAAACAAGTTATACCTAGCTTGATTTTTTTATGGAACACTAACAAGTTTATACCTAGCTTGATTTTGTTATGGAACACTAACAAGTTATACCTAGCTTGCTTTTGTTATGGAACACTAACAAGTTATACCTAGCTTGCTCTTCTGTTATGGAACACAAACAAGTTATACCTAGCCTGCTTTTGTTATGGAACACTAACAAGTTATACCTAGCCTGCTTTTGTTATGGAACACTAACAAGTTATACCTAGCTTGCTCTTCTGTTATGGAACACAAACAAGTTATACCTAGCTTGCTCTTCTGTTATGGAACACAAACAAGTTATACCTAGCCTGCTTTTGTTATGGAACACTAACAAGTTATACCTACCTTGCTCTTCTGTTATGGAACACAAACAAGTTATACCTAGCCTGCTTTTGTTATGGAACACTGTAGGAAATAGACTATGTACAAAACTGCTAGATAAGGCGTGCCACATGGCGAGCTGCGATCGCGCCATTTATACCTGGCGTACGCTTTTGAATGCGACACTTTCAAGCTTTACCTTAATCAATACATTACACTAATCAAAGGTATAAATGACATAATTATGCTACCATAATAACGTCGAACATATTATATTGTTGTGCGAGACAATTAAATCACAGCAATTAGTCATATCATCGGATAGCCCACCTGCACACCAGTCGATTATGCTGCATTGAAATATAATACTGAAATGATGGATATTATTAATGAGCATTGCGTACATTCAATATTATTGATATTACGCGAAAATTACCGTGTTAATGCTTTGGCAACATTAACGGGCGAAGATTCGTGTCGTTATGACGCGTTAAAAACATAGTCTACGTGCATATGCGATCTTTATCCTCAAGGCAAATATTGCAAAAACTCGAGCGAGCCTTGGGGGAGGACAGCTCTTTTATATCAGCACAGATTTTTTCTTTTCTTTTTTCCATCTTTTACAAACCACTTTTATTGATGGCTTTCCGCGTTTTTTGTTTATTTTGTGTACTTAATTAATTATTAATTTTGTATTCTTTTGAATACTGTATGTGTTAAAACCATAGATTTATTATAACTTACTAGCGTAATAAGATTGACAATGCAAAAGAGATAAATCATAGCATACGCGTTTGTTAGAGCGAGATAGATAGACGAGACCATTTTTCCTATACACGCTATGTGCTTGTATCGCCTTAACGTCAGTCATGTTAAAACAAATCCCACTTATTTTTACAAAATTTATGGTTTTTAAGTGTAGTTTTGGTGTTATTTCGACGTGATTAAATATGGTTACCTGTGCAGTGCCTGGATGTAAATCAAACTAAAAGGAAAATCCACAAAATTAAATATATCTTGCTTGCACACATGTACATTACACGCACACTAGTGTATTTTATTTTTGGTCCAGCCTCAATCAAACAAAGCCGATCTATAGGTACGCTAGTATATACTAAATCTATGGTTATAACATTTAAAAAATGGAATGACAAAAAAAGGGCCATAACTTTTTTCGCCATTTCTTTTTTCAGTGGTCATTTTGCTTTCTTTCCGAAATGGTGGTAGAACGGGTAGAACGATCTGGCGTAGTCGAGGGGTACGTATAATGACCGTAGTTGAGTAGCGTCTTCTATAGTTGCAGCCGTAGCGTTTTCGTAGTCGATCGTAGCAATTTTCGTAGCAGCAGGCGTAGAAGCGTAGCCAGATTTGTGTGGTAACATAATATGTAGTATCTGTCTGTTTCAAATTAGAATAGGAGTAAGAAAAAATAAACTAAATTTAGACAGTAAGTAAGATATTTTTCCCCTATCCTGAAGGTGTTGTGTCCCACTGCTGGGCAAAGGCCTCCCCTCCCTTTCTCCAGTAGTCACGGTAAAAAACTTCTGTGGGGTAATTCACGTAACAAGAACCGATTCTAGTTCGATTCAACGACACTCGCTGTCCCGTTCAATTCCTATTTTGTATGAGTGAGACAGCGAGTGTCGTTAAATCGAACTAGAATCGGTTCTTGTTACGTGAATTGCCTCACTGGCCAGCCGTCTAAAAAGGCGTGCAGATCGTCCCGCCAGCAGCGTTACCTTTTTAAAAAAAAACATAATTTTAAAAAAGTAGTTTTCCATTCTACTAACGTTAAACAACAAACTCTTACAAGACTTAAATAAAAGATGCGAAGAAATAAGGAGTGGAACTTTTAGCTGTTACAAATAACAGTAAGTAACAACAATAAAAAAAACATTGAAACAAATCAACTGACTCTTTGCAAGCCTGCAGTAATGACTTGTATTAATTTCAAGGCACATTGCTGTGTAGTGCTGGGTATACATTTGCAATTCTTTTAATACGATTAACTATAGCTCTGGTGGTTTATTCTCGTGATAAAAATAGAATGATCGAAAAAAAATCTCGCTGGTTTCCTTAGGATAACGGAGCCGTCTTATAGCGGACGTAATATCAAGGACACAAAAAGACGGACGTGTCGTCCCCGCTGCTTGGAACTCATTTTGTGTGTCGTTTTGGTCAAGGAAACAGAAATATGAAAATTATAATAATTAAAAAAAATATCTTCACCACTATCAATTCACAAACTATACTATTCGACGCTGTAAATGTAAATTCGGTCTTTCATTCCTTTATAGGTGGGCAACGCATCTACGATTTACGGTCGTTGATGTCCATGGGCAGCGGTGCTTACCATCAGGTGACCCGATAGCTTCTTTGTCTTCGTCTGTCATAAAAGAAACGGTGTCAATTAACGCTTTTTTTTAATCACACAGATTGAGCTAGCCCCAAAGTAAGTTCAAATGTGTTATGGGATACTAACTCAACGATACTATATTTTATAACAAATACATATAGATAAACATTCAAGACCCTGGGTCTTGAATGTGATTGAAACGAACTTTTTCTGATTGGCCTGGGCCAATCAGAAAAAGTTCGTTCATCATGACCCGACCGGGATTCGAACTCGGGACCTCCTGGGTGGCGGTCAGGCATGGTAACCATTACTCCACGGAGGTCGTCTTTTCGGCTTTCTGGGAACCGTGCCATTTTGTTTACAAATACAAAGTTCTATACATCATTCACCGCTGTTTTACGGCTGCTATATGACGGCACCGCTACCCTAAGAAGTCAGAGCAAGTGTACTTTTAATTGTTACTGTATTTTTCTTCAAGTAACCTAAAGTGTAATTAATACATTTACTGCCGAGCAATTTAGACGGTGCTACTTGTGAACAGTCGTAAAAATGTTACCATGTATATTTATGCATTTACTAATGGAGCCCCACGTTGTTATGCGAGCAATTCCTTTGTTTTATATTCCTTGAAAAAATATCTGATAGTGTAAAGCGCGTTACAGACGAAGATACTATATTTTATTTTAAGATAATATCTGAATCCTAACTAATTTTATAAATGAGAAAGTGAGTTTGTTTGTTTGTTTGTTTGTTTGTTATTCATTCACGGCTTAACTAATCATCCGATCATTATGAAAATTTGTATACATATTGTCAGGGGTACAGAGCCCAACATAGGCTACTTTTTATCCCGTGAAAGTATGTCATTCCAATGGCAAAATACTTTTTCTACTATAGATGGCGCTGCAATTTGCAATTGCTGGCCAACAGATGGCGCCACAAGCCGTGATCTTAAACATAAAATTAACCACAAGCGAAGCCGCGTGCAAAAGCTAGTATAAAATATTTTTGTATCACAAACGGTTAAGATAGGATATACTCACTCAAATAATTCTTCGTAAATCATCATATCAACCCATGATAAATGGGATTAGAACGTACTCTGCCACGCTGTGCTGCTCCAACTCCTGCAGATTGGCGAAGGTCAGTGGTTTCAAGTTGCCTGAATGCCAACGACTTGACTTAAAGACTATCATGAATTGACCGATGGCGACGGCCTTAACGTGCCCTCCGAAGCACAGTGAAGAAATAACGAAACCCATCCAAATACTGGTTAGGGTCGACGTTGCTTAACCTGTGTGTTCGTTTTTACGTGGGTCTTACAAGACGCCATCAAGATCCTCGACTAAATACTAAATTGATATAAATGTGGTCCCGGCCTATCCAACCGCAGCGTTTGCGGCGCTCAAACAATGACAATACCAAGGTGGAGGCAAACAATTCAGGAGTCAGGACTTAACTACAATTTCCTACAGATGATCAATCACTTACCTACTACTGTAAGTGCACTTGAATTTTTACCACGACACCGACGTTACAACATACATTGCTGGCTCATAAAAAAGTTAAAAAAATGGGAAGACAACTAAACCAGCAATGTATTTCAAAATTGGTTATCCAACGATGGATTGTGAAATGTCATGGTAGAAGTCACGAGAAACAACGCTAGTAGTGATGTATGGAGACTTACTCGGTCTACTGAATGTATTTACTCCGTGGATTAAGGCACCGAAGCCAACCACTGTCACCTGAGACTAGATTGTTCTTGATTACGGAAAACACGGTGGTCCGACAGTATTTGCTAACATTTTTTACTCTTTAAGATGCTCACCCCGACATTAAAGAACAAACTGTCTAATAGCGTCTTACGTTTAGTTACCTAGTTCTTACTAAAATTATAAATGAGGAAGTGAGTTTGTTGTTTGTTTGTTATTCCTTCACGGCTTGACTAAGCAGGCGATCATTATGAAAATTTGCATACATATTGTTACGGGTACAGAGCCCAACATAGGCTACTTTTTATCCGGTGAAAGTATGTCGTTCCAATGGGAAAATAATTTTTCTACTAAAGAGGGCGCTGTATCGGCCAACAGATGGCGCCACAAGTCGCGCTATGGGTTCTTTTGTTGTCAAACGAGATCTGTCATAAAATTAACGCGAGCGAAGCCGCGGGGAAAAGCTAGTAGAAATATATTTTTAAGATAACGACACATAAATCTGACGAAGTCCTTGTCTAATTAAAGGTAGGATATACACTACAATTCTCGAGCATTTCTTTGTAACATTCTTACGAATGGTACAAAGAAATGGACACTGATCTTCAGTTTCCAAAGATTTTGTTTATTAAGTTATGGCATTTTGCATTCTTGTTCGATGCAATGATGCGTAATTATGATAATACATCATTCAAAGCACGCTATTCATGTTGTCTCGATTCAGTATACAGTTTGAGTCAATACGCCCCTAAGAAAGATGATAGCATTCTTCAGAGAAGGCGAATTTTGAAGTCAACACGATAATGCACTTTTAGCTAATGCTAGATACTGGAATCTGGATAAGGAGCTTTGTAAAATACGATGAATCATTTTCCTATGTACTTTCTGACAAGAGAAAGTAGTTAGTAAGAGTGATTGTAAGGACCCATTCTCTGTTTTTATTTCTTTCTTCATTTCTTTTGTCGTTGGTCAGTTTGCTTTGTTTCAGATATGGTAGTATTATGTTATTATGTTATTAGAGTAGCTAGTTTATTTAATATTTAATACATAATATTTACATAGTATAAAATGAAGTCATTTTTGCTGTCTGTCTGTGCGTCTGTGTGTCCATATGTATGCTTAAATCTTTAAAACTACGCAACAGATTTCGATGCGGTTTAATAGATATAGTGATTCAAGGGGAAGGTTTTTAAGTATAATACATTCCGAAATTCCCACGGGAAAGCGGATTACACGCAAACGAAGTTGCGCGTGTTTCGAAATAATATGTAACATTCTCTCCCATTGTAAATGACGTGTCTAATTGCCCGCGAGTGCCGACAGAATAAAGTATTTTCGACTTTGACTTTGAATAAAAGAAATATATTTTAAGTGTTCAAAAGGTATAGCGTTATTTATTTATTACACAATAATAGTAAAGCAGCGATTTAAGTATTTTATGGATAAATGTAATGTAGGTAATATTTATAAACATGTTCAAAAATAATATTAATGTTACAAGTTTACTTTTTTGCGATTTTAGTAATTTTTTTTTGTTTTGTATAGTCTCTCTTTTATTTTATTTTTGTAAAATCCAGGCATCCGCAGAAAACCAGCGCTGTGGCTCACACCACGGCACATGCTGAGCGGAATGCCTTTTTGGTACGATATGTTTATTAGTGTAAGATTTTATTTTTGTATTTGTGTTTGTGTACCAAATAAACATTTTTTCTTTCTTTCTTTCGTTTTTCTTTTTGAATCTTTTGATACAGTGATGCGGATACGGTAATCGGATCTGATAAATGATACGTGTCTGGACACACTCTATACGGTTTTAGAATATTAGAACATATCGACGTGAATCGGTCAGAGGTTTTATATCTAAAAGGTGCAATAAAGATGTTCTTTCTCGGTGTCGAGTAGCGTCGTCCGAACTGAAGCGGGGCGAACGACCTCTCGTTTTATTGTTTAGGACATAAAGCTCTTTCTGACTAAAGACTATACGTACGTTTCAGTGGTGAATCCCTTAGTACTCTGAATACGAGAAGACATTGGTTACATAAACCTGTAAGGCTGTAAATATAAAACGTTGAGAGTTATCCAAAAATGGGTAAAAGACGATTGCCGATCGTAAAATTTTCTATGTACAACGGTCATAAAGTACACGCCAAAATTTGGGCTCGCAGTTTATAAAACAATTGAAAATCGATTGTCGTTATGCACTGAGTTATAAGTATGAGTTTTGTTCGTCGTTTTACGTCTGCGCGACTCAGCCGTGTTGGCGACTAGTGTAGTAAGTTTTTCTCTAAAGAAGTGAAAGAAAGTGGTGTTTTTAATTAATATACATAGCCTTCTCTATCTACTACAAGTAGTACGTTACTCAAGAGTAACTGATGTTAATTGATAGTCTTTAAGAGAGGTAGGGCACAGCGGATAATCCGCTAAAATTGGAGCAGCCTCTCTGGGGAAGGACCTCCACCTTATAGAAGATCGTAGCCAAATAGCATTGGTCTCGGCCATGTTGTGTTCCTACGGTGAGTAAGCCCCTTCGCACACAAGGCGACGCAAGTCTCCGATACTAGGCGATTTTAGCATCCAACGACGCGAGTGTACGTACGAACCTCAATGGACGTGTATGGCGGTAGTCGCTTGGATACTAAAATCGCCGAGTATCGGAGACTTGCGTCGTCTTGTGTGCGAAGGGGCTAAGATCTCCAGAGGTCCACTTGGGGGGAGGGGGAGTTGGCAACGCGTGAGTGATACCCCCAGTATTGCAAGCAAGTAGGCTACGGTGATGCTTACCATTAGGCAGGCCGTATGCTTGTTTGCCAACTTTGTGGCGATTGAAAGGAGACCCATATCCCTACAGTGGGATGATTATGGAATGATGATGATAATTCACTAATATCATAAAACAATCGAATTGAAATCGATAGATTGATTGTGCGAAGTTTACATTCGATTTTAACTATTCATTTCGATCTGCGTTCTCGTTATCACGATTCGTTTCGATGGCCGCCGCCGTGTTACCGAATGGGATACGTAAGTGTAAATCGATTTGGTATCAATGTCTGCTGCGTAACTACGTCGGTTAGGGTGTGTACATATTTGTCACATTTCCTTTATATGTAAATACATGCCCGTAACACAGGGAGGAACTCTATGGCATAGCTGTGTGTCGCACATTAAAATGAACTCGCAGATTAAGCAACGTTGATCCTAGTCAGTGTTTGGATGCGATTCGTTACCTCGAGCTTATTTTTGCTTCGGAGGGCACGTTAATCTCGGCTTTTGTTGACGAATGAGAGTCGTAAAGTCAAGTCGGTGGCCTTCAGGATATTGAAGACACTGGATTCTGCCCATCCACATTGGAGCAGCGTGGTAGAGTACGCTTTAATCCCTTCAACTGCAGGAGGATCCATATCCTTGTAGTGGGATGATTATTGGATTGATATGATGCAATGTCATCCGCCAAGATAAGTCTCAATAATATGGTAATTATGGTTGCATTATTCTTACAAAAAAAAAACAATTTATAATGTCAGTGATAAGCCCGGTTGTATCGTGACCTATTTTCGTAGACCGTTAAAAATCCGGTTTAAATATAAAAAAGTGAAACTCAAGTAATACTAAATAGCCGGACCGCATCCATGCCAGCTAAATCATAGCCGTCAAATACATTAGGCTGCCTCAGGCAGATGTTGTTCTGAGTTTGAATATAGATTTATGTGTATTCACTCGAGTGTGCTCCACCCTTTAAGTGAATACAAAGGGTCACTTTTTTTATTGAATACATAATATGGTATACATACAAAATATACAGGGTGACAAGTTTTTGGTCCAATTCTTTAAAGTAGATGAGGCTTAATCCGCTTAAATCGGAGCAGCCCGTCTGGGGAAGGACCTCCACCTTACAGAAGATCGTAGCCAAATATCATTGGTCTCCGCCACTTCGGGGTTGGGAGGGTTGGCAACGCGTGAGTGATACCCCCGGTATTGCAAGCGTCTATAGGCTACGGCCTTGCTTACCATCAGGCGGGCCGTATGACTTGTTTGCCACCTTAGTGGTATTAAAAAAATAACCCTCAATAGAGGGTCGGTAGGGAGCGATTTGCAAGATTTTTTACCGACTTGCCATAGAAAATCCAGCTTAACTGAAATAGTACTTGTTGCACTCAAGTGACACTTTTCTGGAAGTTAAGACAAAATTTAATATTCAAGTTAAGCAATGAAAATCCCCGTCAGTATTTGGATGGGTTTAACAATCTCTATCAATTTCGTGCTTTAAAAATATTGTCGGAGCCGAATTTTGTCGAATGATAAAAGTTCTACAATTGACACTAATTGTGGAAGTTTATTATCGTCGTCATCATGTCAGCCAAGAAGTACACATGTCATATACTTGTAAATGTATGAAGGTGCGGTGGCGGATAAGACGTAAAATTCAATTTGTAATGTAAACAGAAAAAAACGTCACTTTTAGTTCGAGAATATTGACAAGCATATTTGAATACAATTTATTTATATTTTTTTATCTGATGTGTCCCTCCCTTTACTACTCTATATCTGTTCCTATAAGTGTTTCGGGACCTTCGGTAAGCTGATAGTACACGTATCAACGCCGAGGGCTTTTTATAAAGAACCAATATATTCTTATACAAGGCTTACATTATCGATGGCGGGGTTATAAATAAAACGATATTTTGCGCCAATAATACATTATAAATAATATATACCAGGTGTATTTTTCAATGAAGATACAGAAAGAAAAATATGAAATGCCCTTATTCTACTTGGATCCATTATTTGATCTATCAATGGATCCTAGGCGACTTTTTTCCACTTGAATCCATCAATGGATCCTAGGCGAATTTTTAAATTCCACTTGATTCCATTATTTGGTATTATTTATGATTGATTCTAGGATTGTTTTGGTATGAGTTGTGGTTGGTTTTGGGATGAATTGGAGATGGTTCTGCCTTGATTTCGGAATTGTTTGGGATGGATGGATGTCGTTCATACAAATATATTAAATACAGATTCTCCCACGCGACCCGCTGCCGCTGGCAGTGTTTTCCCCGACCTCAGTAGTACTCAGAACATATTTTTTTACATACCGTTCTGTATTATGACACGGTATCTATTATGACATGTCATACTGGTTTCCCCCGGCCGAACCCACCTAGGCTAAACTCATCAATAACTGGCCCTTTAAGTGATTTTTCCAGTTCATGAATTTATTCTGAAGATTGTGTGAATAGCAATGATTACATATTTACACATAGACAGAAAATTTCTTTATCTTTCATTTTGTTAAATTTTAGCTGAATAAAACACGTTTTCATTATTATTTACCTTCATAATGGCTCTACCACTATATAAGTAATTATGTAAGGAAAAAAATATGCAAAAATGTTGAATAATTAACACAAAACATAGCAAGTAGCATAAATAAGCATAAATCTGAAATCGCACCGAGATTTGTCATTCAAACTGACAGGAAAATAATGAGTGACAGACAATTGAGCATAATTAAGTTTACAGAATAATAACTTGTTGCCGCACGATTTTAGACTTTAAAATCATAGTTATAAGAATAAATCAATTTATCATCCGATAAAAAAATTATGTTTGTCAAATTATGTGCAAGTTGACAACTTTTCAGTTTGCCGGCTCATTTTAATAAAACGAAAAAGTACCTTTTATTTTTTATTTCTTTTAAACGACTTGTACTTAAGGTCTGTTTTCACTTCGCTTAGGCAGGTGCAGGTGCGTAGTGCGAGTTGTGTCCAATTCTGTTTATTGGCTATGCTTAGTAAATTCAGTTGCTAGCCATAGATCAAGAAATATGGACGTGGACTCGATTACTCTTTGCAATAGACCTTGTCACTGACAGCGACTCTCGATATCAAAATAAAACATTAAAATTAAATAAAATCTTTGTCAAATCACATAATGTATAAACTTAAACAATGTTTGAAAAATTAAAAAATATTTTAAGAAAAAAAAGGACATCGCATTTTTATGTGTTATTATTTTTACTTTGATACATATTTTTTATATCTGATACCAAATCACATCTGCCAAAAAAAACTTGACTTCTAAAAATGTTTGGTAAAGTTGTCAATTTCAGTAAGTACTCTATGGACATGGGCACGCTGCGAGTGAGGGGTAGCGGAGGGCGCGCGGGGCGAAGCACAGTCCACTCGCAAAAAAAAATAGAACATGTTTCTATTCACTCGCAAACACTAAACAGTCGCTGTCCACACGTGGTTTCTACTCAGCACATAAATAAATAAATATATAGGGACAATTCATACAGATTGAGCTAGCCCCAAAGTAAGTTCGAAACTTGTGTTATGGGATACTAACTCAACGATATTATATTTTTATAACAAATACATTATTTAGATAAACATCCAAGACCCGAGAAGCCAATCAGAAAAAGTTCGTTTTTCATCATGACCCGACCGGGGATCGAACCCGGGACCTCCTGGGTGGCGGTCTGGCGTGGTAACCATTACGCCACGGAGGTCGTCAACTGCACATGCACCTGCACTACGCACTCGCAAACGCACTAAGCAAAGTGAAAACAGGCCTAAAGTCAGTTCTCTAAACGCATCTTCAATTTTCATTCCCATTAAAACATTTAAATATAAGATTTAAAGCCGCTACATAATATGTGACGAGATGGGAAGTTTTAAAAATATCATTTCATACGAAATGTATGCAATGTCGCGGAGCCACGGACGGGACGGGAATGTGGCTATTTTCATAAAGACAGTCACGTCCCCATCACGTTCCTCATCCCATCAGGTACTTTAAAATAAAGAATACATTGGTGCTAATTCTGTTGTACATTTAACTAGACTAAACTAATTTTGACAGGACTAAAAGTGCTGCTATCCTTGTCACTAATTGTAAACCAAGGAAGGACAACAACACCTTTGGTCCTGTCAAAATTAGTTTAGTCTAGTTAAATGTACAACAGAATTAGCACCATTATCAAATATGCTGAGAATCTTATTATTCCTGTTTCTATAGGATTTTCAAAAAAGTCCATATCAACGTTTTACATCACAATCCATGTTTCAACTTATATCATAAAAAAGGTATTGTAACAACTTCAAGCTGTTAATATAATATTATTTGTTAAAACACAAAGAATAATAAGTCATACGTAGAAATATCGAATACTTTGAGCAAGTTTCTCGCGTGTTCCTACGCAGTTAATTAGTTTTATAACACCGACCAGAGACTTAACAAATTGTTTTTATGCTGTTATATTTTATTCGTTTATGGAGGTGTATAAATTAGTTCTGTTTTAATGATAATCTTATGAAAAACGACAAAATATACACAGCTTACACCACAGGTCTGTTCTTTTGGCAAAAACTTTTTTTTTTTGTGTCATACTGCTTGACAAACAAGCAAGCGGGCCCCCTGATGGAAAGCGGTCACCGCCGCGCGCGCTACCAATGCGTTGTCCACCAAGGAGGTTGGAGGAAAGGAAGGAGGAAGAGAAGGGAAAGAAGGCGGGGGAAAGAAGGGATAGGGAAGAAGTTGGGCTTCCGGATCTCTCACTCACCGAACGAAACGCATTGCTGCTTCACGTCGATATTCTGTGAGAGGGTGGTACATCCCCGGTCGAGCTAGCCCATTTCATAATAATTGCTCTAACACTCCAACATTTTTACATTTTTAAGGAATGTGTTTAGGCGGAAAACGACAACTATTTTTGGGGTCTGTTACAATTTAAAATAGATGTTAAACAAAACATAGTTATCATTGTATAGAGCTTATGTATTTTTAAATAAGTTAATTCATAGTTATAGGGATAATAGGGGATATAGGGACAATTTATACAGATTGAGCTAGCCCCAAAGTAAGTTTGAAACTTTGTGTTATGCGATACTAACTCAACGATATTATGTTTTATAACAAATACATACATAGATAAACATCCAAGACCCGAGGCCAATCAGAAAAAGTTAGTTTTTCATCGTGACCCGACCGGGGATCGAACCCGGGACCTCCTGGGTGGCGGTCTGGCGTGGTAACCATTACGCCACGGAGGTCGTCTTTACTCTTCACACGTGATTTACATGAACACACTTTTTTTGGATTACAAACTAGATTTTATGATGTTTAACCTGTATACTATGTTGGCTTTCTATAATTTGTAATCTGTTATGTGTGATTAAATAAATAAATAAAGTGATTGTCACAAAATTAAAAAAAAAAATGTGTTGCTTTCCTTAGTGTAACGTGAGAATCAATCAGTTGTATTGACAATATTTTGTAAGATTAATCTACAATTAAATTGGCAGAGATAGTCTAACTATTACATATCAACCTGCAAATATAATAATTAGTCGTAGAAAGAGAGAGAGCATTTTAACTTACACATTCAAGCTGTCTTTTTCTTCTTTAATTACATAATGACAGCATCCTATTTACAACCATTTACTGAAGCGCATTTCGAAAGTTGATGATGGCTTGAGACTTAATGTGAAATTACAATTAAAATGAGTATCAGAGACTAACCGTTTAATGTGTTATTAATTTTGAAATAGTTTTGTGTAACTGCGTGTCTACCAATATTTTAAGGTGAATTAAAAATTATATTCTCATTAAACGTGAATTCATTTGTAAATATGTCTACGGCTCCCAATCTGTTATTGCTCGCAACTATCGGTCAATGGATTAAACTTTAGTCAACTTTAGTTAAATACGACTTAAACGCTTTCCACGGATCAACGATTTGTCTAATGAAGCTATTTACTTTAAAATAAATTGAAAAGTTTAATGGTGAATCAGTGACGTTTATTTTAAAGACTGGTGGCTCACAGTCCGTTTCTGAAACGCATTTTTAAAGTTAATGACATTAAATTCGTTACCCTAAGGTTGTTGCCTTGAAAAGATTGCTTTCAGCAGTAAGATCATCTTGACTTTTCAAAGGATTGTTATTTTTAGAGAAGGGATTAAGAATCAGTAGCTTAATAGATTGGCGTAAAAAGCAAAAAAAATATATATATTGCCTATAGCAAGCCCGGCTTTTAGGCTTAATTGAAGGTACCGGCAATGCTTTCAAGTTAATGTTTTTCAAAAAATACTACGAATTAATATAATTACGATAAAGTCATATTTTCATATTGTTCTATTAGAACAATTTAAAAATTGTTTTTTTTTAATGGCAACCCCTTGAAAAGTCGTCCGGTATACTCTCTGTTTACTGTATCGCTAATTTATTATGTTTGCTGTATTATTTGTTTGTGTTTTGCAAATAAAGCATATTCTATCTATCTATCTAATAAATTATAATTGTTATAGTGACAAAGTACTAAAACGACAACATATTTATAGTGTTTAGATCATAATTTATATACAACAAGTAAAACCCTCGCAACTTCGTTTGCGTATGTCTCGCTTTCCCGTGGGAATTTTGAAAAATCCTTTCTTAATGCTCCCCTACGTTATAAAAGGAACCCCTGTGCAAAATTTCAAGTTTCTAACCCTTATAGTTTAGGCCCTGTGTTGTCAGTCAGTCAGCTTCTCCTTTTCGAACAACATGATCGCAGGTTTTGATACTATAATTTATTAGTATGGATTTATTTTTTTAAATGAAACGAAGATTAATAATAATTAATCCAACAGTAACAATTTATGAATAAATTTTTCTATCAAATTTACGAGAAACATTTTTGCAAAACTCATGGAATTCCTCTGCGGAAATCTAGACATTCCGTTTTATGATCAAGTTAGCGCATTTCGCAAACATTTTAGAAATAGATTTACAGTTTATCCCGAGCCAAAGTAATGCGCTGAAATCTCCGGAAAATCTTGTGATTCATAAGAAAGTTTCATTTCATTGTATCCCTTACTTCGGTTGAATTTGGGACCCTATTTTAGATATAAGCAAATTTATGAGCTAATAGAATGGAGACCACAAAACGTATTTTAACATCATATTATTATTTGAATATCCTGCTAATTACTATAAAGGCGTAAGTTGTTGTTCACGCTCAAATGGCTGGGCCAATATTTATGATATTGGTTTTGTAGGTAGCTGATACCTTGTATTAACACATAGAGTACTTTCATCACGAAAAGTATGCGATTTCCGTAGGATTTCATCAAAAGTCTGATATAGATGGCGCTACTGTGCATAAATAAATACACGCAAACGAAGTTGCGCGGGTTTCACTAGTAACTTTATATTTGGGACGACCTCCGTGGCGTAATGGTTACCACGCCAGAACGCCGCCCAGGAGGTCCCGGGTTCGATCACCGGTCGGATCATGATGAAAAACGAACTTTCTGATTGGCCTCGGATCTTGGATGTTTATCTACATAATTATGTATTTGTTATAAAATATAATATCGTTGATAACACAAGTTTCGAACTTACTTTGGGGCTAGCTCAATCTGTATGAATTGTCCCTTTATATTTATTTATTTATATTTGTCATCGTTCCATAGGTTGTTAGACTTGAATCAGTGCAACATATGAGTCAGTGCAACTCAAATTCAAATCATTTATTCACAGACTCAGACAGTCAGGTTTTTAGTCGGTATCCCTCATTGGTTAGAGAGGCGAGCCCGACAGACCCCTGTCGCTTCCCCAAGTGGCGCATGCAGTAATGCATTTTCCTGACTTTAAACAAAAAAAAAGGCCTTCAGATACAGTTTTTCTATTCATTTACAACTTGCACAACGTATTTGAATAATCACAAAAGTATTAAATGGAGTAGAAAGTATTGGAAGCCACCGTCCGCCACCCCTCTATTCCACCTAGTTACATTGTAGTTACATTGATGTAACTAATTGGACATTTTTATTCCTAGTAGTTACATTATTTCAAAATGTTTCTTTATTGTAACTAAGGAGACATTTTTGCCTAGTGGTAACTACCGGCGCCTCTTTATTATTCCTATACAAAATTTTAACGTATTCAAACGTGAGGAGAAAAAACTTGTACTATTACTCCTCTGTTCTCATATAAAAGAGTAAGCGATGACCCTTAAGGTGAATAATCTACAAGTGAATATATATATCAATAAAGCATCTCCTTTTCTTATTCCTCCATGAATCTAAGGGAATAGAATTTCAAGTTTCCCAATCCACCGGATTTGGGAGGTACCTCCTCGGTCGATTTAACCGCGGCTTTGCTGCCAGGAATGTGGTAAATATCAAATAGGTGACACTAAACACTTCCTTTGATATAATGATATAAGAGAAAAAAGTTTGTAAAAGGCTGCCTTGTTGCGTCTGTAAAAATTTTATGTGAAGCCTGAAGCCTGTAGCACAGTTTTAACTAACACAGAGCTTCAGAGCTGTCAACTAAATTGTAACAAGTGCATTTTTGAATAAAGTATTATTATTATTATTTATGTTCATTATATACTAGTGAAACCCGCGCAACTTCGTTTGCGTGCATTTATTTATGCACAGCAGCGCCATCTATATCAGACTTTTGATTAAATCCTACTGGAATCGCGTACTTTTCGGAATAAAAAGTTCGGGATAATAAATTTCATAAATATTAACTCAGCCATTTGAGCGTGAAGAAGTAACAAACATACACACACACTATAGATGGCGCTGCTATTGCGATATCGGCCAACAGATGGCGCCACAAGTCGCGCTATGGGTTGTTTTGTTGTCAAACGACATATCTATGCCATAAAATTAACCGCGAACGAAGGCGCGGGGAAGAGCTTTTTTAAATAATACATACATTTTGGATTTTGGTCGACGCAATGCACTGTGCTGTTATATTGTTACTTTAAATTTCATTTGTAATAGCATTCCAAGAATGTCACTGTCTACTCCCTCGAGGTACACAGGCGAGACTGCTACGGTACTGTTTATTTTCTCATAATATCTGAACCATCTGATCTTTGAGGGTCGCAAGTTCAACGGCCGGACAGGCAAGGTTGTTTTGGATTTATATGAAATTCTTAACGGGTCTCGCTTTTATTATTAAGCCAATTAAAAGTACTATTTAGATAGTAAGTATTTAATAGGTTCTTAAAATTTAATTTTATGATAGATCACTTTGCTCTCAGAATCAGTGGGCTCTGTTTTGATATTTTTTTCTAGAATTAGAGAGAGGGAGACACAAATAATATTTATACTTATTATTATGAAGAGAAAAGAAAGAAAGAAAATACATTTATTTTATTCTGTACAGCACATGAGACACAAGACAACAACAGCATTTTTCACATACAGACAGAAACATACACACAAAACAGTTACACATTAAAACAAAATACAAGTACCTAGCCAATGAAAAAAGTCTTTATGTGCCTCACAGCCGCACAGAAAAGGGGTAAAATTCAGCATGATGCCAGATAGCTTCGTATTTGTATAAAGAAAAGAATTGTATTTTGTTTGTTACGAATAAACTCAGAAACTACTGCATCGTTTTCAAAAATCATCACCTTTAGGAAGGTATATTACCCCCCTGGTAACATAGGCTATATATTTTATTTTTTTATTAGGCTATTAGTAAAACCCGTCCGAAACCGAGGAGGATACTAAAAGCCTTCGATACTAAAGCCGACACTATATATATTTATTTTTTTTTTTTTTTTTTATGTTATCTTTCTTTCTCTCAGCTATTTAGCTGGTATTAACCATACTTACGGGTTAAACCAAGTATGTATGGCGTGTAGTGTAGTGTGTCAATTATTATTATTATTATTATTAAAACTGGTTTGGACACTAGGTTGAAAACTGTATCCCCCGTCGCTTCCCCAAGTGGCGGAACATGCAGTTTACTAACTTTTAACTAACTAACTTTAAACAAAAAAACAAAAAAGGTTGAAAACTGTATGAACAAGAAGTTTGATATCAATTACGCTTGGCCTTCAAACTCCATTGGTTTAGCAGAGCAAGAGAGGTAGGGCACAGCGGATGATCCGCTCAGGTCGACGCAGCCCGTCTGGGGAAGGACCTCTACCTTATAGAAGATCGTAGTGTTGTGTTCCTACGGTGAGTAAGGTTTCCAGAGCTCCACTTGGGGGGGTTGGGAGGGTTGGCAACGCGTGAGTAATGCTTACCATCAGGTCGGTCGTATGCTTGTTTGCCACCTTTCTGATATAAAAAAAGAACATACGTTTGACGCAGCGTCTACACATACCGAAGTTGGTTGTTATCCGTACAGCCGGGATGGCGCAACTCGTAGTGCCCTTTGTATCATGGTGGCACTGAAACTCAGCGTCACGCACGAAATAATTTTTTCGTGTCGTGTCGTGACATTATGCTGATTACCATCGTTTTGCTGCTAAGTATTAAGAATAAGGTAATTATTTATTTGGATTTTAAGTTAATGTTCATTTTTTTATCTCCAAAAAATTATTTTCTTTTTTTCAAACAGGTTTAAAATCGTGCAGTGCAGGCTTATGAGTACTAGAGAGTTAACAGGCTGTGCAATGAAACATAAAAAACAATATTTGAGTTTCATTTTATTTCAATCATAATCAATTGGACTATGTTGATTGCAAATCGTTTTTGTGTGATTTAAAGCGCCATTTTATTAATTAAATTCAGTTATGTATGCACACTCTAATTTCAATGAACGAGAGATATTTTTGTTAAAAACCGGTGACCCATTTCATTAGTAAACTTAAGGATTATAGTTTCGCCATGTCCGTCTGTACGTCTGTCCGCGTCTAGCTTAAGACAGATGGAATTTGGCATAGCACACTTAAGTGTGCTAATAAAGTGATAAAAGACCAACAATAAAATTAAAAAAAAATCTGATGTTTTTTTTTTTATGTTATACGTCAGACAGGCTAGCGAGCCACCTGATGAAAAATGGTTACCGCCGCCTATGGACATCAGCAACCACCAGAGGCACTACCAATGCGTTGCCCACTCTGATGAGACCTCTAATGTATTTATTTCTTATATGGCTTTTATAGAATTGCACTCATCTGCAAGCAAGTAAAGCGTAACAATTACGAATTCCTACACCCTGTGAGTGGCCCTGTACACACTTGACTTTTTACAAGATTGAATAACAAACATAATATAAACTTTCATATTAATTGTTTTAATATAAATTATGTCAAAGAGCGAGACGTAAGGCCCCTAGCATACGGCGTATTTTAAACGCGCAGACGACGCGCGTATACGCCCTTCAAGCGAGTTTCAAATACAACCTTGTAACCTAAGCACATGGAGCGATCGTGAACCGCGCGTCTACTGCGCGTATACGCGCAGATACAGCGATAGACGCGCGGTAGTCGCTCGTACCTTCCGCGTTTTTAGCAGTCTCCTCGTCAATCGGACAATGGCGTACCCCTCCCCTGCCCTTTCTCCGCCCCTTTGTACGCGCTTCAAACGAGTTTCGAACGCGCTTCACACGCGCGTTTGTATTGCGTTTTACGCGCGATTGCATCTTTACAAACGCAAATCGAGGCATCTACGGCGCAGAAAACGCGCGTTCCTGAAACGCGTTTCGTCTACGCGTTTAAAATACGCCGTGTGCTAGGGCTCTAACTCTTCGATTTTAGACAATTAAAAATATCTACAGACTTTAGCTCAAGATTCATTTTAAAATTCTAGGTAAGTCTCATCAGATTAATTAATTAAAGTTAAAATTTAATAGTAACAAGTAATTAAAGTCATTTTAACAGAAACTTAAACTTCAAGATCCAAGAAGAGGCTACAGTGAAGGTTGAAAACTTCCAGATCTGTCACATCAAAGGTTACTTTACAAAATAATCTTTTCACCACTTCTAGTATGACTTTTCTATGCCTTTGATATTGAACCTTATATTAACAAACAATTTAAAGCCACACTGGTATCAGGTGTGGAATTCTGATATTAACTAATAACCGACCCTTGGCATTGAAGATGCTACTATAAAATGTACCCAAACCCAAAGATATTTTAGTATATGCTCAAGCACGATATTATATGCTCAAGACCATATACATAGGGTCAACTCAAACATATACCTTCTAAGATAAAAATAAAACTACGACTTGTGCGACGACGGTAATCTCGCATCTGAGCGCGACCAACGGTGATTTGGTGCGCGCAAAGAGTTAAATGTGTATTTGGAATATTACGTTTCTGATTGACGCTTCGACTCGGCGCTAGTATGAATTGACCCCTATATAAATGCACAAAATTTATTGATACATTATTAAGTTGGCAAATAGTATCGTTTGTGTTATTAGGCTGTTTTTTTTTTACCATACTTTCCAGAACAAAAACTCTTCCATACCCTTTCTTGGGTCTCCAGCTATGCCCAAACCAAATTTCATCACAATCCTTTCAGCTGTTTTAACGTGAAGAGATATGCAGACGACAGTTAACCACTCGACTATGTCTGTTGTCTGGTGCACTCCCCAATGTGTCGCCTACTGTAGACACGCTGCAACACATTATGTATGCAGTTCTAGTATTGTATTACATTACTAGTAAAATAGTCGCAACTTCGTTTGCGTATATCTTTCCCGTGGGAATTTTGAAAATCCTTTCTTATTACACCCCAAGACGTCGCTCGTAAGTAACCTACATTCCAAAATCTGTGCGTTGATTTCAGGATTTTGAATTTTATATAAATATAAACAAAATATATATAGGGACAAATCACAGAGATTGACCCAAAGTAAGTTCGAGACTTGTGTTATGGGATACTAACTCAACAATACTATATTTTATAACAAATACATATATAGATAACATCCAAGACCCGAGGCCAATCAGAAAAAGTTCGTTTTTCATCATGACCCGACCGGGATTCGAACCCGGGACCTCCTATATATAGATTAGCATAAGCTATTCTACAGCTGGACAAAATCCTCCCCATCCCCTTTCCATCTCGAACCAACTTCGTATACGTGTATGCCGCTATCATGTGAGTTTTTTTTTAAATATAAACATATTTTAAAAAAACTATACTATCTAACTATATTTATCTAGTTATTCAAGATGAATTATTATACATATAAAAAATCACTTTGAATAACTCTATCTATTGCTATAAACTGCATTAAAATCTTTTGAGTAGTTTAAAACATCTAAGCGTACAGACAGCGGAAGGAACTTAATTTTATACTTTGTCTGTATATACTTGGCTCAAAATACCATGTGAAATTCGATGATTCTTGACGATTGTTTGGGGCTTTTGTGCCAATTATTGTGTAATGGAATTCAAGTAAGTACTATAATACCTGTGACTATAATAAAGAAGTAAGGATGGAAGGACAATGCTATAAACCACTACAATTTACAATTCTGTCCGCATTAATATCTTTTAAGACTAGCCAGATCGAGTTAAAGTATCCGACTATCAATAATTCCTAGTCGACACTTTGAAAGGGGATCGCATCAATTCAATGGCCATGGTACTGTCTAGTTTTTTTTTACTTCCTGACCCCGTTTCAGCGTTGTTGCAATAGACAACATTTTTGACGTATGTTGTATAGGAAGGTAGTTTATGCAACATAATGTCGGTACCTACACATATGTACGGCGAGTGTCGCCTTTTTGACAGTTCAATAAACCAGTGTGAAACTAGCCGGCTTGTTCGTTTAACGTGTCCTTTTACTAACCAGTCTTAATACTTAACAATTGGCGACGAGGCAAAATATTAAATTTTTAGTAGTGCAAAATGGCTACTTTCGGTGTAATTACAACGTTCGACCACAATACGCAAGACTGGAGTGCATTTAAAGCGAGATTAACGCAATGGTTCATTGCGAATGACGTGGCGGATGACAAGGACAAGGCGTTCGATAAGCGAAGGGCAATTTTGCTGAGTGCGTTGAGTGAAGCTACATACAAACTGGCGAGTAACTTAGCGCTTCCTAAAAACTTAGAAGAGATAGATTATCACGCAATTCTATCTTTATTGGATTCGCATTTCACTCCAAAAAGATATGGGTTTGCGGAGCGACATCACTTCTATTCAGCGATGCAGCAGCCGGGAGAAGGTCACGCTCAGTGGGCGGCGCGGATCAGGGGACTGGCAGCACACTGTGAATTTCAAAGCTTGGAGGAGGCCCTAGTAGATAAATTTCTGATGGGCATGGCAGCGGGTAACGAGCGCGACAAGTTGTATCCGCAGAATCCGCGGGAACTGACACTAGCGAAAGCGGTGGAGCTCGCTGAGAGCGTGCGGTGCGCACGGCTCGCGGCGGCGGCCGCACCGGCTGCGTCGGCGCTCAGCACGGCGCCGGTGCTCGGCGGTGAAGTGTTCCAGATCTCCAAGGGTGAAAAATGCAGTGTTTGCGGATATAGCGGTCATAAATCCGATCGGTGTCGTTATCGATATTACAAGTGCAAAAAGTGCGGGTCCAAAGGTCATTTACGTAGAATGTGTAGTGTTAAAAAAGTGCATTTCGTAGAGGGCGGGTCCGTGGATGAAGGAGACGATGGTGAGTTATTGTTTAATATTAGATGCGATAAAGGTAAACCCATGTCGGTAAACGTCTCTGTATGTGGTCTGTTTTTAGAGTTTCAAGTAGATAGTGGTTCTGCAGTGAGCGTTATCTCTGAAAAAATGTATATCAATCATTTTAGTAACATTCCATTATTACCCACTATTAAAAAGTTAAAAAATTATACTGGCGGTAACATAGATGCAATAGGCTCGGTTCGGATTGCGGTGACGTACGACGGGGGCACTCATTGGCTGGAGATGTTCGTGGTACGAAATGGCGGGCCGCCATTGTTAGGCCGCGATTTTATACATTTATTTAAATTAGAGTTGGTACGAACCGTGAACTATATGGGGCAGGATGAATCAGTAAACGAATTAATTTTAAAATTTCCAAAACTTTTTTCGGGTAACTTGGGCCGTTTTAAGAATTATGAAATTAAGTTAAGCTTAAAGTCCGACGCTAAACCGATTTTTTGTAAAGCGAGACCAATAGCGTTCGCACTGAGAAATAAAATTGACAAGGAAATAGATCGTCTTGTCGGTTTAGGAGTGTTAGTGCCGGTAGATTATTCCGAATATGCTTCACCTGTCGTCCCTGTGTTAAAAAAAGACGGTTCCGTTAGATTGTGCATCGATTACTCTGTCACTATTAATAAATGCTTAGTAATAGACAAATACCCACTACCGACTATTGAGGATATGTTTTCTAAGTTACATGGCGGAGAACAGTTTACTAAGCTCGATTTGTCGATGGCGTATAATCAGTTTTGTTTAGCGGATGAGTCTCAGATGTTAACATGCGTAAATACACATCGCGGACTATATAAAAATACGCGGCTTATGTTCGGGTTGGCGTGCGCGCCTGCGATGTTCCAGCGCGCAATGGAATGCGTTTTGTCAGGAATTGATGGCGTATTGGTGTTCTTAGACGACATTTTAATAACTGGCAAGAATAAAAATGAACATGTTCAACGCTTACATACAGTGCTGAAGCTATTAGAGGACGCCGGGCTAACCTTACACAGAAACAAATGTGATTTTTTTCAAAATGAAATTTGTTATCTGGGCCACATTATTGATAAGAACGGCTTACGAAAATCACCAGAAAAGGTCAAAGCTATATTAGAAGCTAAAAAACCTACAAATGTTAAGGAGTTACAGTCCTTTCTTGGTTTAATAAATTATTATCGTAATTTTATACAAGACGCTTCGTCAATTTTGTGCCCATTATATAGGTTGTTACATAAAGATGTAAAATGGGATTGGACAAAATTACATGACGAAGTATTTAGTAAAATAAAACAAAAGTTAATTTCAGACCAAGTGCTAACACATTTTGATCCTAACGCTAAACTGTTCCTGACAGTTGATGCGTCCCCTTCTGGCTTGGGCGCTGTATTGTCACAAATCGGTCACGACGGGTTGGAAAGGCCGATTTCGTTTGCATCCAGAACGTTAACAGCGGCAGAGAATAAATACGCACAAATACAGAAGGAGGCTACGGCTATTATTTTTGGTGTAAGACGTTACCATCAATATTTATATGGTCGCTCAACCCCCTTCATATTGCGCACCGACCATAAGCCGCTGTTAGCGATTTTCGGGCCCGGGCGTGGCATACCTGCCGTGTCAGCTAATAGGTTGCAACGATACGCTATGTTTTTATCAGCTTATAATTATTCAATTGAATACGTACGGAGCAGTGATAATAGTGCAGACTATTTATCGAGGTCATTGTGTGCCGCGGCGGCGGCGGCACAAGCGGGCGAGAGCGGGCACGAAGCGCGGCGGAGGGATCTGCATGAAGATGACGAGTGTGCAGCGTATGTTAATTTTATAGTGCAGGGTTGTTTACCCGTCACTGTTAGCGACTTACGAAATGAAACCAGCCGCGATCCGTTGTTAATTGCTGTTAAAAAATATGTATTAAACGGATGGCCGAGAAAATTAAAAGATATTAAATTACGCCCATTTTTTTACTGTAGGACAGAGTTATCTTTAGAAAATGGAGTTTTACTGCGTGGTCATGTCGTAATTCCCGAGTCGCTTCAAGGTGTAATCTGTAAGGAGTTACATAGTTCACATTTTGGAGTAGTTAAGATGAAGGCTGAAGCCCGCGCGCGCCTGTGGTTCCCGGGCGTGGACGCGGCTTTAGAGCGGCTGGCGGGTGCGTGCGCGGTGTGCGCGCAGCTGAGGCCGGCGCCGCCGCATGCGCCGCTCGCGCCGTGGCCCTGGCCGCCGGCTCCGTTCCATAGAATACATTTAGATTTTTTAGGTCCTTTTTATGATCATATGTATTTAGTCATTATTGACGCGTTTTCTAAGTGGGTGGAATGTTATGAAATGCCTGCATCTTACGGCTCTAAAGCGGTCATTAGTAAATTATGTGAATTAATTTCACGTGTGGGAATTCCAAGCATTATAGTGAGTGATAATGGTCGATCTTTTACTTCTCATGAGTTTAGGACATTTTGCTCTTTAAATGGAATAAAACATATTTTTTCACCGGCCTACCATCCGGCTAGTAATGGCCAAGCCGAAAGCTATGTTAAAATTATTAAAAAAGGTTTAAAGAGCATAATATTGGATGGCTCGGGAGTGAAATCAATCAAAGATCGAATGTTGAAATTTTTATTTGACTACAGAAACTCTAAAAATAGCACTACGGGCAGGTCGCCGGCCGAGTTGTTATATGGGCGGCCCTTAAGATCGCGCTTAGATTTATTAACGAGTGAGGAACCTCCTGCATCCACGGACCTCTCTCGTCATGTTGAACGTCAACAGTCCTTACAGTCTAAGTATTACAAAGGAGTTACAAGAAAATTTAATGTAAATGATGTAGTTTGGATAAAAAGATTTAAAAACAACAGTTATAAATGGGTTAAAGGAGTAGTTAAAAAGAAACTCGGCTCAGTAATGTATTTAATTTTCGTACCAGAGTTAGACTCAGAGGTTTCAAGGCACGTAGACCAGATAAGAAATTATTTGGAGGATGATGCTCACACAACCTGGCAACAAAGTAACGATTGGTCGTCCGATGTCCTACCAGATACCACGGAGTCAATTATTGTTCCGGAAATTCGGGTACCAACTGTAATCGGTGCTCAGCATCCTGAATCCACAGCTTCAGTCAGCTTACAATCGACGGTGCTACCAGAGGAAGAAGAAGTGGTGTTAGCTCCAGACAGTGAAGCAACACAAGTATTGGGCACGACCCCTCCGTCGATCGCACCCGTGGGTGTTGATATGAATGATGAGTTCGCGACGCCGACAGCAGCAATGTCGACCGAAACCGAGTCTGAGACGCAGATTACTGAGCCTGAGCCATTAAATGTAAGATCCAAGCGTTTACGTAAAAATTATAAAGATTGTTTTTAGATTGAAAAAAATATAGTTAGAAAATATAAGGGGGAGGGATGTTGTATAGGAAGGTAGTTTATGCAACATAATGTCGGTACCTACACATATGTACGGCGAGTGTCGCCTTT